>CP126891.1:86805000-87312500 GCA_030440675.1 Furcifer pardalis | reverse complement strand
ACCATTGTGTGTTTTTGTACCTGATGTTTATAAATTGATGTCATGAAGTATGTCTATTACGTCTGATAAAGTGAACTTAATCCATGAAAGCTAACATTAAAATACAGCAGTTAGTTGTGAAGATTCCACAACATTTTTGTTGTTTCGTTTTGTTTACTCTCTGATCTACTAGGTTGGTTTATAGGGAATGATGTGGTTTCTTCCTCACCGAGCATGATTTCTGCTCACAGATGCAACTCATGACACATCTTTGTTTAGGAAGCATCTCTTCCAACGTTTTAAGGAGTGCATGGACCGTGTTGGGAAATTTGGAATATCCTAAGGATTATGATAATATTTTTAAATATTATTAATAATATTTAACATTAATAATATTTTAATATTATGGGGCTGTGGTGGCTTAGTGGTTAAGATGCTGAGCTTGACGACCGGCAAGTCAGCAGTGTGAAACCTGTGTGCCGCACGGTGGAGTGAGCTCCTGTCGTTTGTCCTAGCTCCTGCCAAACTAGCAGTTAGGAAGCAAGAAATTGCAAGTAGATAAATAGGCACTGCTTTGTTGGGAAAGGTAAGAGTGTTCCATGTGCTCCGGCATCTAGTCATGCCTGCCACAGATGCAGACGGTGCTGCTTCTTTGGCTGTAGACGGAGATGAATGCCGCACTCTAAGAGTCGGATGTGACTGGCTTTTGAGGAAAAGAGAACTTTACCTTATTAAGAATTTTTAGTGTAATTTAAAATCTCCCCAGAGCTTCATACCAAAACAAAATTATTAATAAAAACTGCTTCAATGCATATGCATATGTTCAAAAGCAGGTTATGTGATCTTTATGTATCTATAGAGAGATAATCTCCATTTTACTTCAGAAGTGTTTATTTCCAAGTACTGTGCAGTACAAGTGTGTAAAATTGCTGCCTTTATCATAGCTTATCTGCCTGGTAGATTTTCTTATCAAGCTTTTGGCCTTCAGGGCAGAAACATATAGCTTGTAATTACCATGTCCTCATTGATTGAGTGTTGCAGAAAGATAATAGGAGGTAATCTTTCAGTATTTGTGCAGTTAGACCATGGGTACCCAAATTATGTCTCAGAGGCTGGATGTGGTCCCTGACACCAATTCATCCGGCCTGCAAAGCTGTTTCAGTTTATGTATCTTTCCCACTTTCCCCACCTA
This sequence comes from Furcifer pardalis, assembly GCA_030440675.1. NCBI lineage: Eukaryota > Metazoa > Chordata > Lepidosauria > Squamata > Chamaeleonidae > Furcifer > Furcifer pardalis. Next base: position 87,311,329 of record CP126891.1, on the reverse strand, counting down.
TTTCAATTTCTGTGCCCTATTTCAATTTCAATGCCCTTCCCTCCTTTTTTTTTTTTTTTTTTGCTTGCCCATCATTCTTTAAAATACTGAATATTGTTCATCAATTAAAGCAGGGTCATTTGCATAATCCCAGAGGTGATAGAAATTTGTGCGGTGGTATTGAGAAACTCACAGTTATGGGGCATTCACAGTGAGTTGTGGTTCTTTGTCATTTTTAGCTTCAAATGAATCATTCCAGTATTGACATCCACACATGGAGATGGCATTTACTGATGAAATGTGCTGAGATGCGCTGAGTCTTCAGACACTGTCTGCCCACACATATCTGGAATACCCTGGTTCCAAAAGTCTCATTGTTATCTGGTTTTTAACAATGTGTGATGCATTGATCGCACAACGTTAAAAAAAAGCCCTGTCCCCTTTCCTCTTCGGAAAGGGAACAGGGTAGCAATCTGCCTGCCTCTTCGGAAAGGGCAGTGGGAATTCCATAATTGGAGTCCCCACTGCCCTTTCCAAAGAGGCAGGCGGATCGAAGCGAGGGATCGGCTGCTTGGGTTGGGGGTTGAACCAGGCGTCTGCCCGTTCAACCCCCCAACCCACGTGATGATCCCATGCTGTGATTGCAGCGTCTGGGGAGATCGGGAACAGTGCGAATCAGGTCCCCAGTCGTCCATGGAGGTTGCAGGGATGCCGGAGAGCCCGAAATGGGCGGAAAAACTGGTTTTTCCCCTCCCATTTCGGGCTCTCCAACACTCCTGCAACCACCTCCACGTAGGTCGGGGGACCTGATCTGCAGCTGTGGGGTGGCTGGGGAAGTCGACAGGGGACGTCCCCTTGGCTTCCCCAGCCCCTCACCGCTGCCCCCACAGCTGCAGGGTGGCTTGGGAATCTGACGGTGGAGGGCCCCCCCCATTTGGCTTTCCAGTCCCCCTGCCTCTGCCCTCACAGCTACGGGGTGACTGGAAACCTGAACGGGGAGTCCCCATTCAGCTCAGCCACCCTGGTGCTACGAACGATTGCATCAGATAACACTAAGAGATCGTTATCCGATGCAATTTTTTCCCCAAAATTTTACATCGTTATCTGATTCTAGTGTTATCCGATGCAAGCGTTATCCAAGGTATTACTGTATGTGTAATTGCTATTATTGCTAGTTTCTTGGCTAACAAATGTTTGTCTTTATATCATTTGTGTTAAGTATTATTATTATTATTATTATTATTATTATTATTATTATTATTATTATTATTATTATTATTATTATTATTAAACTTATATGCCGCCCTACTCAGCGAAGACCGACTCAGGGCGGCTCACAACACAATCAAATACAATGCAACAATTCAATAAAACAATAAAATGTCACAACACAATGAAATATCATACATCAGTAATTCAAAAAGTATAATATCATAAAATACAGTACAGTAAGATAAAACCCGGATATACATCATAAGTTACAAAAATATTACAGAACTCATAGGAACATTACACAATCTTACAAAGAAAAAAGTTACAAAAAGGCATCCCCACCCCACTCACCCTGGATCCTACCCATTAAGCTGGTGGCCACCAACAGACTACTCCCCTTCCTTCTGTCCAAGGGAAAGGAGAAGGGCAATGTGTCCATCTGACATGTAGGTGCTGCCACAAAACCCCAGCCTAGAAAAAGTCTAGCAAACATAACAGTCAGACTGGCCGGAGGAGGATGGTGCTGGAATCAGCTGGGGCCTGGTGGTTTTTTTCTCCTAGAACTGCGCCCAGCTTTTTCACTCCTGGCCTCAGAGGGTGGGGCTGGAATCAGCTGGGCCCTGATGTTTCTTCCTCTGAGAAGTGCACCCGGCTTTTTCACTCCTGGCCTCAGAAGGGTGGGGCTGGAATCAGTTAAGTAGCATTTCCCTACATTTGTGTGGGTAAACATGCAGCACTCTCCGCATCCCCCAGCCATATACAGTACTGTACTTTAAATCAAAGTATAAAAGTTGGGCTCAAAAACACAGGGGCACTGTAGCCACATTTTGAGGGTTCCACTGTATCAGGCATCCTCAACCTACGACCTACAGGCTGCATCCAGCCTGCGGTGCCAAATCATCCGGCCCACACCCTTGCACCAGCTGCTGCCACCGGACACAGACGCATTTATAGCAGTGTTTACGATGGAGGGACCACCAGTTCAGTCTCCTGTATTTTCTGAAAGAGTGTGACCAGCCCCTGACTTTAAAAGCTTGAGGCCCCCTGCACTATTATCATCAAGAACATTATTTTCTAAGGTCACTTTTTGACTAGTAAGAAAAAAATTAAGCAGTGGGTATTGGACAGTGCCTGCCAAGGCTAAGGGAGTACAGTCCCTGTTTTTGAAACCTGGCCTAAGTAGTGGAAATGTGCATAAAGAACTGATGTGCATTCATGGGTGAGAAATGTGAGTTGCATTTAAAGCAACCACACTTATATACCGCCCCATTGTGCTCAGTGCACTCTCTGGGCAGTTCACAAATTAATTAGCTTTTTTGTCCCCAACATGCTAGGTTCTCATTTTACCAACCTCAAAGGATGGAAGGGTGATTTAACCTTGGGTCCTGGTCAGGGTCAAACTCACAAAATTTTGATTGCAGGACAACAGTTTAACTACTGCACCACCAGGGCTCCTTAACTTGGATATCATTTGTATAGTTTAGTTCTTCAGCTAAGAGATACTAATTGAAATATTTAATGTTTTGTATAGCTGGCATTGGCTGGATTGTATGAAGATGAAATGAAGAGACAACCAGCTCATTCTGAAAAATCAGCAACTGGAGTAGCCAGTCATCCAAGATTGCCAGTACCAAGGTAAACAAGGTATTAATTGTATTTCAAACTACAGTATGTAGAATAATATGAATGGTGACAGTTCCTATAAATGTGGATCTCAGATATGCCATTAGATAAAGTGAGATTTGTTTCTGAGCAGACATATATACATAACCTTGTACTGTGGTGATTCATTTTCATTGTGAATCTGCTGAATTTAGGGAGAATATGTGTTGAGGGTATAAATCAATCAAATAGACCAGATAACTTTATTTAAAACATTAGAAATTTTTCAGGGATTTTTTCTGGAAAGTTCTCCAGTTCTATTTTTTTAACAGAAAACTCACGTCACAAATTATAATGCATTCTAGTTTAGATTATACAGATGTTGGGAATATCCAGGGCCGGATCTTCCTATAGGCTAACTAGGCTTCAGCCTAGGGCCTCAAGATCAAGAGGGGCCTATATATTGATATATATCACAGTAATGATGTATTTTATTATCTCTCATGTAATTTACAAACTTAAAAATGGGAGGTGAAAGGGCCACATAAGTGGAATAGCCTAGGGCCCCTTTTCATGTAAATCCGGCCCTGAGAATATCACAAAGCACTTTGCAGTGCAACATAATGTTGGATTGATGGAATAAAAAGTAAAATTTTAAGTATTTTTGGTTGATTTCTTCAGGAGTTTGAAGAAACCTGAAAGGAGTATGAGTGATGACAAAGATAACCAAAGGTACTGTAAATTACTTTTTTGTTACTTCAGTAACTTTCTCCTCCTATCTTATTATTGTTGTTGAAGCTTTGCCAGCCACCATTGGACTGCCATTGGGTAGACTGGTAGGAAATTTCTTCGTGCAAGATTTCTTTCTGCTTGTACTAGCATTCATGCCTAAAAGAAGTACAGCTAAGGGCAGGATCTAATGCTGAAAGGCTTCTAACAGAACAATAAATTCCTGTGGAAGTTGATGGGTCACTCTCCGCTTCCCAATTTCAGACTTCTTTCATATCCAGAACCCTACTCAAACAGGAATATTTTGGAACTGGTTTTCAGGGGTGAGGGCTGTAGAACAGAGAGAAAGTGAAAGGTGTTCCATCATGTTGGTGTTGCAGCGCAAGTCTTGAATTTAGGACTCATTTGGAGTTACTTATTGCAAAATCAATTTCTTTCAGTGTTGTAACTGCATTTTAGCTGCAATGATGTTCATTAATGGTGTTGCTTTCCCTTAAAAAGATTTTTTTCAGGTGATTCAGATTACAGAATTGTTGGACCATCTAATAACATGACTCCCAGCAAAATTGTAGATGAACTTTTCAAAGAAGCAAGAGAACATGGAGCAGTCCCTTTAGATGAAGTACCAAGAGGCTCTGGAGATTGTCATAAAGCTAAAGTATGTACATGCAGTTATTTTTATAGGGAAAATGCACTTATTTCAATATGTACAAAATGCTTTGCTTTAAAAATGTAGTACTTGATTCATTATTATTAACAATTACTTGTGAGTAATTTTGTTCTAAAATGTGCTGAATTTATGAAGTAGAAGGCAGAAGTAGAGTTACTGTACTTGCCAGCATGTAAGATGCATTGGAGTATAAGATGCACACCATTTTTAATACACATTTTAAAGGAAAAAATAATATTCTACATTTTTCATGAATTTCCAAAATGATTAATTGTACAGTGGAACCTCAGTTAACAAACAGCTCAGTTAACATAAAAATTGCATAACAAAAGGAAATTCATAGAAAATAGTGGCTCGGTTTACAGAATTTTTTTCACAACAGATTAATTGGTTTCAGTGCATTCCTATGGTAAACCATGTTTCTGTTAATGTATTTTGGTTTTTAAAGCATTCTTATGGGAAATTCCATTCTCTCCCGCCAATCCCCACAAGCCAGGGAGAGGGGTATTTTTATAGCTGCCATTCTCCCCCCCCCCCCGGGGCTGGTGGCGATGGCTGCTAGAGCCAGAAGAAGGGCGGCTTCAAAAAGACTCCTCCCGCCGCCACCAAGTGCCACGAGCTTCAGGTTTACTGATCAATCACAATTCAGACATTGCATATGATGTCTGAATTCAACTTCTGCATTTGCTATAGCAACCCCATTGGACCTTGTAAAATGTGAGCTGACTCTCCAAGATATGAAAGATTAGCATAGTCAAGTATAACTGAGTATAACATTTTTTTTTCATATGTGCTAATTATTTAAGATGGACCTATTGCAGGACCCCCATCCAATAACTAAGAAGATGTCATTTCTAATCTGAACTGCATATTTTGTAAAGTACAGTGGAGCTTCGCTTAACAAATTTAATGCGTTCTTCAGGACCTCTTGTACTACGAAAAGTTTGTAAAGGGAATTCCCCATAGGAATGCATTGAATGTAATTTTCCATAGGAATGCATTGAAATCCAAAATTTGTTAACCAAAACATGGTTTCCCATAGGAATGCATTGAAAACCAATTAATCCGTTCCAGGGAAAAATTGTTAACCAAGCCACTATTTTCTATGGCTTTCCTTTTGTTATGTGATTTTTGTATTAACCAAGCTATTTGTTAAGAGAGGTTCCAATGTATATATGTAATTCATTAATTAGAAATTATATAGAGCATTTGTATGAAGCAATTGACTTTATTAACTCCACTAATGAATGTAAGTAGTCATTTTTGCTTTGTATGACAAAGTTGTATTTTATATATTTTGTTAGTCATTTTCTGGTGGTGGATACAGACTGGGAGACTCTACTCGGAAACGCTCAGAATATGTATGTGAAGACAATCAGTATGGGCAAGATGTAAGTAAATTTAATGCAGACACAGTTTCTTACTCTGCATGGTCAATGCCTAATTCTATAAAAGTTGTTCTTGTTTCATCGGAGAAAGATAAAGGACAGAATGCTGGTGGAATTAAAACAAAAAGAAAACCAGGAATCATGTAGAATACTTTAGCACTTTAAAGATGAACAGATATATTTCAGCTAAGCTTTGATCAAGCAAAATCAACTTCTTGATCCATGAAAACTCCCACCAAAATAATTCTGTTTTGGCAAGCCCTGTCCACCTCTTCCACTTTAGGAGAGAAGTACTTCTCCATGTTTCACAAAGTGACTAGGCAGTTGGAGAGTTGCAATTTTACAGCAATAACAGTTAGCAGTTACACTTATATACTACCTCATAGTATTTAGTGCAGTTCACAAAGTAATTAGCATATTGCTCCCAACATGCTGGACACTAATTTAACAGGCTGGGAAGGATGGAAGGTTGAGTAAACTTTGAGTCCCATCAAGCTCGAACTCAGATCATGAACAAAGTTTTGGCTGTGGTGTTGCAGCTTAACCGTTTTAACCAGCTTATTTCATCAGTTTCAGACACTAAGGAGAATCAAGCATGATTAATACCTGGATAAGAGATCATCGGGGAAGCTAAAGGATGTCTAAGTATGGTTGAGAAAGAATCCTACCTGAATTCATGGATAGTTGCTGACAGTCAGAAATCACAGTACTGAACAAGGTAGACCAGGGTTTTTCAAACTTTCCTCTCCAGCTGTTCTTAGACTTCCATTTTCAGAAGTCCTGATCAGCAAGTGTGCTGATTGGGGTTCTGGTAATCAAAGTCTAAGAACACCTGGAGAGCCTAGTTTGAGGAACCCTGAGGTAGACTAATGCCCTTATTCATAAGGCAGATACAGTACATGCCTATTCCTAAATGCTGAGTACAGCTTACTCTCCATCTCCTCTTTGATTCTCATGCAGGAAGAGCTGTCTGAGCAAAAATGTCTTCACAATACAGCAGAAAACAAGCTGTAGAGAGGGGGCCACTCTTTCAGTAATAAGAGTTAATTGGGATTCATTTTTGTGCTCCCAACCAGCATTTGCAGGCACTGGCTGAGTCCCAGCAGCAGCTGAGAGTATGGAAGAGAATTCTTATCATTTCCACTTGTTGATCAAAGACAGCAGAAGTTCATTTTCAAGGATGTGAAAAGGATTCTGTGAGGAGAGTCTGTAGGCCAAAGTAGACTGGTAAGCTTGAGGCCAACCTTCCTAGGACAGGTCTTTCTCCATGGCTGCAAAAATACATGCTGCTTTAAAAGCTTCCTTTCTTTCTGTCTTCTGCTGTATTGTGCAGAGCTTTCTTGCCAAGAAGTTGAGCCATTCTATTCTGAAAATACTCATTTTAACCTTCATATATTTTATATTTCGTTTTGTTTTGTATGCTGCAGCTATTTGTGCTTTGTTCTTTGTAGTACTATTGTATGACCTATTGTCATTGTGTTACAAACATGACAGAGTGTCTCTTCCAATTAAATTCAGCCCAGGCCACCCAATCTTAGGTTAGGGCTTCTAGTTCCCATCCCAAGGGAGACCTGAAAGGCTCCTAGGAAGAGCAGGGCCTTCTTGGTGGTGGCCTGAACAATGTGGAATACCCTTCCAACAAATGGTGGTGGCCCTCTCCCTACAAGAATTTCAGAAATCTGCAAAAGCCAAACTGTACATAGATAGATGTGTTTAATAACATCTTGCCCTCTACCAACATTGTGCAATTGGTACAGTTCTGGTCGTTAGTATTGATTGTAATTGGTCTGTCTATTTAATAGTTTGTTGCTACTTTTACTAGTTTATTTTAATTTGTTTTCTGATGGTTTTAATTATGCAGTTTTAGAGTAGACCATACTGCCAGTAACTCAACACTGAGTGTCAGGCGGTGGGTAACTAACCTGAGCACCCTGAGGACTATGGCCTTGGGTGCTGAAGTCCACAGGGAAGGGTGATGGTCCCCAAGTGGATTTAATCCTATTTGAATCCATCTTGATGGAGGGCAGCAACTTCATCAATACTGGCCTGGGGCTGATGAGGACTTTACATGCCAAAAGGGGTCGGGACCAGAAAGTGACTTGTGGAACTGCATCAGTGGTACAGGGGTCACACTGCGATGTGGAAGGCAGATGAAAGGCCACTTCATTATAGTCTCAGGACAGTCTTCATGGCTGATCACCATGATGATCACCTATATTCAAATTCGGATAAAGCAGAAGTAACTTTTGCTTATAGGGTCATATTCTAATATAATACATAAATAACTACCATGGAAAGAAAGGACATGCATCTTTGTATAAATAAAAATGTTGAAATAAGCACTTCACAATTTTTCAATTTTTATTGTCCTAAGTGAGCAAAAGGATTTAAATCTGATCGTATCTAGCTATAGTTGTTTATTATAGGGCCCTGCATCTTTGCAAGCCATTCCAGCCTGAAAACTGTTTTCTTTGACATGCTGCCAGTAAGTAAGTGTTCATGGAGGTACTGAGGCACACAAGCCTTGCACTAGCAAATACCATCCATTCCTCTTCTGTGGCATTGTAGGATTATTCCCATATAGCCACATGAGATATGTGTGGTCTTCTGGGTGTAGTGCAGCTCCTGCCAGCCTGAATTAGTGTAACCAGTGAGGTGCAATGATGGAAATAGCAATCCAACAGCATCTAGAGGACTACATCTTCCCTTACTAATCATTGATACTTTTGTTCCCTTTTAGGGATGTCTGCTGGCTTCCAAAGTGGAACCATTATGTCTTTTGATAATATTTAGTTGGTGGAGATTTTATTTGTGAAGCATGTAGTAGTATTAGAAAATAGACTAAGATAAATATGACTAAAATAGAAACAAAACCTTTGTTTCTTACTTCCTGAAAAACATCCTTATAATACATCTGTTTTCTTTGATAGGTTCAAATCCTACTTAAACTTTGGCGGAATGGTTTCAGCTTAGATGATGGGGAACTGAGGCCATACACAGATCCAGCAAACTCTCAGTTTCTTGAGTCTGTTAAAAGAGGGTATGTTTATAACATTATGTTTACGAAATTACATTTTGTGATTTATTTATTCTCCTTTTTTTATCTGCAGAGGTATCCAAGATGGAATAGAAGGGGTTTTAGAAAAACAAGTATTATAACAAAAATACAATAATTTATTGTACAATAATGGCAATCTATAATTTTAAAAAACATTTACAATTAAGTATATGTATATTTAGAGAGTCCACTTTAAAACAATTTAAAACTACATTTAAAATATGAAAATAAAATTCTATTAAAAACCCTTCATTATAAAAATTCTGTCTAAAAAGAAGGGCATTGGCTGAAGGTAGGACATCAGGCAGGGGATAGCTGGGTATCATGTGGAAGTGAGTTCCACAGTTTTGAAACAGTCACCAAAAAGATGTTCTCTTGTTCTTGCAAGAAACATAGAAATGTTTTTATGAAGGTGCTGAGGGCAAGAGAAAGCCCTTGTTTAAAGATCTTAAAACCATGGGAGGCTCATATAAGGAGATGTATTCCCTCACATATCCTGAATCCAAGTTTTTTCAAGGCCTTTCTTCTTTGATTTATTCTGTCCAAACAAGCTGTATAGAGAATTTGGGGGTGTTATTAGTAAATACTGTAGTACGGGAAATGGCTTGTTAAAGAATGTAACATGCATTTGCAATAAACTGGTATCCAAAACAAATTATCCAACCCAAAAGGAATGGTATATAATTACTGAAAAATTCCATGTGTGCTAGAATTGACATATGAGAAGTCATATTTATTAAAACTGCATATGTGATTTTCTGAGAAAAGCTTTGTGTAGTTAGAGATTATTAAAATGAAAAGAAACATGGAATGAATTAAAATATTGATACATTTGTATCACAAGGAAATTTTTGAGACATAGATGCAGAATAGCATCATTGTGTTTTTAGGGGTTTATTTTATGTCTGTTGTCCTCCGCCCTGAGTCGCCTGTGCGAGTAGGACGGAATATAAATTTGACTAATAATAATAATAATCACAAGAAAATGACCCCTCGGCTTACTTTTTTTTTACTACATGAACAGTTTTTTTGGCACGGTGGGCGCAATTGTGTCTTTTCTCTCTCTCTCTCTCTCTCTCTTTTTGCCACTTTGGCAGCCTCCGCCGCTTTCCCACGGCGGTGGGAGGGTTTTTGGAGCATGTTCACTCAATTTTTGGAATTTTCTGTTGCGTTTCAGCTGTATTTTGGCAGTTAAAATGCAGAGTTTTGGGCACTTCCGGATGGCAAGGGAAGCAAACAGCTGATTGTCAGGAACATTACCAGAGCTGGCCACTAGAGGCTGCTGTCAGAACTGCTGAAAATGCATAGAAAACCAATTAAATCCTTCCAGAGGTCAGAAAAAAAGGGGGGCAGTTTTTATCTGCTCAAATCTCTTTATAAAGTAGCAAAAACATGGTGAAAGATTTTTTATAAAGAGTTTAGAACGGAAGAAATACGTTTTTAAACTTTTCTGATGTTTGGAACGGATTAATTAATTTTAAATGGATTCCTATAGGAAATGTAGCTTCGCAATACACTAGTACCCCGGATAACGTTATGACTTGGTTCCACAAGTCTCGTCGTTATACGGTTTTTAACGTTGTGCGATACATTGACCACACAATGTTAAAAAAAGCCCTGTTTCCCTGGAGGCTGCAGCAAGCCAGAACGTCGGGATTTGAATCCTGACGTTTTGGCTTGTTGCAGCCTCCAGGGAGGTGGGGGAACTTTGGAAACAGCTTGGATCGGGTCTCCCCACCTCCCTGGACCCGGCCGGGGGGGGGGTCACAGACCCCAAAATTTGTTTTAAAAAAAAAAGGATTTTTTTTTACCAATTTTGGGGTCTCTGAGCCCCCTGCCGGGTCCAGGGAGGTGGGGAGACCCGATCCAAGCTGTTTCTGGGCTTCCCCGACGTCCTCAGCCAGTGCAGCAAGCCAAAACGTCAGGGTTCGAATCCCAACATTCTGGCTTGCTGCACTGGTTGAGGACGTCGGGGAAGCCCAGAAACAGCTTGGATCGGGTCTCCCCACCTCCCTGGACCCGGCGGGGGGGGGGGGGGTCAGAGCCCCCAAAATTGGTAAAAAATAATGTCCATTTTTTTACCAATTTTGGGGTTTCTGACCCCCCCCCCCCGCCGGGTCCAGCGAAGTGGGGAGACCCGATCCAAGCTGTTTCTGGGCTTCCCCGACGTCCTCAGCCAGTGCAGCAAGCCAGAATGTTGGGATTCGAACCCTGACGTTTTGGCTTGCTGCACTGGCTGAGGACGTCGGGGAAGCCCAGAAACAGCTTGGATCGTGTCCCCTGCCTGCTCCAGAGAGATCAGAGGACCTGATCTACAGCTGCAGGGTGGCTGGGGAAGCCTACGGGGGAGCCCCCCCGTCAGCTTTCCAGCCTCCCCACCCCTGCCTCCGTAGCTGCAGGGTGGCTGGGAAGCTGAACGGAGAACCCCGTTCAGCTTTACAGCCACCCTCCTGCTAAGAACGACTGTATCGTTAAAAATCGCATTATTCGATACAAGATTTTTCTGAAAATCTTGTAACATTATGCGGTTTTCACGCTATACGGTACTCGCGTTATCCGGGGTATTACTGTACAGATTTTTCACAATAAGGAAAACCCCGTGGAATGGATTAATTCCATAACCCAGGGTTCCACTGTATTTGAAAAGCATATCAGAGAGTAAACAAAACAAAAAACATTGTGGCATCTTAAAAACTAATTACTTTTACATCAAAATAAACCAATTAGTCTTTAAGATGCCACAACTTTTTTGTCTTTGTTTTGTTTTGTTTACTCTGATAATATTTGAAAAGGCATTATTTTAACTTGCTATCTCTGGTTTAACGTGGTTATGAGGTGAAATGTAGATTTCTTCTACTTTCTTCCTCCCCTTTCTAGCCCATTATTTTCCCTGTGGCATTTGTGAGATATAATTATAAAACAAACTATTTTCTCAGCAGTTTGGAATATTTGTGAAGATGTATACAACTGAAGTTTCATTGCTCCCATATAATGTACATAATTTAGTCCAATTATACATAATATATATCTATATATGAATGTTATATTCCTTCTGTTTATGTATTGAGCCTGTTAGGAACATGATCTGACCCAATCTGAACACTTCTTTGTTTCTTTACTGTTTTTATATGTTCCATTGTAATGCTGGCTTTTTTTAAAAAAAACTTTCTACTATTCAGAGAGATTCCGGCAGAACTCCAAAGATTGGTACACGGAGGTCACATTAATTTGGATATGGAAGATCACCAGGAACAGGAATATGTTAGGCCTAGATTGAAATTCAAAGCGTTCAGTGGAGAAGGACAGAAACTTGGAAGGTTAGTTTTTTTAAAAAATACTTCCTTTAAAAAAAGTTTTAACATAGCAAATATTACACCTATATACCACTCCATAGCTCTTGGTGCACTCTGGACGATTCACAAGTTAATTAGCATTTGCCCCCAACATGCTGGGTACTCATTTTTCCGAACTCAAAAGAATGGAAGGCTGAGTCAGCCTTGAGCTCTGGTCAGGATCAAACTCTCAACCATTTGGTTGCAGGACAGCAGCCACTGTGCCACCAGTGCTATGATTTTTTTCCAGTTAAAGTTAGACATATATGCTAACACAGTTATGTTATAGTTAGGTTATAAAAAAACAGCACAACATTCTATTGTTAACAGCCACCGGTAACAGTAAATTATTTATAGGTCATTTGTATTATACATAATAAATTCTTACTGTCAACAAATTTCTAGTCTTTGACTTCAGATTTAATATGAGGTTTTGAGATGATAACCAAAATGTGTCCTTAGGAAGCTTTGGAACCTGACTGAGAAGGGGGTGGAATAGAAAATTATAAGGTAAAGATTCAAATTTGTGTCTGCTTTTACTCTGGAGTTCGCCAGAGGACTTCAGCTACTGTGTAATGACATTACCTGTAATATCAGAAAACAAAAGCGTTGCAGCACTTTAAAAACTAACTGCGATATTTTTAATGTGAGCTTTCGTGAATCAAGTCCACTTCATCAGACATAGGAGTCAGATGTCAAGACATGAACTTATGTACACCAGATAAGAGAGGCATAGAGTGATTAATCAGCATGATAGATAAGTATGCAAATCAATACAGCTTCTTACAGCTAGCAGTGACAGATAGTCTCGGTATCTGTTGTATATAAGTTCATGCCTTGACGTCTCACTCTTATGTCTGATGAAGTGGACTTGATTCACAAAAGCTCACTTTAAAAATATAGCAGTTAGTCTTTAAAGTGCTACAGCATTTTTGTTTTTCTGTTTTCTGATATGCCTGAAACACAGACTAACATGGCTACTATTCCAAAAAATTACCTGTAATGCATTCTTTTTGAGGTATCAATGATGTAGCTACACTGTATGTTAAAAGAAGCAGTGTCTACTTTTGTGCCTTTGGTTCTGTTTGTTGGTGGGTACTGGTAACTCATTACTCCCAAGATGTTGGCTTTGGGGAGGGAGGACATTTTTGTTAAAGGTTCATTACAACAATATTTCTGTTTTGTATTTCCATGTTTGCAGAGAAACAGATATAATATAATGTCCTTAGAGTTGCACTTTCCCATTATATAAATTATATTTTCCTTTGCTTTAGTCTTACTCCTGAGATTGTCAGTACGCCTTCTTCCCCAGAAGAAGAGGAGAAATCTTTTCTTGGTACTCCTGTTGTGATAGATTACTCTATGCCGACAACTAAAATTCAGATTAGGCTAGCAGATGGAAGTCGCTTAATACAAAGATTTAATCAAACACACAGGTAAGCTTAACTGTTTAACTCATATGTCACCTACAAGATACATGAGTCACAGGATCATGATTCAAGATTTGTCATAACTTTTTATTATTTCAAGATGATTGTCAGCTAAAATCAGTTCTTTTTTTTTAAGTACTCATTGTACTTTGGTTATCCAAAGACTGAAATATAAATTATTGTTTTCTTTTAAAATAGGATTGCAGATGTTCGAAATTTTATTATCTGGTCTCGTCCTTGGTTTGCGTCTACTGACTTTGTTCTGCTGACTACATTTCCCCATAAAGAGCTTACAGATGAAAGCTTGACACTGCAAGAATCAGATATACTGAACACTGTGATTCTTCAGCAACTAAAGTAAATCTTGATCCTATCAGTATAATGTAGCTCTGGAGAATGGAGAATGTTTTGTATTGTTCTACAACACTAGTTCCAAAAAGAAAGGGGAAAGGAGCAGAAAGAAACCAAGTTTCTGACTGAAAAGTTTGCTGGCTTTAATACATTTCTGTCTTCCAGGGATAATTTGTTAACAAATTTTGATTGATTTTATATCCTTCTAAAACCAAGAAGTAAATTTTAAAAAAATGGGGGGGGGAATTATTACAGTCAGATAATTTATAGGGGTATTAAAACCATGTTTGGATATGGAAGGGTTCTTTTTCTGCAGACTTGCAAAAGTTGAACTATGGAAGAAGGCTGCATCAGCTAAAAGACATTAAAATGTCCAGTTTATCAGTTAAAGCACATTTTTGTCCATTATGTGAAGTGGAAATATTGCATTGTTATCTTCCATATACCCAGCATGATTTTAACATGTTCTGTAATGTTGTGCTAGTGAAATGTTTGACTAATTCTATCATTGTTTTAAGAAATCTCAATTATAGTAACAATATTTTAAATGAGAAAGTGGTCTCTGAACAGATATACAGTATTATGACCCAATTCAGTTTTGAGATAAGTGTTTGTGGACTATCAGTTCTGAGCGTAGTGGTGAAAGGGAGTAACAGGTAGGAACCCTCACAAAAAAGTGGCAGGAAAGCGGTAACCATAAATAATTCTTGCCTACTAAGACAAGACCAAAGATGAAGACTTACAGCTACTTAAAATGTTCTCAGTAACTAGTTCTATGCACAAATCTTATGTCTAGGAAACTGACAGCATAAAGTGTCTCTTTACTATATGTGCAGTCCATGCTTTATTTTTTTGATCATTGTATGTGGATATTTGGCCAATGTGCATAGAGTAACATAACCAACATTATTTACTTTTGAGTTTGTGAAGAGTTGCCTAACTTTAAATGCTGAGAAAATACATTGGGAAGTAATTTCAGGAAGCCAATGCAGGCTGTGTGGTGCTGAGATTTCCTGTTATTTAAATGTGGTAAGAAATTGTGTTTAAAGCAGGGGTGCCCAAACTTTTCGGGCCGCAGGCCGGTCATGTAGTTCAGTGGACCGGTCGTGTGGTTCCTCCCACCAGAAGTGGAAGCAAAGCATGCCTTGCAATCTGTTTTGCAACAGGATGGATAAAATTTTAAGCTGTCATTTTCTCTGCTTAAACCGGAGGCACCCAAACTATGGCCTGTAGTCCATATCCATCGTTGCTCCCAGAAGTGAAAGTAAAACACGCCCGTATGGGCACATTTTATTTCCGCTTCCGGGAGCAACGAGGGTGCCATGGGCCAGATGAAATGGCATCGGGGGCTGAATCCGGCCCATGGGCCATAGTTTGGGTGCCCTTAGTTTACAATGTAGTTGGTAATAGTGTTTTAAAGTGGAAGGGTAAGAGCAAATGTATTCAGGAAAAAACCCACATCCTTTAGGAATGTGAAAAAAGCTCTTTTGACGGCACATATTTTCTGAACAATATCTGAGATTGACTCTAATCAGGATAATTTATTTTAGGTTCCTGCCTTGAATCTGACACACATGTGTATTCTTCAAAGGGATCAACATTGTTTTTAATACTTTGAAATATGTATTTAAATGATTATTTTGTAAGTCTGCATGATTTAAAACAATCACAAATGTCCATTGTGCTGTGCTAAATAAATGACATATTTTAATTAAAATGCTTCCCTAGGCATTTGTATTATAATCCAAGTGTTACTAGGTAAAATAAGCTTGAAAAGACAGAATGTATCTTGATGGCCAGGAGCTCTAATGCATTTGTGGGAGGCACATTCCATTCATTTTGAACATAAAAAGTAAGCCTGTACGCAGAGGGTTGTGAATACAGGCCTTCTTTTGAAGTGAATAGGAAACCCTGTTCATATAGGAGTCTGATATGTACATGGTAGCGCACACATACAAACTGGACAGGCTCTGATTTGCTGAAATCTTAAATCCATTGCAGAATGTATTTAATTTCTGAATCAACATAGACAAGGTGAAACTAAATAGCTTACCATGGTAGAGTGTCAGAGGTCATCACTGTGCCTACTGAGCGAAGGGCCAACTGAGATGGTTTGGAGTTGGTGGGGTTAATGAGATTAGGTGTGTTACTATCTGTGTATTCTTGGGCAAGCTGCATGGCCCTAGAGAGCTTATTCTTTTGCCATATCCGAATCTGAATATAGGCTATCCTCATGGCGATCAATCAGCCACGAAAACTGTCCTGAGAATATAATGTAGTGGCTTTTCATCTGCCTTCTGCATCGCAGCATGACACCCGTACTGTCAGGGATTTCCCTTAGCGATATCCAGTTCTGATCCAGTTCTGTGACTTCTGTCTGACATGGGGTATGCACAAAGGAGTGTACACTAGTACCCCGAATAACGTTATGACTTGGTTCCACAAGTCCCGTCGTTATTCGGTTTTTAACGTTGTGCGATACATTGAACACACAATGTTAAAAAAAGCCCTGTTTCCCTGGAGGCTGCAGGAAGCCAGAATGTCGGGATTTGAATCCTGACATTTTGGCTTGCTGCTGCCTCCAGGGAGGTGGGAGAACTTTGGAAACAGCTTGGAGCGGGTTTCCCCACCTCCCTGGACCCGGCCGGGGGGGGGGGGTCAGAGACCCCAAAATTGGTAAAAAAACCGTCCATTTTTTTTTACCAATTTTGGGGTTTCTGACCCCCCCGCCGGATCCAGGGAGGTGGGCAGACCCGATCCAAGGTGTTTCTGGGCTTCCCCGACGTCCTGAGCCAGTGCAGCAAGCCAGAATGTCAGAGTTCGAATCCCGATGTTCTGGCTTCCTGCACTGGCTCAGGACGTCGGGGAAGCCCAGAAACACCTTGGATCGGGTCCCCACACCTCCCTGGACCCGGCGGGGGGGTCAGAAACCCCAAAATTGGTAAAAAAAAAAACGGACTTTTTTTTACCAATTTTGGGGTTTCTGACCCCCCCCGCTGGGTCCTGGGAGGTGTGGGGACCCGATCCAAGGTGTTTCTGGGCTTCCCCGACGTCCTGAGCCAGTGCAGCAACCCAGAACGTCGGGATTCGAACTCTGACATCCTGGCTTGCTACACTGGCTCAGGACGTCGGGGAAGCTCAGAAAAAGCTTGGATCGTGTCTGCCCACCTCCCTGGACCCGGCGGGGGGGTCAGAAACCCCCAAATTGGTTAAAAAAATGTCCTTTTTTTTACCAATTTTGGGGGGTCTGACCCCCCCCCGCCGGGTCCAGGGAGGTGTGGGGACCCGATCCAAGGTGTTTCTGGGCTTCCCCGACGTCCTGAGCCAGTGCAGGAAGCCAGAACGTCGGGATTCGAACTCTGACATTCTGGCTTGCTGCACTGGCTCAGGACGTCGGGGAAGCCCAGAAACACCTCCAGAGAGATCAGAGGACCCGATCTACAGCTGCAGGGTGGCTGGGGAAGCTGACGGGGACTCCCTGTCGGCTTCCCTAGCCACCCGCCCATGCCTCCGCAGCTGTGGGGTGGCTGGGTAAGCCGATGGGGGAGCCCCCCGTCAGCTTTCCAGCCTCCCCACCCCTGCCTCCGTAGCTGCAGGGTGGCTGGGAAGCTGAACGGAGAACCCCGTTCAGCTTTCCACCCACCCTGCTGCTAAGAACGACTGTATCGTGTAACGTTAAAATCGCGTTACTCGATACAAGATGTTTCCGAAAATCTTGTAACGTTATGCGGTTTTAACGATATACGGTACTCGCGTTATACGGGGTATTACTGTATTTGTGTGTGTAGAGTAAGGGTTTCTCTTGCTGGATAGCCACACACACACTGGATAGCCAGTCTTATCCGACTCGGCTTACAACCAAAAAGCCAACGCTCTGCATCTGTAGACGTTTCTGTGGTCATGTAGCAGGCATGACTAGATGCATGGAACACTGCTACCTTTCCAGCTGAAACTGTACCTATTTAACTACTTGCAATTTCTTGTTTTTGAACTGTTAGGTTGGCAGGAGCTGAGATAGAGATGGGAGCTAGTTGTGTCGAGTTATGCTTGACATCATAGTTTGCTCTTAGTGCCCAGTCTTGCCTGCCAGGGTACACACTACATGGGACCAGTTCTTTATATTTAGCTCCGTGTATTTATTGTAAGATTGCTTAGAAAATGGCGGAGAAGGCAACGAGGTAGGAAGGAAGGCTCTTTTAGCCTGAGTGAGAGCAGGGCAAGGCAAGGGGTAGAATATTTTAGAAATGCAAAGTGTTACTTATTTGTTTCTACTAGTGGTGTTTTATTTTATAGGTATCCTAAATCTAAGCAAGGGCCCCTTGATATGATTTGCTACAGGCCTTGCGCTGGCTTAATCCGGCACTGCAAGGCTGTTAGTCCTCAGAGTTGTCAGGTTAATTAACCTGAAACTCGGTGTTGAGTCGCTAGGAAGAGGAATTTCATCTACCACTTCTGAATTGTCATTGGATAGGAGTGCAGTGGTTTTATTTGTGTGGGAGAGAAAACCACACAAATAAGACAATTCTTAAAATGGGGACAACCCAGGCAAAAATTGTAACTTTTAAATTGGGCTTTGGATCAGCACAGTATGATAGTCTGATGGTGCTCTTTGCCAGATTTAGTGACATTTAGTAAAATAGTTTTGAAGTTGTGATATTTTTGTCAGCAGATAAACTGTAAAATACATTTTCAAATGCCTAACCTTTTATCTAAAAAGAACAGTAATAACTCTAGCCTACTTTTTTAAAATTTGGATCAAATCCATCTAGTGGTTGTAGATATATTGAAAAGTTGAAAAACCCCTTTTAAACACAAAATCAACCATTTTATAACTCTGGAGCATGCTCAGTAATAGCTTTTTGCCCTTAATGGACCAGGCACTGTTTAACGGTCCGCTCCCTGTTTTGAACAGGCAGGAATTTGACCAGAACACCTCTTGCTTTAACTAATGGAAAGACTGGCTTTTCCTCATATCTCCTCTGGATACTGTTTCACTCTAAAAAATTCTTTCATTTCTTTTTCCATCTCTCCCACTCTTACATGGTGTGATATGTTTAAAACTTTGCACTAGTATTTGGGGTGAAGAAGAAACACAGATCACTTACTTTTTAAGTTTGTCAATGGTGCACATAAATTTTAACTAATAAATCATTCTTTCTTTAGAGGGAGCTGTTTCTCCTTGTAATCACACTGTAGCAAGATGATATTCTTAGTTTCAGTAATAGTAATATCGCTTAGTTCCAGACGTGGATAATTTCCAGGTGCCTAGGTACTGCAAATGCCTATTCCTGGACTTTGGATGGCTGCACGTATTCCTGAAATGACCCCAAGTCACAAAAAGGTGTTTTTAAATAAAGAGACCATTTGCATTTGATTCAGGCCACAACGCCCTATGTAGACATACCACCCCAAACAGTAAATATTGTGGAGCTGTTGTTTTGGAAAGTAGAATTGAATATCCTCCCCAGATTGAAAAGGATACATGAGAAGCATTGGAACCTGAATGAAGGGAAATTTGAAACTGTTAAATAAAAATAAAAAGCTATAGTTGATGACATCATCATCTTCGTATGAATAGAGTTTCACCAGTAGGATTCTGACCAATGATGTAAACTAACTCCTTTTTTTAGCTTTGATAGTTCTTTACATCAGGAATATGGAAAGCAAACTGCAGGTGTATGAATGTACAAAGTCCCACAATCTATTTAGAGGCAGCTACCTCCTTAAATGTGCTTCTGTTTAATTTTTGGAAAACAGACCATTAATCCCCCCTCATCCCCCAGAGCTTATCCCATTCAGCAAGGCACCTGATTCTCTGGAAAGGCTTGGTACTGGGGACATGGCAGAGGAGAGAGGGCAGGAAATTAATCCTTCCTGTTGAATTCCTCTTCGATCCAGTTCAGTGGCTAAAATCCTGCTGCTGCTTGTAAGCTAAATCATAACTTTCAGTCTGCTCCTTCCTGTTAAACAAAGTGTCCTGGCTGCAGTTCTTGGGATGTGTGCAGCAATCCAGCATGCATGAGTGTCTCCCTGAGAATCATGGCAAGGATAATTTCCTTACAGGGGGAGGATGAACCAAAAATTAACAATTTGGCTTATAGTAAACGGTTTGGGCTACAATATGTGAGATTTTCTTGGAAGTGACAATACATGAACAACATGGAGGTTAGAGGCACCTGCCGTCTATGCAAACACAAATCCATGCTATTCTTAGTCAACTTGTATGATATACCTACAACTACCATGTCTTTCTGACCCTTGCATGCTGTATCTGGGTGCTGATGCTACTGACATTCCAGCTGCCAGGCCTTTTACCTGCCACCACTGCCATGGTTGTGCCACAGGTGGCCAGCAGCTCTAGCAACTAAGAGGCTCCAGCAGATTGTTTTCATAAAGTAGAACCAAGTACTTTGGCCACCAAATGGGAAGAGAAGACTCACCAGAGAAGATCCTGAGGCTGGGAAAGACCAAAGGCAAAAGGAGATGGGGGCTGCAGAAGATGAGATGGCTAGATGGCATCGTTGATGTAGTGGACGTAGATCTGGGTGGGTTACAGAGGATGGCAGAGGGCAGAGGAGCCTGGCATGCTGTGGTCCACGGGGTCGCAAAGCGTCAGAGTCAACTGTGCGACTGAAGAACAAAAACCATAGGATTCAAACTCACACTGTTGAAGCTCCAAGTGTAGATTTAGCTGTCATCTAAGTTCTGAATAGGTCCTTATTTTGAAATAACCTCCGGGGTGGGAATCAAGTGCTTGAAAAAAACTTTGCACACACTTTGAAAAATAGACTTCCAGATCATAACATATTGAGAAAAAATATCGTTAATACTAAAGAGTGTTGCACCTCTGGCATTGTTTTGCAGAGGAAGAAACAATCTCCTTGCCAGTCAGACATAACAGTAGTAACATGAAATAAAATTAAACCTTATGCAGAATTACACAGTTCATTACTTTCTTCATTTGGTAGCTGTTAATTATATCTTCTGAGCTAAACTTGGAAGGATCCAGAGTTTCAGTTAATCTTATATTTGAATTTGAAGTAGACCTGGCCCCATTAGCTGTAACAAGAGAAAGATTGCCTTCAATTCAATTAATCTGATCTAGTGTTTAGATTAAGGACATAGTAAACTGAAAGTTGTCATCCAACATGGAAGCTGTTTCAACCTTTTACCCTTTGAACTGTATTCAAGACAGACTATTGCAAAGTAGTGTAAATTGTCACAGTGTTGCCTGCAGCTGATTATAAGAACATCTCTGTTATATCAGACTGATTATTTACCCAGACCAGTGTTGTTTTCTTACAGATGGAAACCCATGATAGGAACAAAATGTTTTATTAGATAAACCCTTGGTCTAATCTGCCATGGCTGTCCTTATGATTGGGACTTGTAGAGCCAACAGATAAGCTAAAAAATGAACCAGTTTTCTAATTATTGTACATTCCACAGTGCTTTTTCTGCTTTAGATTGAACAAAAATTAGGTACCATTTTAGGACAAAAGTAAGCATGGACAATATGTAGCTTTCCAGATGTGACTGGTTTGAAAGTCCCATCAGCCCTAGCCCACCAAGCAAAAGGTGTGGATTATGAAAGCTATAGACTCAAAAATCTGGAGCCCACAACTATGGTTTTAAGAGCTAAATATCAAGCCAACATCTTATTCCTGTTGCCTTTATCTAGTGACTTTCTGCCAAGCTATTATGAATAGTGAAATTTATTAAAATTGGTATATTGATTTTCTGGCCCAGGTGTTTGCCAGTGCTGAAATCTGTTCATGTGTGCTGGTCCTGATGATATGGATAACAGAACAAAAATCTTATGGTTCTGATGCTTTTTCTTGAAGATTGTACATGAAGAACATTCAGAGAGAGAGGTTCAAAAACATTGTAGAATGCATGAAAGAAAACAACATTGGTTAACCCATCATAGTTATTTTATCAAGATGAGCTGGCAGAATTTACAATCCTGAGAACTTTGGTGATATTTTTATATAATATATTTTATACTGATATTCAAATTTGATTATCTTTTATTTCCTGCAAGACATAAAAATGGTACACTTACTAATTCAAGTAAATGATGTTGTTCAGTCGCAAAGTCGATTCCGACCCTTTGCGACCCCATGGACCCTGTCTGCCAGGCACTTCTGTCCTCCACCATCCTCCTCAACTCGCTCACCTCTGTGCCCATTGTCTCTACAATACCATCTAGCCATCTCATTTTTGGCCACCCCCTTTTTCTTTTGCCCTCCTCCTTTCCCAGCATCAAGGCTTTCTAAAGCGAATCCTCTCTTCTCATTTGATGTCCAAAGTACTTTAGCTTCATCTTTATTATTTGACGTTCTAAGGAGCAGTCAGGTTTGATTTCTTCTAAGATTGACCTATTTGTTCTCCTCGCTGTCCAGGGGACTCTCAAAACTTAATCAAAAATGATCTTATGAAGCCAAAAATATCCAGAAAGTTGGTTATATCAGTTCTTTGCTTCTTACCAATCTGCATCAGATCTGTGCAATAGGTGTGGATTGATTAACTTTATAAACCCAGTGGTATATGGAATTACAGCCACAGGAAATATTTCATGTAAAATATCCCCATGATCCACTGCTCTGAGGGACTGGTTACTGGGGAGCCATTACCATAATTGTGACTCATAGAACAGCAAGTTAGACATGATGTAGGACAGTGGTTCCCAATTAGTTTTTTCTACGTACCACTTCAAGAAAGACCTCAAACTTGCGTACCCCTTATTGCAGGAACGTTAAATATCGCGTATCCCTTATTGCAGGAATGTTAAATAAAAAATGAAATCAGGTGTATGTTATATTTATTATCATCAAAAGACATTCTAATGATAGAGAATACATGTTTCATTTATGTGACAAATGTGCACGTTGACAATGACGAGCAAATAGGCAGGAACAGGGGCGGCCGCGATCGGGTGACGCGAGACGCGGGAGGTGCGGGAAAAACCGCCGCCGCAGGAGAAAGTGCTTGATGCATACGATTGACTTACCTACTGATCGTTTAATTAAACTGAATAATTTTTTGGCAATTGTTATTGCATTATTGTTTTTTTAAGGATGTAATATTTTAGTTAAGAGATTGCTGCGTGTACCCCTTGATGCAATCTCGCGGAACCACTGATGTAGGAGATCTGTGACCAGAATTTTTCACACACACACACACATACATCACCCACAGAAGCCACAGCATAAGCCAGCACCTGAACCATGTTATAGTCCTCCACTATGTAGTAAGATCATACCAGCATAACCATGAAGATAACTAAATCTACTGTAGTTACCTTTCAAAGGAAGTCACACTACCTCTTGTTATGTTGCACTTATATAATTTAGTTAGCTTTATTAGAAAAAGAAATCTCACGTGACCAACTCAATTGTAGTTAGACACTCCCAGTCTCTGCTAGAGGGTGGTCTGTGTTTAAATTTGGATTTTACACATAAACTGCTGAGGAGGACCATTACACATTTTCAGCTTGTATTTGAACTGATTTTACCATGTAATACATTTAGGAAAAGCAAAAAGCAGGGGACAAAGAGGTATATGTTTTGGCTCAAATGTCAACTTATCTTGGACAGCATAGTAGCTCATGTTATCACATTCAATATTGATTTGTACTGCTTTTACCTTCTCTTTGAAAGCAGCCAAGAGATATGTCCCATCAGTCAGATGGCTCTTGCATGTGCAGCTAGCACAATCACAATAATCAAGGTTTTATCCTTATAAAACACTGCTTATATCTCTAAGTGTTGGTATTTCTTTACTGCAACATTTCAGGATGCTTAAATTAATGGAAAAATCACCTAAGCTGCTCAAAGGTTCAAGGCTAATGATGGTATGATTTACTGTAATTAAAGATATCTGGAATACTGCTGAATGTCCTTGACTACTGAATATTCAAGGCTATACACTCAAGGCTGAATGCCCAAGAGCAAGTGTTTATCGATTAATCACAGAGCACTTAAGAAGCCCTTATCTGGCATACTGTAAAAGATGTGTATTTCTGTGAGGCCATAGATACAGACAAGCTCAAACTGCAGGTGACATGGCAGGTTATTAATTTAATCATAATCTTTGCTTTCTATAGAAAGCAGAGGTGGTGAGAACCTAGCAAGTAGTCTTTCCTGACTTGTAGTTTACTTAGTTGAATATCACAAATTCACCCAGCTGAAAGAACAGCACCCAGGGAATGGAGCTCAGATGGAATAAGCAACAAACAGGGAGAATGGGGCCTCCCAGCTGTTGGACACGGTGTGCCTTCCAGGACAGAAAACTGAGAGGAGTGAAAAGGCAGCAATTGTTACTTGTTTAATTTACTATTATTGAATTTGTACAGTCAAGGAGAGGTGTCAAAATAAATTGACTGGCTTTAAGTACTATGATCAGGATTCTGCCAGAATCATGGAGAGCAAATCAGGAGTCAGCTGATGATATGCTCAGTCTTGCAACTGTCCACCACACATTCCTAGGTCACACAATCAATTTCATGCCAGGGATCATGACATACAGCTGACAAAATGGAAAAGCCGTTTGTACCGTATTTCCCCCACAATAAGACCTAACTGGAAAATAAGCCCTACCCCCAAAATAAGATCCAGTTAAGATGGTCAGCCAGCTTTTAATTGGAGCACAGCAGAAGGATGAGTCAGTGGGTCAGTCATCCATGTGTGTTGTCTTTGACATCTTAATGGATACGCTTGTTTGCCTCTTCCCCTCCCCCTTATCAATATTTCTTATCAGTCTTAAAATTTGTCTTTCCTTTTCAGTCTTCTTATACCTCCAAATTGTCATGCCCACTTGCTCATTTGCTTGCCTACCTTGCCCTTTCTCATTTCTGCTTTTGTTGCTCCCTTTGACTTTTAGTGTGAGAAAGTCCCTTCTATCCTATCTTTGAGGGAGCCCCTTCATCCTGGCTCTCTTCAATCACTTCTTTCACCCACTCCAGCATCCTTTCTGCTTCCTTCTCTTGGCACACCTGGACATAAACAAGTGCAATGGCTTTCAAAAGGATGTCCATTGATCCCTGTCCCAACAGATTTATGGTGGCAACAGACTTTGAGGAAGAAACCATGTGCTCTGTCCAGGTGCACAACTGTGCTTTAACCATTTCTTGAGAACCCTGTCTCCTTTGCATTTGAGAGACAGGGTTTTTTGGAATAGTAGCCATGTTTGTCTGTGGTTCAGGTATATCAGAAAACAAAATAAAATAAACACAATAAAATAAAAATAAAATAAAAATACTGTAGCCCTTTAAAGACTAAAAATAAAATAAAAATATAGCAGTTAGTCTTTCAAGTGCTACAGTATTTTTATTTTATTTTATTTTTATTTTATTTTGTTTATTTTGTTTTGTTTTCTGATATGCCAGAGACAGGGTTGTAATTTGTGCTTCTCCAAATCTTGCTCCTTTGTCACATTTGCTCATAATTTTGCCCATAGCCAAAATTGCTAGCTTTGATCCTGTTTGGTCTTGAATGTGTTCACACACACACACCCCCCCCAAATGAAACAGATTAACCTGCTCTTACAAGCCAATTAGAAACTGTAAGGATCGGAGTGAGTTGCCTCACCTGTAGGAAGAGGGTTTTTCCCCCTTCTCCATTCCCACAGGAGCCCACGCTGTTGTTCTGGGAGGGAATGGCAGCAGACATGAGAGAGATATGTGACAACCGCATTGGGTGTTCCAAGCCAAAAGTTAGGATTGGGGATTCAGAGGGAGAGGTGCGGAAAATTACTATGTATCTGGAATTCCTAAAGGCTAATTGGGAGGGTAGGAAAATTTCCTCTTCTCTGGCCCTACCTAAGATCTTGAAGGAGTTCTCTGGGCTGTTGTTATCTCCCAAGCAAATTACTGAGTTGGGGGGGGGGGTTGGGTGTTGGTAAGGCCTGCCCTGGTTCAGGATGAGGGAGTCAACTGGGAAGGACCAGGTGTGATTCAGCAGAAACTAGACACCCTAAATTTCCTTGTTGAAGTCCCGGGAAGACCCCTCGCGTGTTCCATGTGAAACACCTGGAATCTGGGTTTGCTCCACCTGTGGTCCATCCCAATAGAGCCCTGAGGGCTGCCAGCGTTGGGCTGAAAGAGGGAGGCAGGGGTGATGTTGGGTACTGCCAGGAGAAGGCCACCGGGGAGCGGGATGGCTTCGGATTTGGATGAGGTGCTTGGGTGTTGTCTCCTGTTTGCAACCAGGCCTCGTAAAAGCGGGCTTGGTCTGAGGTCTGTGAGCTTGCTTTGGGGTGTTATGTTCAAACCACTTTTTTTTGCTTGCTGTACCAAGCTTTGTTATTGCGCTTTTAGAATTGAATTGAATTGAATATTGTGCTTTTAGGTAACTTTAACTAGTGCTCCTCACTCCTGGAAAGGGGCAAGAATTGGGGTGTCCTGGGAACCACTATTTTGGCCTTAGGGAAGCTATGTAAGGATCGGACTGAGTCGCCCCACCTGTAGGAAGAAGTTTTTTCCCCTTCCTCCATTCCCATGGGAGCCCAGGTGGCTCTTGGAGATGTGCCCTGGTCTGCCCAAGATTATCAGGAAGACATTCCATCAGGAGGAGTAGGCCAGAGAGAGAGTGGGAAAGATGGGTGGGGATTAGGCAGGTTGGGTGAGGCAACTAATTAACCCTCAAAGGGGGTTGGGGATTGGGTGACATCTGTCAGGAGCAGGAGGGAAATGGAGAATGGGTTCTGTAGTGATGTAACAATATATATTCAATGTAACGCTTTGTTACATTGGTAACATTGATAGGCTTTTGCTGGTTTGGCTTTCTTTTTCTTTTCTATTGGGGGGGGGGAGAAACTCATATCCCACCACACCTTGTGGGTACGGAGTTTGGGGGGGGGGGGGAGAGTGAAAGCCTTCCTGGCTTTCTAGTTAGGTTTCTTATTTTGGCACTATTTGCTGATGAATGGTCTGTCATCAGACTACGGAAGATGCTGTCTCCTGCCAGCCCTTGGCAATGCTACCACCCCAGAACCTCAGTCTTATAGAAACAGTTTTGAAAAATGAATGCTAGGATGGTGGCGCAGTGGTTAAAATGCTGTCCTGCAACTAAAACATTGTGAGTTCAATCCTGACCAGAGATCAAGGTTGACTCAGCCCTCCATCCTTCCAAGGTTGGTAAAATGAGTACCCAGCATGTTTGGGGCAAAAATGATAATTAATTTTTGAACTGCCCAGAGAGTGCACTTAATGCTATCGAGTGGTGCTTTGTTTTGGTTTTGCTTTGGGTATCTTCCAGAAGCTAGAGGAAGATGGATCTAGCCTGACTTCATTTTAGAGGGATTTCCATAAGGGTGCTATTCCAGAGAAAGGCCTCTTTATTTATTTACTCTCAAATAAAAACAAGATGTTTTATTGAAGAAAATTACATAAAATTAGCAGGTATATACAACACAATGTTCCAACTCTTCATAAGAAAATGTTATGTTTGAACTGTTGACATTTTGATAT
Organism: Furcifer pardalis; assembly: GCA_030440675.1. Lineage (NCBI taxonomy): Eukaryota > Metazoa > Chordata > Lepidosauria > Squamata > Chamaeleonidae > Furcifer > Furcifer pardalis. The sequence continues at coordinate 87,284,107 of CP126891.1, read as the reverse complement.
TCAGCAATCCTAAATGCTACCATTCAGATGCTTTTAAAACAGAACCAGCCTTGGCTCTACCAGCTTTCCATGCACTTCCAGAAATTAGTGCAGATGTGGTGCAAACCTAATAATCTAAATCGAATTCTTGACCAAATGTTTGTCTGCAATCTTTGGTTACAAGTGCATAAAAGATACATAACTCAAGCGGTTTCTGCAAAAAGTGATAAAGTAATTCTTTTTTATTGTCAGCCTCTTAGGTTTACAGATGGTCAGTTATGTACCTTTCCCTCATATATCTGTGGCTGAAAAACTCAGCCAAACAGCCAAAAGTAGGACACATTCCATATGATCCTATATAGTCAGAAAGAAGTCCATTGAGTTCACTGGAACTTATTCTCAGACGAAAGAGTAGATGATTACAGCCTGAATGGAATGTCTCGTTTTTAGAAACCAGTCCAAAACATGTCGTAAAATCAGATGCTTCCCATACAAACTGTTTCAAGCAACATCCAAGTTTTCCCAAGTTCTGTCTAGAAACATTCTTTGTCCTTTTTGGGAGAAAATACAAAGATACAGCTTTGTCCTATTTGTTCATAAAACTTTCAGCCTGTACTTAAAATCGACATCAACTGTAGGTTGTAAAATACCCAGTCCTGTTCTGGATTGGTCTAACGATGGGCATTCCACATTCTTGTCAAGGAGCTCCACTTCAAAATAGGAAAGCAACAAAGTCAAAAATAGTTTAATTTCATGAACTGCAAACAATCGCCCAGGGCATTTTGCGAGTCCTGTTCCAAATGGCATATAATAATGTTTTAATTTGCGACCTCTGCAGTAGAAAGTCCTTTTTTCTTCTCCATTTTCTTCAAGGAAGCGGTCATGCTTGAATGTCTACAACAAAAGTCCAAAACACAAGCTCCAGTTTAAATGCAACATCCTTTAAGGAAATAGTAAAATTATTTCATTCGAGTAAATAAACATGAACATGACCTTCTTTTCCTGAATATTTAATTTTTTCTAAATTATGCACAGCCGAAGAATAATGTAACTGGCCAGGCTGTGACACAAAGTAAACCATAATCTGTTCTAGAGTAACTAAAATACCTGGTGCCTTTTAAAATTGCATTTAAAAAGTCATCACAGTTTCAGTTCAAATCAATGTTCTTTTAATTTGTGGAATGTATTTTAAAAAGGTTAACTGAAACATAACATAATTTGAAGTGCTCTGTGTCTCATTTCAAAGAAATGGGCTAATTTTAGAGGGAATGGGAAAGTCAGATGGGCATCAGCTGATGTTATCATTCATTCTAATCCAAATTCCCCATTCTCTGTGTAAGCCATGGAAACTTCAGAAGGCCTGGGAACCTTTAGGACTCCCTGAGAGGCTCAACGAAAAGCAAAACCAAGTGGTTAGACTTGTTGTTTTTAAGAATGAGGGAGTTTGGGAGGTTACAGTGGCGGGAAGTTTCTGGTGCCTGTTTATAAGCTGAATTACCACCCCTGGAAACTTCTAGAAATGACATTTAACTATTATATCGGGGGAGGGGAGAAAACCAGTACTGCATCCACTCCTGCTTTAGTTTGTCACTCAACTTCATCATTAGAAGCTGGCACAGAGATTTTTAAAAAGGATAGAGAAGTATTTAGTTTTTCTTTTCTCTTGCAAGTGGCACTTGGGTAAAAACACAGGCATAGCTGGAGCAGGAATATTTTCTCCTACACCACTGGATAAGGGAAGACCTATATCAGTGGTGGCGAACCTATGGCACGCATGCCAGTGGCACCCCAACACAGAGTTTGCCCCACCCCTCTGCCCAGCAGTCCAATGGAAACACTTTCTCCCTCTCCCCAGCACAGAGTTCACCTCATCCCTCTACGGCACAGATGGCATCCTGTTGAGTTTGGGCACTTGGTCTCTAAAAGGTTTGCCATCACTGTCCTATATACTCATGTATGGTGAGGAAGTGCCTGACAGATCACAGAATGCAGCATAGACATAATACCTACTTTCCTACTTCAACATGAGGATATGTCTGATACTTTTTAATCTTAGGTTTTACAAACACTACAGCTTGTTTGATGTCAAGACTTTTCTTGTGGCACCCAGAAGACTAGATTAATCCTTCACTACCTGAAAGCTCTCTACTCAGTACGCCATAGAGTCACAACAACGGTGAAGTCTTTTATTACAAGCAATATACCACCTTTTGCTGATGTGTGCAGTTTTGCCTGAAGCTGTAGATTACTCACCAGAGGATCAGAGTAGATTTCTGGATCAAGATGCAACAGCTGGGGATAAAGTGCTATGACATCATCTTTGCGGATATTGTAGGAGCCACTGTCTAATTGCAAAACGAAATCTTCCTTGGCAACTCTGACTGTCATTGATGCGCTGGAGAGTCTTAGTGCTTCCTTGATGATGCTATCTGTGTGGGGGGGAAAGAACCTTTAACCCAGAAACAGAGGCAATCTGCTATTGTACAAACTGCAAAACTGAAAGTAATGTGATCCACTGAAATGAGAAAGCTGTTGAGAGACAAGAACAAAATGACTTGGGTTTTGTTTGCTTTTGTCAAAGTGACTGATGTGGCATATTCAATGATGTAGCCATGACTATTAGCATTGAAACGTATTTATTCTAATTAATTAATTATTCCTAAATATTAATTCTTCCATCAACACAGAGGAAATTTGTGCTACTGCCATATAGATTAAACTACCATACCTAATACAGGCATATCATCCAGCAATTTTCGATTCAAAGAAATGTGTTTCTTATTTGAGCTGATTTTGATGCCAGCTTTTTCTAATACTCTTTGGATCTCCACAGTAGCTGCATTCATTGCTTTTGGATCCCTAAAATAAAAAAGGATACTGAAATTGCAACACAAATACTAGCTATTGTATAACACATATCAGCATGAGACTAGAAGATTCATTTTGTACTTTTAAAAAATTCCCACAGGTGAGGAAAGATGTCTGCTTATTAGAAACCATGATTTTCTTCAACTATGTATTTTGAATTTAGCATGTATTTCATTCATTATTGGAAGATAAACATGGGATTAATTTTGACACTGATTACTAAGGCATACATCTCTGGAGAAACTGTTGCAGAGAGAAACAAGTTAATCAGAAAAAACAACACATTCTTCCTATGATCTAGCTTTGAGTCTCATTCTCTGCCTATGGCAGTATTCCATGTTGGGTGAGAACTTGCTGGCAGACCTTGCTTCTTGTATTAGCTCTTTGTGCATCCATATTTACTTGCATATTGCCTAAACTTCAGAATACTGAGTTGGAAATGAAGAGAACAGACACGAATTGGCTACAAACATGAACTTATGGTTGAACCATCTAGATGGTCTTTGTCTGTGCACTTTGGCGGATCTTTCCAATTGTGGATTAATCTGTGACCAAATTACCCTCTTGTAACCTACTGCCCTCCAACCTCAACAACCCTAGCATGCAACACCCCTTTACAAGCTGATAAGGCTCTTGGCCCAAATCCTCATTCTCTGAAAAGGATTAACTTGAGTACCTAAGTCACTCCATCCTTGCTTTTAGAGGATTATGTTTTAGCAGACAGAACTTTGGTTATTTGAACATCAACAAAACCAAACTAATTCACAGGACCAGATGCTTTTTTGGATGTGAGTAGGGGAATATAACTTTAAAAAAAATATGCAGGTAAAATAGTTTTGAAGTTAGCTAATACAAGGAACAATCAACTAATTAACTGAATAATTTCCATCAAAATTTTTGACTAACTAACATTTCTTCTCTTAGAATCTGAATGCAACCATTAATATAACAATGGTTATTACTGCTGTATGATGAGAATGCTTCAGCTTATTCAATATGCTAGATGTATGCAAACATAAATAATATAGTATTATAAGAAACAGGAGGATCACTATGCACACTATGATCCATTAATACAATGCATATTTTATTAAAAGCAGCCCTACTAACAGAAGGCTCTAAATCAGTAGTTAATCACTCTCTTTCTCTTCTCTCTCATTAATGGCAAACACACGTTCCAAGATACAGTATCTGTTATGAATGGTGACTTTTAGGACACCCTGTATTATGGCTAAAAAGAGTGGATAAACTTATGCTGAACCAAAACAACAACATAAATATTATTTTAAAAAATCTGTAAAATTCTATACTACAAAACATCTTGGCTGCAAACATAGAGAGCTGTAAAATGGAACAAGGCAAATTTAGGAATGAGGGCATATAAATCACAACTAGTTATGATAGGTATATGATCTCTCCTGTACCAGACAAGAATGTTTATGTGTATTAGCTGTTGATTAGGTCTGGCTGGGCATCATGCTACAGTAATGGAGTATACTGTACAGCCAGCAACTGAACGCTGAGTGTCAGGTGGCGGTTAACTAACCTGACTCCCTAAAGAGGCCAATGGCTAAGGGTGGATAAGCTCCTTTAGGTGGAGGGGGAACTCTGATTACCAACAGTCATGGAGGTGAAAGAGGCCGTGCCAGATGGACTGGCTGTGAAGGCGCACCTTGTCCATATCCTCAAGGCTGTGGCAGTCCATTGCAGTCCCGGTGTTAAATCCCACATGTTACATTCCATATATACCACTGGAGATGGCTTTGAGATCATAGTGTGTGGGTCACTTTATTGCAAGCTGGGATCCACCTTAAACAAATCCACACAAGTGATATTTTTCCTGCTTCAGGAAAAAAATGCATTGTTGGATATGAGTTGCAGTCGACGACGATTAGCTGTTGAAGAGCATGATAGTGTTATGTTGCTTTTATTCATCCAAGGGCAGTTGGTCAGCTACTATGCAAGCAAAAGGCTAGACTAGATAGGATTTTTTGTTGGCTGTATGGTTTTATTTTTGCACATTTTATGGATTTGATTGGAAATTGCAGGAATTAGAAAGTAAAACAAAAGTCAAAAAAGTGGGATAATACAGATCATGTAACTCACCAAGAATACACTGTGCTGAGTTAGTTTTGTAAAAGGTAAATGAAAATCAGGTTAACTACTCGACAAATACATGACAGAGAAATAACACAATATGGAGCAATAAATCTGTCTTCTGGTAGCATACTCAATATAGTTACTTACCTAATAAGATAAAACAAACTCCAAAAGGTAGCAGGTATTGTATTAGCTTGTGAAGCCCACAGGATTGCAAGATGAGTTTTTGCTTTTTCCTTATCATCAAAAGTGGAGAGGGTGTCATTCAAGTACATGCGTCGAGAAATAAATTCTGAAATATTCTCTCTTTTTTCAAGGTTCTCCTGGAGCAGAGCCTCAGCCAAATTCTCTCGTGCTTTGTGGGCTCTTCTGAATAAGTAAATTGGTATACCTGCTACAAGGGCTGGAAAGATTTGGTCAAATTCATTGAAATGTGCTAAGGCATCAAGGATGTGTGCTCTCTGGGGTTTTTGGTTAGGAGAAAGGATCTTGCTGTGGTCTGTATTAACTTCTGTACCAAAAAGGGTCAAAAACCCAGATTCAAACATCACACGGTAGCAGAATCTGTATATTTTGTCAGTGACCCAGTCACAGTCGTTGATTTTTGATGCGATGTTTTCCACCATGACACAGTGTAAGTTTACCATCATAGCCTCAGTGAGAAATGTTAAAGCATTACCCTGCAGAGATCTAATGAAGGTCTGTTGCATATTCTCAGTGGTGTTTCCATCGTTTGGATCAATACTGCCATGTCCAAATGCCTGAAACCAAATATAGGAAATTATACCACATCATTATCTTATTTATCCATCCCATATCTATCCCAGGAGTTCTCAACCTTTTAAAGCCGGGTGCTGGGTCACGCTCCCTCAGACAGCTTTGGAGGCCGAATGGCCATTTTGCCCTTACTCCACCATATGGCATTTCCTGGTGTGGTGGAGGTGGTGGGGGACCACATGAAGTGGTGCCACAGGCTGCAGGCTGAGAATCCCTGATCTATCAAGTCGTTTCTTCCCTTCCATTTTCTTGCTTATATGTGAGCATATGGCTCAGCATTTATTTAGACACAACATCTTGCACCTTCTTAGGCTGTGGTGGGCATCACCAGGTTTGCACCAGTTTGCCAGAACAGGTAGCAGAAATTCTGGCTGGCCGTGCCCATCCAAGTTTTGAGATAAACTAGTCCTAATTCGGGTGCAACGCAGGGCTTTCCCCCTGGCCACACTCGCCATACCACCCCAACAGTGTGGTAGTAAAAATAAAACGAGCCCTCCACTGCTCTTAGGTATTTGAAGACCATTTCAGATTTGAAGGCTAAGATATTTGTGTTCTATTAGTTGTATCTAATAGTGCCATTCCATTAGCACAAAGATACAGCTTGTGGAAGTCTAAGTTTCATCTTCATGAAAGAACCAAAATGATTACTTGGATTTACTTCAGTAAGCCAGTCCTCAAGGCATTCTATAAATGGTTTCAGAACTCATTTTCTAGTACAGTGATGGCAAACGTTGGCATACCAGGTGTTCTTGGACTTCAGTTACCAGAAGTCCAAGTCAGCATTCCTGCTGATCAGAAGTTCCAGTACACCTGGAGTGCCAACGTTTGCCACTACAGTCTAGTAAAATGTTTCTCAAACTATGTTCCATGGAACACTGGTGGACTTCAATTCCCAGAAGTCTAAGTCTAAGTATGATCAATGCTTTAGGAATTGACTTAGGCTTCTGGGAATTGAAGTCCAAAAACCAAAGATTGGAAAACACTGGTCTAGTATGAAGTTGAGCTTCCACTAAGCAGAAGTTACCACCAGTTTAGCAACACAAAATCACATTGCTTCTGCACAAGGGATATGATCCAGGTTACTAGGCTGATGAAGCCTGTCACACAACAGAAACTCAATGTGGTCCTGTCCATTAAGACTAAGAGACAGTTGTGCTGATTGTTACACTAATGGTTGCACAAGCAGTAACCATTTCTTATGCTTTTTCTGCTTACTGGATTCCAACCAAAGTTTTATTTTATCAAGGGTTGAGAAAATGGTATTAAGTACTGGCTTTGACAGTAGGTCTAAAGACCTTTTTCTAGATCATGTAGCCCATCAACTTAACCACTGCCTGTTTGGCAAAGGTTCTCTTTTAAAGAGAGGCATTGAAAACAATCACTCTAAGAACTTACTGTTACCTTTACTGAGCTGAGCACACACGCAGATACATAAGAGATTTTAGCTTTTCACAGCTGCATTGCAGACTTCTCAGAAAGAAACAGATAGTGCTTCAAAACTAAAGTAGTAAACTGTACACATGTTTACTCAAATACTGTATAAGCCTTACTGTATCCAGGGTAGGTGGAATCAAGTACACCTACACTCCTGAAGTAAGTATGACATAACTACTCTTTGAGAAAGAATAACTGAATATGCTTTTATCTAGGGCAATTTTAAAAAAAAATAGATGTGTATTTCATTTTTTTTATTCACTAGCACAAATGTTGTTGTTGTTGTTGCTGCTGCTGCTCTTCTTCTTCTTCTTCTTCTTCTTCTTCTTCTTCTTCTTCTTCTTCTTCTTCTTCTTCTTCTTCTTCTTCTTCTTCTTCTTCTTCTTCTTCTTCTTCTTCTTCTTCTTCTTCTTCTTCTTCTTCTTCTTCTTCTTCTTCTTCTTCTTCTTCCATGTGTAGGCCAGAATTACTGATACTGATTTATCTAGACTGTAAATAAAATAATAGGTTGTGGACATTTTTTATCTTCATTAATGTGATGGTGGCTTGAATTATTGGCTAGAATCCTATTGATGACTTATGCTGAAGTAAGTGCAGCAGCAGAAGATTTTCCAGTGGCAAACTGATGTTAGATAATGAGTTGTCATCAAAATCCTTTGTCATGTGCTACTTCACAAAACTGGGGGGCAACTAGGGCTTTGAGCAGTAAATTGTTAACTAGCAGCGATCTTCCATTGAACTCTCTGTTGCAGCACTTAACACTGGTGTAACTAAGTGACTGGCTTAAATACAGCATGGAAAACTTACATATTTAATGAAAATGCTCTTTTTTGGATTGCAAACAAAATGGGCAAGAGATACCTCTAGAACCACAGTGCAACATCAGAATACAATATATCTATTTCCTGATAGAATTTCTAGACTGAGAAATTCCTTCCCTTCCACTAAATTTAAAAGTTGAGTTGGTTTTATTAGTTAATCCAGCTGTGACCCTGACAAAGCCAGCTGCTTTGGTGTATTTTAACCTCACCTTTTATGCTGCAAATGTGTGAGCTGTATTCCATTGTGTTGCTTCCAATGGATGGTGACACTAGTAGTGGTTTTAAAGCAAGTGAAATGATTAAGGGGTAGTCTGACATTGCCACTACCACCATTACTCCTGCACATGAGTTTCTGTGACCAAGCAAGGATTTGAACCACGGATTCCTCAGGCTTAGTTCAGCTGTATACACATTCTTTTGATATTGCTGTAAGTAACATGGTTTTATCATGAAAGAGGTGGCATCTCAATAAAACAGATGATGATGATGATGAGTGAAAACAATTTTTTAAATAACTGTTACCTTTGAAGATGTTACAAAGTGGAACTTTTTCCAATCCAGATGTCTGCCTTGCTGCATTACAGCATTATAAGAGAAAGGGTCTGTGAGGAAATGAACATATTTTCCAGCCAATTGGCAAGTGAAAATGGAACCGTATTTCTTTTGTCTTTCTATAAGGAATTGGAGAGGATTGGCCCCAAACTGCAGAGCACAGCCAAAGTACGGTAGTATCCCCTTCTCCAAAGGTGGTTCCCTTGGATGTCTGCAAAAGGCAATATATACACAGGTTAGATTAGGATTGTAAATTCAGGTCTGACCTTCAGGTTTGCTGTGCAAGCATCTATTTATAACTCAGAGTGTCCATGACTGCTAGAAAAAAATTGCCCTCCTCTGAGTAATAAATCTACTGGTAGTAGATAACCAGCAAATAATGACTTTACTACAATACAGAAGCTTGTTATAACCACAATAATGAGAAAGCATCCACACACTATAAATCAAACTCAATAAAATGTACCTTCCTTTTAAAACATATTATCTCCCTTGTTTACACTTGGGTGTTATAGGTTATACATTTTAAATAGAAATGATAATTCATAGCAATTATGTTTGCCCAGATACATTTTTATGAGAAAATGGATACCATAGAACAGGGGTCAGCAAACTTGGCTCTCCAGGTGTTCTTAGACTTCAATTACCAGAAGTCCAAGGTAGTACACTTTCTGATCAGGACTTCCAGGAATTGAAGTCCAAGACCACGTGGTGAGCCAGGTTTTCTGACCCCTCACATAGAATATTATTTGGGGTTTTTGAAATTTATATATCGAAATATAAGCAGCTAAATGTAACAATCTACTTCTGGGGGAATTTGGTCAAATATCTAGATCCAGGTTTGGCAGCCTATTAGGTGCAGCAGATGTAATACCTGTTTTGTTTAATTTCTGAGTCTGAGTCTCGTTTTTGTTTACTGTCTTAATCAATGTTTGGTACTACTGATATATACTAGGCTATGTGGAAATCAGCCCCAACTACACAATGAACATCAATGTAAAAGCACCTTCCCTCATGAATAAACCAGTACAGATATGGATTGCACCCACAATTATGATACCCACTTGGGCTTCCTTGAATCAGTTGGTTGCATCTTTAGGAGATTCCTCCATCCAAAGCTATTAACTGTTATAGACCACAAATTGCCCATGATGAAGGCTAGACTGCAACACCTATTCATATCATAGTTAGTATAACTGAGTTACACTTTGCCCTGTTGGGACACCTTCAAATCTATCTGTAAAAATCTGCATTTATGGAATTGCCTATAGCTCAAAATGTTTGGAGCTATGCACAAAATGACAACTGTTGATATACAAAGATTAATATTAAAGTCCATCCCAGCTAATTTTTCCTACACACACAATACACTTCAAAAGCAGAAAAACTATAGGTATCAAATAATTTAAAAATTGTTGCTAACAATACTATATTTTTAAATGAATACAGTTATTTTGGCTAAAGGAGAAAATTTTTTGATTCAGTAAATAGTGTATAAAAAGATGCCTCCTTACCTCCTTCTTATTCCTAGAACAAACCATAAACCACAACACAGAATCATCATCACTGTCCCCAATGTCAAAAACACCAACATTTTGAATAAATATAATGAAGTGTCAAGTATGCCACAAAATGAAAGTCTGAGAGTGATTAAGAAGATGTCAATGTGCCACTTTTTATACCGAGCAAGATGACCTATCCTCTTCACTGAACTGGAATACCTTCTCTGTGTGAGCTGTTAATTAACCATTTCTAGACAAAATTTCTATGGCTGTAATTGGAGCAAAATCATAGTATAAAGTTGGACTGCTGCCCCAAGGTGATGGCCTTGAGCTGATTATCGCTAGTCAGAAAATGATTAGTCAAATAGCTTTAATAGCTGACAACATAATGTTTTTCAGATTTGATTTGATCTGATAGATAGGTGGAGCAAGTAGTTCAAGCTCAGTAGTAAATGAAGTGGTTCTGTGCTGTGTCAGCATCTATCAGGCCTGACAGAGGGTATTTTCAGAAAGACTGGTGTAGGGCCAAGAAGAAGACTGTGATAAAGCATAACTGGTCAGGGCAGTTAAGTCATGAGATGTGTCTAGCATGAGTTGCTAGGGAATATGTCCTAAGCATAGTAACAAAACAAAGCAGAAATAAAACAAATTTTTAATTTTTTTTTAAATTAAAAAGGCAAAATCATTGTGGCACCTTAAAGACTAACTGCTATATTTTAGTCCCACTCTTATGTCTGAGGAAGTGATGTTTCTGTGCTAGGTGGAGAACAATCTCACTGGGAGAGAGCATAATCAGGAAGAGAGTGACTCTGCAGACAGAGGGATTCTCTCTGCAGTTTTTGCAGCCACTTTGTACTTCATCTATTAATTATAATGAACAATATAGCAGCCCTCTATTGGCTCAGTGGTTAAGGTGCTGAGCTTGAAGACTGGAAGGTCGAGTTTTTATACCCAGGTGCTGCACGACGGATCTTGGGGACATGAAAGAAGCTTTATTCAGGTGTCCCCTGAGCAGAGTTTCTCCAGCAAAAATCCTTTCAATCCAGAGTAATTTCTGACATGAAATTTATTATTTAATGAATATAAATAAATAAATAAAATAATAATGAACAATATCACTCCAGTAAATACAATGATTGAACAAAATGGCATCCCAGGATTTGAACAGCAGATCCTGCACCTCCAGCAGAACTTTAGTAAGAAGATGATTAAATAGAGTAATGATTAAGAAAGTCCTAGGCTGGGAGAAGAAGTCTCTCCATTATTGTCTGTATTTTCACATTTTTGTTTGTTTTTAATTTGTTCTTGCCCCCCCCCTTTTTTTTAACTTAAATAGCTACACTGCCCTGGACCTGAGAAGCTTTTCCCTAACAACTTTTGATTCCTCTTTTGTGGCAAGGAAGACTTGAATTTTTACCAGGTTATTTTCCTGTCTCATTCACTGAATTGTATGGACACTTGCAATGATGTTCTTCTCCATGCATAACTCTCCCTTGTTTTATTATCACTTCTTCCCACCTGTTTTAATGAGGGGAAACCCATTGAGGAATGGAAGAACATGTTTTCTGATTGCCTCCTCCTCCTCTTCCTCCTCCTTCTGTCTCTGAATCCGAAAATTGATAATCATCATGACAATCAGCCATGAAGACTGTTGTGAGAATATAATGCAGTGGCCTTTCATCTGCCATCCATATCACAGCATGACACCCATACCACTGTTCAAGGGACTATCACCCTTCCCTGTGGACTTCAGCACCCAAGGCCATAGTCCTCAGGATTGTCAGGTTAGTTAACTGCCACTTGACATTCAGCGTTGAGTTGCTGGCAGTATGGTCTACTCTATTACCATTGCAGGATAACATGGCCAGACTTGTGGAAGTGATTAGATCATGAGTTCTCAACCAGGGCCGTAGCTGGGAGAGGGGATGGGAGGGGCAAAAACCCTCCTGTGCTAACAGCCCCCACCCCACCCCACCCCATGGTGCCAATGTTATATATGTGAGCTTGACATTGTTGCCCCTCCTGAATTTTTTTTGCCTCTCCTGACCCCCCCCCCCCCAATCTAGAAACCTGGCTATGGCTCCAGCTCAACATCAGAATACAACATGTTGGAGGCGGTGGGGTGCCACATGAAATGGCACTGCGGCCCACATCTGGCCCGTGGGCCGCAAGTTGAGAATCCCTGGACTAGATCCATTAAAACTCACATTAAAATACAGCAATTAGCCTATAAGGTACCATGATGTTTTTGTTTTGTTTTGTTCTGTTTCTTGTCTGATATGCCTGCATGGACTAACAAAGCTGCCACTTCAAAAACTACCAACCTTGCACCTGCAAAAGAGGCATCGCTGTCAGATTTTAAATGTGCAAATTTCATGACCCAAAAGTCCAGCAGTGATTTGGACAGAGGCTCAGAGCTAGGGAGCTAGTGATGACAGGAAAAGAAATACCAAGCCCAAGCACTGGAGAACTTGAAAACCATAACCTTAAAGTCCAGCAACCCTTGAACCTTCAGACTGCAGTATCCTAGTACTCATGAATCCAGACTAACAATGGCATCCCCTGAATCTAATTCACTGCTAGGACTTTGCTCCCTGGAGCTGCTGTCCTAGCAACATGTCTGGCATTAGCAATAGCAATTACACTTCTATACTGCCCTCTAGCGCTTAGTGCACAGTCTGGGTGATTCACAAGTTAATTAGCATTTTACCCCCTACATGCTGGGCAGAGTTTTATATGAATAACTGCATATGTGTATTCCCTTTGCATATGTTGCATCCCAATGGCCATAGCCTGTAATGTATGAGTCCCATACATTAAAATTTCTAAATACAGAAAGTATTTTATTAATAATTTGTGTTTTAGTATTAATATTTATAATATGAAAGTAAAGTATGTTTTAAATATAAAACAAAATAAACCAGGACAATAATTTAAGAAAAGAAGAGTTGCTAAAGAGGGAGGCCTCTATAGGCACCTAACTTGAAACAGACAACTAGTTACACCACCTCTCTTCACTAAATGTAACTTCTGTGTGCTATTATTGTTCCACACTATCACATGTGAATTGCATAAAGTATCTATTCTGCCATGTATGAAAGCCATAGGCCACATGAGGAATATGTCATTTGTGAAGCTAGTCTCCTAAATAAACGAGTGCGACTGCGATTGCTTAGTGGTTAAGATGCTGAACATGATGATTGGAAGGTTGGCAGGTCAGGAGTTCGAGACTGAGTGCTGCACAATGGAATGAGTGCCTGTCTCTGTCCCAGCTCTTGCCAACCTAGCAGTCTGAAAGCAAGAAATTGCAAGTAGATAAATAGGTACCAGTTTGGTGGGAAGCTAAACAGCATTCTGTGTCTAGTCACGCCTGCCACATATCTACAGAAACGTCTGCAGATGCAGACAGCGCTGGTTCTTTGACTATAAACAGAGGTGAGCACTGAACACTGGAGTCAGATACAACTAGCTTTTGAGCAATGGCAACCTTTACCTTTACATATCCTAACAATAGTTGTATTTTGTCCAGTAGAGGGAGTCATTTGTTTTCTGTGTAGTGCTCTTGAGTTCTTTGGTGCAGTAAACCTGGTAAAGTATAGCAAAGGGTAAAATCAGTCAAGACCTGGTATTCTCAGATGAACAGCTGTTAGCACTACCAATCAAAAGAACTGCACAGTTACTCCAACTCCACTTTTCCTTTCTTTACAGATTTTCTTCCAGTAAGTTAATGCCATTGTTTCAAATAATGTACTAAACAGTACAGTACTGTACAAAACAGTACAGTACAGAACAAATAGGTCAATCTTAGAAGAAATTAACCCGGACTGCTCCTTAGAAGGTCAAATAGTAAAGATGAAGCTAAAGTACCTTGGACATCAAATGAGAAGAGAGGATTCGCTTGAGAAAGCCTTGATGCTGGGAAGGGTGGAGGGCAAAAGAAGAAGGGGGCGGCCAAAAATGAGATGGCTAGATGGTATTGTAGACACAATGGGCACAAAGCTGAGTGAGTTGAGGAGGATGGTGGAGGACAGAGGTGCCTGGCAGACAGTGGTCCATGGGGTCGCAGAGGGTGGGAGACTCGGAATCGACTGTGCGACTGAACAACAACAAAACACACACACACACACACACACACACACACACACACACACAAAACAGCTCCATCCATTACACTGTGATGGTAATGCTACTTTACTATATTTTATATAATTTGCTGAAGGTATGCGCATGTACACAAACACACATGTGAACTCAGACACAGTTTATCCTAACTTTATGTATTCTTACTATTCTTTAATACATCACATATTTTAAAAACTCCCTCCATATATTGCTTGATGAAAATGGTTTCACTTGAGATGTATGTGTGCATGTTAGTTGAATGGATTGTGAGATTTAATTTGAAAGGATTTAATGTCCGTATATGGCTTAACCATGTAGATAGGAGGTTTACATGTAATGTTACTGGGAGAGGATATGACCTGCTTTCACCTTTTGAATCATTAACGGAAGGACAGTACACCAGATATATCTACAGATCTCAAGCTATGACTTATCCTACAACCAAACATGTTTAGGATATAACGGATGCAATGAAACTTTAGGAAAGGTCTCTAAGCAAATTGTCTAAGTGTTGGTGTTATGATTGCCCAATGCATCTCTCAAGTACAGTATATGCAAAAGTAATTTCTGAACATAGGCTCATTTTCTTGAGAAGTCATTGTGCATATTAATTTTGTATTGGACCACGCTTTGATCTTCGCTGATGCTTATGTACTCCTAAATTATTTGCTTGCTCCCTGGAGATTAAGTACTGGTCAGCATAAATGGACTCTCTATGCATTTCGTTTGACAAAAGACTCATAGAGCAACATTGGAAAGATAAAAGGGTCACACTCTGTGGATAGAGCACCTTATGATGCTATTGCTATATGAATGTATGATATATGGATTACAAGTATCTATAGATATAGCTGTAGATACCTTTTGCAGAAGCATAGTGTAGACTTTGTTTCTCAATGCAACAGATTTTAACATGGGCACCACTTTGGAATGTGTCACTTTCAAAGACTGTTCAATGCTGGAGCACTTTTTTAAAAAATCATTCACAAAGTAATAATATTCAAGTATTTTAAAATAGAAGTTTGGCTGTCTTCTTCTTTGCTTCCTCTTTTACCCCCATCAGGTTTTGAGGGAGTTTGGCAGTAAATAAGCTTTTTTGTAGGAATGTTAGAACCAAAGAAGGGAGATTCCAAAGTTGGAGAATATCTTAGCTGTCCCAATTAACATTTTACTTGCTGAAGCATGTGACAACTTGGGTTATGCATACTGTACCAAATGAAACAACAACAAAAAACCCTGAGGCAATCCCTTAAAAATACTTAAATTTCAGTAGAAGCAATGAATAATACAGTATGTACCAGATTAGCCTATAGCACTTTGTTTTAGTGTTTCTTATAAACAAATATTTTATCTCAACCAATACTGAATATTTTTTTGATGTCAATAGGTTTAACTTATTATAGAATCAAAACTGGAACTTCAAAAGAACATTTAGTTCAAGACTTTGTTCCACTAATTGAGCATTTACTAACCTATGCATCAGACCACACAGACAAGCGACAGTGGAAAATGCCATTCAAGACCAACATGAAAGCTCCATATTATATCTAATTTGAACCTCAGGATAGTAAATGAAATATGTAATTTCTTGGTGATCTACTCCAGTGTAAAATACAATGATATACACAGGAATGATGGATTACCACTAGTTAAACAATCACTGCTTGTATTCTTCATTATGTATAAGTCACAGTACTTAGTGCATTATAAGGAATCTAAGTGGTACCATTTATTTTTACAGTTGCAAAATGTACATTCCATCTGCTCCCCAAATAACCTTTTAAAAAAGCATTAAAACATCATAGTTCAGAGCTAATGCACTCAGTACGATGTCTGAAGTCCTCTCTCGATGGGTACATTATACACTTATACAGTCTTTTAGTGACTTCAGTCGTCCCGGAAGTGTTTTCTAAGAAATACATAGCATTTATTATTAGGTCAAATAGTTCTCCCTCATTCTTCTTTCACTAATACAAATATACTTTCATTTATTTTTTTATTTATTAGTTACACAACTCTTTATTTAAGCATTGTTTAAACAAACAAGGTTTTGTTTTTGAAACATCTATAGTGGTTTATTTAAAAAACCCAAAGACAATACAATAAAATCAACTAATAAATTAAGAATATAATAATACAGCAATAAAACCAGAAAGACAATTTATTAAAAACAGGCAACCACTGACCGTGATTGTAAACAGTAAAGAAATTGATTAAGGAAATTCCTTGGCAGTCAAGCAAGTCCTTCTTTGAAAGTAGAAATATCCAACACTAGAAGATTCCTAATTTCCAAAGAAAGATCATTCAACAGTCCTCAAAATGTGCACCATGATTGTGTTTAAGTTCATTAAAGTCAGAAATACTGAAGTACAGTAAAACCTTACATAAAGAGTGCCTCGCTTAGAGACTAACTCACTTAAAGACCAGAATTTTCTCTGAATGGTCACCTCACTTAACAACTAAAACCAACCAAAAACTCACTTAACAACTAAATTGGGGTTCACAATTCCCACCCACCCCGCCAAAAGTCACAATTGGTCACTTATAATGGTGTTTCGCTTAAAGAGCAAACTCGCATAAAAAGCAATCCTGTGGAACACATTATGCTTTGTAAGAGAGGTACCACTGTATTTAAATTTATTTCATCAAGTATATTTAATACAAACCCAAATATTGCAAAATATTAATACTGTCTTTCAGGAACCTCAAATGTGATGTAGCTCCTAGAATATGATAATTTGGATTATCTATAGTCATCATCTGATTTATCAGCTGTGTTTCAGAAGACAGAGTTGTACACAGTGGTGGTCTCCAAAAAATTTTACTACCACATTGTGGGCGTGGTATGGTGGGTGTGGCCAGGTGGAAAGCTTTGTGTTGCACACGAATTAGGACTACTTTACAGTATTTCAAAACTTGGATGGGCAGGGCCAGCCAGAATTTCTGCTACAGATTCTGGCGAACTGGTGTGAACCTGCTGATGCCCACCACTGGTTGTACATTTAACTTCAGTTTCCTATTTATTTGATTTTAGAACTGAATTTAGTATATGGCTGCATCTTTTCATTCTTCTCTTTTATTTCCTGTAATCAGTTTCTAGTGCTTTTTCTTTCCAATGCTAAAATAGTTTCCTTTACTGGTAAAGTCTCCCAGTGTCTTTATTTATATTTCCATTGTTTAATAATGTATTCTGTTTAGTATTTTATATTCTTGTAAGTTTTGCCACTTGTAAGAAATGCACACTTGAACTCTTGCCTCTCACATAAGTAAAATAGTATGCATAGGTGGTTTATTAAGAAAGATTTTTTTAAAAAAATCCACAATTCCAGCAATGTTTGCATATTTATTCAATGATTTTAGCATGAAGTGTCAAGTGCTGTAAAAACACCATGTCACTGATACATAAATGCTTCCAAAATATTGAGAAATGTAATCTTTTTCTAGTGAAAAATAATGGTGATAATTTATTTGGTCCAAGCTACCATTTTTCTTCATTTGTATTTCTTTATTCAGGCATCGTTCTGCATACCTAGCTATTTACTATAGTCCACTAAAAATCCTGGGGGACGGGGCCCCTTCATGCTTACTTATTTTGTGGAGCTATTAAATAACCTCTAAGTATGTATTCACCATTAAAATACATTATTCTTTTTCTTTATGGCTTTCTGTATACATTATGAAGACGGTATAATTATCATTTGGTTATCCTGCAATGGTCTGTATGTACCGAAAATTGGGAAGATTATAAAAGAACAGTGATGCTGGAATGAAAATAGATGACAGAAGAAATACTTTGCAGATTTTATTTGATGCAATCATAGATCACATAAGCTATGAAAATATTTGTCCAAGAACAGGTGCCTTAGCAACCGAAGAGAAATGTAAATACTGTATATCTTTAGTTTCCAAACAGTGCTGTACAAAATGCTACTTACATGTCTTTAAAATAAAATGATTGACACTCATTTGTCTTTTGATAAAGTCAGAAAATTATTTTTTTTTTACAAATTTCTAATTTGTTATATGAATACTATGATAGATTCAAATCAAATGAGCTAGGAAACATTCAAAAACTGTTGAGTCTCATTTTAGAGAATTCCATTTTCCAAAATGCACTGAATAGTTGATTAGTACATAGATGTCATCATTTATAACGTATAAATACCTTCTATAATTTACAGTTTTGGCATAATGGTGTACAGTCTATTCAAACGGTCTACATTTTTTTGGAGACAGCATGTGTATGCGCATGGGTTTTTTCTCCCTTTGGTGATACAGTTTTGCTTTCACCTGACTTTTTTTTGTCAAGGCTATGTGTACTCATTACATGAGGCATCAAGAATAAAAATAAAGATTTATCCAGAGAAGCATTTAATTTTCCTACACTTTTGTCCCCATGCCAGGTAATCATCTTTTCCTGCTACCTCTATAGGTATGTTTCATCCACTATAATAATGCCTGAATGAGGCTCCTTTCATGTCCCCAAGATCTTTTTCCCCACCAAAGTGGTCCCTATTTATCTACTTGCAATTTCTTGCTTTGGAACAGCTAGGTTGGCAGGAGCTGGGATAGAAACAAGCGCTCAATCCGTCATGCAGTACCCAGGTCTCAAACAGCCAACTTGCCAGCCTTCCAGCTAAGAAGGCAAGCTTCTTAACCACTGAGCCACTGCATCCCTGTTTCATCCACTAGAATGCCAATATATTGTCTATCTTTTCATTAAAAGTTGAACCCAGTGTTGCCTTTCTTCCTTGAGAGAAAGATATTTTGGTCTAGTGGCAGCTCCTTCAAAGAATACCAGGAAGTAAATTATTTTTATAGACTCTCACTTCCTCTTGCAACATCCAGTGCACTCGTCCAATGTATGGAAAGGATTCTTTGGAACAGCATTTTGTTGTTGTTCAGTCGCACAGTCGATTCCGACCCCCTGTGACCCCATGGACCCTTGTATGGCAGGCACATCTGTCCTCCACCATCCCCCTCAAACCACCCAACTCTGTGCCCATTGTGTCAACAATACCATCTAGCCATCTCATTTTCTGCCAGCCCTTTCTTCTTTTGCCCACAACCTTTTCAGCATCAAGGCTTTCTCAAGTGAGTCCTCTCTTCACATTTGATGTCCAAAGTACTTTAGCTTCATCTTCACTATTTGACCTTCCAAGGAGTAGTCAGGGCTGATTTCTTCTAAGATCGACCTACTATATTTGTTCTTGCTGTCCAGGCAGTGATGGGATGTAACAGGTTCTCACCAGTTCTCCAGAACCGGTAGTAACTTTTCCCAGTGTCCCAGAGAACCTGTAGCAGCTTTTGGGGGGAACCACCTTCGGGGCTTACCTTCTCACTGGTTCCCCCACTGTACATGCGTGCCAAGCACTTGATGTGCATGCACGCCTAGTGCTTGGTGCATATGCACGGCCTCCTTCCTCTCCTCCCAAATGGGGAGGAGAAAGAGAAGCTGCTGAAGCTCCCTATGGCCTGAAGCTCCCTATTTTTATTATTTTGTATTTTTTCTTTGGCCCCGCCCATGACATGACATTATGATGTTAGCTCCGCCCACACTGTGATGACATCATGGTGGGGTAGTAAAATTTTTGACATCCCACCACTGTGTCCAGGGTACTCTCAAGACTCTCCTCCAACACCACATTTCAAAGACATCTATTCTTCTGCACTCCGCTTTCCTTATGATCCAGTTCTCACTATCATACATTGGAACAGCATTAGGGATACTGAAAATATTCACTGGGAGAGAATCTATGGAGGAGAAGAAATTGACAAAATAATTTCCTATTTTGCTCAGAGAGCTCTCTTTTGTTTGAGGAGCATCACTGGATACAGCATATGGACTTTGCTCTTGTACAAAGTAAATATTATGTCACTTTATGCAAAATGAAAAGGCTGGAAATCTTGAGATGAACATATTGGACTATAGTTCTAATTCAGCTGAGTTGAGCATATGCTAGAAAGAAATGTTGATGAGAAGGGTCTGCAGCAAAATTCTCACTATTTTCTGCACACAGTTAACAGTTGTTCATGCAACTGGGAACCTGAAGTTAAAGCTAAACTGCTGTTTTACACACCCATAAGGAAAGGATTGGAGAGAGGCGGAGAGTACTTTCTTGGTTCTCCACTCTGCCCTTATTATTTAAACATGACTCAACTGGTTTCTTGCCACAATGCATAATGGTGGCTACTTCCTAAAAGAGCTTGAAAAGAGCTTTGAGAAATCTGTGAAGCATAGGTCTGCCAGTTTCAAATTCAGAAACAATATGATACTGAATACCAATGTCCAGGAAGCAACAACAGGAATAAGCTATTGCTGTCAATTCCAAATTCTGGGTTTTCCATAAATGCTGAGTTGGGCACAGAATGTTCTTGTAGAGAGACTTAATCTAATCCGGCTAGGATTATTTATATTTTCATTAAACAAACAAAAAAAAGTGCTTTGAATAGCAAGGTGTTTATATATATATCAAAATATTTACATGTTCCTGTTTTAGAAAATGTCAAGAAACAAAATTTTAAAGTTTTTATTGTAGCATCCGCAATTGTACACAAATAACACGGAGATGTGACAAGTTACTTTTTGAGACTATAGCTCCTAGCATGACCATGTTGGATGTAATGTTTTTCTTCTGTAAAACAGCTCAGTGGTTGGATTCAAATTTTATTACTACCTACTCTGTGGGCATGGTATGGTGGGCATGGAAGGGGGAAAGCCCTGCGTTATTTAAAACCTTGGATGGATGGGGCCAGCCAGAATTTCTGCTACCAATTCTGGAAAACTGGGGCAAAACTGCTGAATCCCACCACTGGAACAGCCACAGAAAATAGAATTAGCAGCAGATCTCGGTGAAAGAGATATATAGTATGTACATTTTTGTTTAGAAAATATATTGATTTATTCTTCCTTCAGCCTATGCTAAAACATTTCAAAACTTGGAAAAGTGTTATTCAAATCCCCATATTTTCTCAGTCAACAAAGAGAGGTTTAAAACTTGGGCAAATTTGAAGGCTGCATTTGTGAGATCCGAAGTTAACAGTAGATTAAACAAATACAAAATTAAAATAAAAAAATGTTAAGAGTGATGAAAAATGTGTGTCATTACTTCACCTTATAATAAAATTCCATTTAAGGTTCGGCTACAGGAAAGGAACAGTTCCTTTGGTTGTTCAAACAAGAACATCACTCCACCCACTTCCTGACAAAACTTCCTGTGTTTGAATTCTCTGACAGGGTCCTAATCTCCTTTTTTCCCCTCCCCCCCATACTGGCACAGAAAGCAGCACAAAACAATATTTGTTGTTCAGTTGCACAGTCGAATCCAACCCTTTGTGACCCTATGGACCACAGCATGCCAGGCTCCTCTGTCATCTGCGGTCCTCCTTAGCCCTCCCAGATCTACACCCGCTGCGTCAATGGTGCCTTCTAGCCATCTCAACCTCTGCCATCCCCTTCTCCTTTTGATTTTGATCGTTCCTAGCATCAGGGCCTTCTCCAGTGAGTCCTCTCTTCTCGTTTGGTGGTACAATGGTACCTTGCTTAAAGAGCATAATGCTTCAGCTTCAGTATTTGTCCCTCTAAGGAGAAGCTAGGGTTGATTTCCTTTAGGATGGACTGATTTGATTTTGCAGCCCAGGGGACTCTCAAAAGTCTTCTCCAGCACCACAGTTCAGAGGCATCTATACTTCTATGTCCAGCCTTCCTTATGGTCCAGATCTTACTGGTGTACATTACTACTGGGGAAACCATTGTTTTAACTATGAATACATATCTTATTACTCATACCATGTTGCAGCTGCCATTGTTCACATGGAGTTGGGCATAAAACAAAACTGAACTGCAAGACATTTGCAATTTTGAAGTTGGGTGTCCACTCGATTTTCTTGCCATCAACAAAGCACCTATGAGCAGCAGAGTTTGGGGTATGTGGTCAAGGATATTAAAAATAACAATTAAAAACAAATCCAGGCAAGATAGAGCAGGATAGTTTAAGGCTAGGAATAGCCATGTTCTTGTCAGAAGATACATCAAATATTGTTGTACTACATATTCCATCATGCCTTACTTCTGTGCTGGCATGAAGATACAGTCAAACATCTGGAGAGTCACATATTTCTCACCCTTTGAAAAGTCAGTCTACAATTGATGGGTCTCTGTATGTAAGGGATCCTCAACCTAAGGCCTGTGGGCCGGATCTGGTCCAAGGCACCAAATCATCTGGCCCACACATTCATTCCAGGTGCCGCTTCCTCCACTGCTGCCTCAATCCTTGTCTTCTCCGCTTGGCTTGGCATGTCCCTAACGGCCCTCCATAGCAGGGTGGATGTTGTAAGGCTTCTGCATCACAGCATGACACCCGTACCACTGTTCCAGTTCTGTGAGTCACTTTGTGGTCCTGAGCCCTTTTAGCACGCAAAGTCCTCATCAGCCGCAGGCCAGTATTGATGAAGCTGCTATCCTCCATCAAGATGGAGGGATTCCACGGGATTGTTCTTTAAGCGAGTTTGCTCTTTAAGCGAAACATCATTGTAAATTACCAATTGTGACTTCTGGTGTGTGTGTGGGTGCAAACCCCAATTTATTTGTTAAGTGAGTTTTTGGTTGGTTTTAGTTGTTAAGCGAGGTGACCATTCAGAGAAAATTCTGCTCTTTAAGCGAGTTAGTCTCTAAGCAAGGTGTTATTTATACGGGGTTTTACTGTACTGAAAGAAAACTTATCAAGCTATAGGTCATAACATCATTAGATTAAGTCTCTGCAGAGACTCCCATTTCCTTCCGTTTTAAGCTAAAGAATAACCAGTGATGGGATGTAACAGGTTCACACCAGTTTGCCAGAGCCAGTAGTAACTTTTTCCAGTGTTACGGAGAACCGGCAGCAGCTTTTGGGGGGAACCACCTTAGGGGCTTACCTTTTCACTGTTTCCCCCACTGCGCATGCACACCAAGCACTTGGTGTGCATGCACACCTAGAGTCTTGGAGTTACCTCATCAATAAGGTACACCTGTGCTGTTCCAATTGCTGTTCCAATTGGAGACCCCTTAAGGAAGTAAAGCTGTTTTACATTTACATTAAGACATATTATCCTAGAGAACTGGTTAGGCAAAGATTTAGTACCTAACTTATTTAATTGTTGAAAAGTTGAAAAGTGACAAAATGAAGCCATCTTGTGGTGAGTTCATTCTGTAGTTCCTTCCATCTGACCTAGTGTGAGAAACATTAGCCAGAATAAGCTCTGGTTGATTTGTGTTTGGGGTGCCGGGTGGGTATATTTTAATGTGTTTTTTATTTTATTTATTTATGTAATTTATTTAAATTTTTAAGGGTTTGTGGGTGGGTGGGTTGAGGAGTGTGTGTGTGTGTGTGAGTGCTTATTTTTATTTTATTTTTATTTTTTCTTTGGCCTCGCCCACAACATCATGATGCCATTACATTGGCTCCACCCATGACATCATGACATCATGTCATTAGCTCCACCCACACTGTGATGACATCACGGTGGGGTAGTAAAAATGTTGACATCCCACCACTGAGAATAACATTTGATAATGGCTGAAATCCTATTGTTTTTAAGGTATGGCAACTTACAAAAAAGTAGGAACAACTGATTAGAACAGGAAAAGGAGTACGACAAGGCTGTATGTAGTCACCCTGCTTATGTAACTTATATGCAGAGTATTTCATGCATAATGCAGGGATGGAAGAAGCACAAGGTGGACTTAAGATTGGTGGGAGAAATATCAACATCCTGAGATATGTAGTAATGTATGGCTATGAGAGTTGGAATATAAGGAAGGCTGAGCACAGTAGAATAGACACCTTTGAACTGTGGTGCTGGAAAAGACTCTCAAGAGTCCCCTGGACTGCAAAGAGATAAAATCAGTCCATTCTAAAAAACAACAACCCTGACTACTCCTCGGAAGTACAAATACTGAAGCTGAAGCTCAAGTACTTTGGACACCAAATGAGAAGAGAGGACTCACTTGAGAAAGCCTTTATGTTGGGAAAGATAGAAGGCAAAAGGAGAAGGGGTGGCATAGGATGAGTGTGGCTAGATGGTATTGTTGGTGCAGTGGGTGTAGATCTGGGCGGACTACAGAGGATGGCAGGTGACAGAGGAGCCTGGTGTGCTGTGGTCCATGGCAAAGGGTTGGACTTGACTGTGTGACTGAGCAACAAAAACACAAAAGTAAATGTACTGAATCAGAGAGAATCGGGTGACTCAGTTCCTCCACAAATGTTCCATGGATTGAAATAGTAGAATAGCACTGCAGTGGCTCGAGTGGTTAAGATGCTGAACTTGAAGACCAGAAGGTCAGAGTTCGATACCTGAGTATTGCATGACAGAGTGAGCTCCAATCTTTGTCCCAGCTCCTGCCAACCTAGCAGTTTGAATACAAGACATTGCAAGTAAATAAATAGGGACCACTTTGGTGGGAAGGTAAAAAGCATTCCATGCAGTCCAGTGCCTAGGCATGCCTGCCACATGTCCACAGAAACGTCTGCAGATGCAGACAGCGCTGGCTCTTTGGTTATAAACAGAGATAAGCACTGAACCCTAGAGTTGGACATAACTGGCTTTCAAGCAAGAGCAACCTTTATCTTTACCTAATTGTAGAATATTACATTTAAGTACCGTATGTTACAACTAGAGTAGCCCATTTGAATCAAAGAAATTTATAAATAATTTGACTCACCAAATTCATACTGATTCAATTGGATTACTCTAATATGATTTACCACACTAAGCAATAGGATCACATAAGAAACACCTTATTGGTTATACAGTATTACTGTATTATCTGAAACATTTTTTCTTCTGTGTCTAGGCCAGATGTGAAACTGTCACCCTTTGATAAGTTCATTTTGTAGTTCTCGTCACCAGACCTAGTGAGAAAGATTAGCCAGGAATACTGTACAAGGCTGCTCCTTACCAGGGTATGCCCAGTTGTGGTTCAAGCATACCACAATCTTCAAGAAGGCTCTTTATGTGTAACTTTCATGTTTTTTTTCTGAAACATGAAAGATACAGAAAGAATGTCACTTTTCTCACATCTAATATACAACTATCTTCTACAGAGAAATAGAACCCCAAGGGCCAGAATAATATATCTTTTGATAATTAGCAGATGCAATAAAATAGCTATGAAATTAGAGTTTTTTTAATATATGAGAAAAAGATTTGAAGATCTTAAATAGTGTTATATTTGAAGAGGAATCTGATTCAGTAGTCAGTTAAGCTGAACCATAGGCTCCTTGGTCCCTAGAAATCAGCTGCTCCGACGTCAACAACTTCCCTCCCCCTCTTTATCTCCACAATCCAAAACAAACATAGATTATGAGGAACAGAGCTGTTTGTCATGAGACCGATTAGCAGAACTGAGTATGAGGACATCATGCTGTTTCCCAGCTAAACAAATTTAGCATACATTTATTCTGTTCCAAAGTTTAGAATGTATTAATGTAACCCAAATAACCACACTACTGCGATTTCTCTAACCTCCATATACCTATGAGAAAAACAAAATTAAACAGGAAAATGGACCATGATCAGAGAAGCAACTCTTTTTGTCTTTGGTGCTGGTTCAAACCTACATGAAGCAGAAGTCAAGTGAAAACTGGCATGTATGAAGTTGCCATCTGGGATGTACATCAATAACACCCCCAACCCCTCCCCATTTCCATGACAAATATCCAAAGGATATGCAAAACATACCTGTCTCTGGAACTGGCACAGTTAATCATCCCCCTCCCATACCATTATCAGTGAATATGTGACATTAAAGGAGGATCTACAATAGCCAACATCTGATGGCATTGTACCACATGTTAAACAAGGTAAATCATATCTGAGACACAATCATCCATTTTTAGGACTAATAATAATAATAATTTCTACTAACAGAGGGAATCTCTTTATTTAAAGATGAACTTTTCTGTGACATTTTTGTATCCAAGAAACTCATAGAGATAATTTCATTTTACAAGTTATTATGGGTTGAAAGGATTTTTGCTGGAGAAACTCTGCTCCTTTCATGTCCCCAAGAGCTAGGACAGAGACAGGCGCTCAATCTGTCATGCAGTACTCTGGTCTTAAACAGCTGACTTCCCGGCCTTCCAGCTAACAAGGTGAGCTTCTTAACCACTGAGCCACTGCAGAAGAATTGATTAGGCTTGACCAAAGGTTCCTAAGATGTGTCTAGTTGCTGAAAGGCCCACAAACAATATGGAAATGCCATTTTTGTATGATCAGGCATTATAGTACGAACTGTACTTTCGACAGACTATATTGAAAAGAACAAATAGAAATCTTGATGGCTGAACTGGCTTCATGAATAGTAACATCCATTTATAAACCACCTAATGTACAATTCAGCCTCAAGAAGACACCTAATAGGGAACATACAATAAAAGTTAGGAGAAAGTTGGTTTCAACTCGTTCAGAAACAAAAAGGTACAGGGATTAAACTGCTGTACTGCAGCCAAAAGGTTGAGTTTGATCTTGACTGGGATTTTGGTAAAATGAGTACCTGGCATGTTGGGAGCAAAATGCTAATTAACTTGTGATCTGCCCAGAGAGTACACTAAGTGCTATGGGGTGGTCATTGTTGCCCGCTACTCGTATCTGAGCATACAGGTTCCCTGGAAGTCATTTTCTCGATTGATGGATGTGCCTCTAATGACTTAATAGACTGATCCTGGTATGAAACATGCAACCATACACATTACATTGAAAAGATGGTGGAGGGCATAGTTGAGTTTGATGAAGATTCCGTGCTTGTTGTTTAACCTCTTCATGTCTGCAGCATTCTCCTTCAAAGTGATCAGTAGCAGCAGAGATGGTTTGGAGCCAAAGTGGGCGATCTACGGCTGCTGCCTCCTGGCTCAGAAAGATGACCACCACACATCTGCTGCCAGTGTGCAGATTGGTATATAAGTGTGATTGCTATTGCTAAATTAGCTTAGCCCTGAAATAAGATAATACAGTAATGCCTCATATAACATTAGTATTGAATAACACTAAAATCGCATAACATTAAGGAATCTGGGGGGAAGAATTGCATCAGATAACATTAAGATCATATGGGATACTTCAGATAACAACCGCTAAAGCCTGTGTGGTTACAATGTATCTCTATGGATCCCATAGGATTTTAACATGCATCAGATAACACTAAAAATCATATAACACCAAGACTTGTGGAACCAGGTTTTAGTGTTATATGAGGTTTTACTTGTACTGTACTGTACTATTGAAAACCACAGTTTAGGTGGCACAGTACTTAAGGTACTGTTGTAAGAATGTTACATAGCATGATCACATGGTCATTTACTTTCACTGTTTACATCAGGGGTGCCCAAACGGTATGTGGTTCAGGGAGCCTGTCACTATGGCCTGGTGGCCGGATCCAGCCCGACGCCAATTCATCCAGCCCGCAAAGCCCTCACCGCTCCTGGAAGCGGAAGTAAAATGCGCCCATATGGCGCATTTTACTTCCACTTCCAGGAGCGAC
The DNA here is from genome assembly GCA_030440675.1 of Furcifer pardalis. Taxonomy (NCBI): domain Eukaryota; kingdom Metazoa; phylum Chordata; class Lepidosauria; order Squamata; family Chamaeleonidae; genus Furcifer; species Furcifer pardalis. The sequence continues at coordinate 87,256,436 of CP126891.1, read as the reverse complement.
GAGGGCTTCGCGGGCTGGATGAATTGGCATTGGGGGCCGGATCCAGCCACCCGGGGATAGTTTGGGCAACCCTGGTTTTTTACATAGACCTGTATTTTAACCCCATTCAAGTTCCACTGAAATTAATGGGATTTAAGACACCTTAACTAGTCTGAAACCAGCCTACTAAAAATTCTCCCTGTACATGAATGGACAATGGGCTGGTTTAGGATGAATGACCGGTGTACGTGTGTACTACAGCCGAACGCTGTGAGTCCGATTCTGATGGGACCCAAGGTTGGACTCAGCCTTCCAGCCTTGCGAGGTCGGTCAAAATGAGTACCCAGCATGTTCTTAGTGGTGGTGAAATGCTAATTAAAGTGTGAACCGCCCAGAGAGCACAGTGGGCACGGGCTGAGGGGGAGTGATACCCGGCCTTCGCCAAGCAGCGGCCGCCTTTGACTCACTCCCAACGTCATCCCTCCTCCCCCGCCGCCTTCAGACGTTCCGCCCGCCATCACGAGTGTCGCGGAGGAGGAGGAGGCGCATGCGCAGGAGCCTCTCTCCCGGCTGACTGGAGCGAGTGTTTCTCTCTTCTAGGCACGGTTGGGACTTGGAAGAAAAGGAAAAGCCTCCCTCCGCCTCAGAGCCTTCACGCGCCTAACGGTCTGGGCCCGGTGAGCGAGCATCGCGTTGCCTCAGAAAGGGGTGTGTGAGGCCTGGGCTGAGTGGGACGGGACCGGGCAACAAGGCCTCCGTTGCTGCTTTGGGGGACCCCGGGCGGAGGGAGGGGGGGGAGGTTTCTCTCTCTCTCTCTCTCACACACGCAAAGACTGAGGCCCAGAAACCCGATGGCCGCCCCCCCCCCCCCCAAGAGAGCCGCTCTCTTTACATGTCCAGGGCCACCCGCGTTGGCTGGAAGCACCCCCACCCCACCAGGAGACCCACTTTTGTTAAGGGTTTCAACTCCGAAGAGAGAGAGAGAGAGAGAGGGCGGCGCCCTGGGTTGTGTGTTTGTTTCCTCCTCCGAGTGGCGGCGGGGGGGGGGGGAGTTTCGCCTGAAGAGAAGCAGAGGAGATTTCCCCCCCTTTTCGTTCTCCAGGGAGGAAATAATCTGGCTGGGCTCCCAGTCTTTTGAGCAGCTCTGTGGGGTGGTGGTGGTGGTGTGTGTGTGTGTGTGTGTGTGAGAGAGAGAGAGAACACAAACCCTGGTGTGGGAGAGAGAGAGATAAAGACAGACAACCCTGGGATTTGTGTGTGTGTGAGAAAGAAAGAGAAAAGTGTGTGTGTGTGTGTGAGAGAGAGAGATCACTGTGTGTGAGAGAGAGTGAGCGAGAGATAGAGAACCCTGGCTTGTGGTGTGTTTGTGTGTGAGACAGTGAGAAAGAGAGATGCCTGGTGTGTGTGTGAGAGAGAGAGAGAGGGAGGGAGAATCCTGAGAGAGAGGGAAACTGATGTGTGTGTGTGTGTGTGTGAGAGAGAGAGAGAGACAACCCTGAGGTTTATGTATGTGTGTGTGTGTGTGTGTGTGTGTGTGTGTGCGAGAGAGAGAGAGAGAGAGAGAGAGACAGAGATCACTGTGTGTGAGAGAGAGTGAGTGAGAGATAGAGAACCCTGGCTTGTGGTGTGTTTGTGTGTCAGACAGTGAGAAAGAGAGAGGCCTGGTGTGTGTGTGTGTGAGAGAGAGAGAGAGAGAGGGAGGGAGAGACGGAGAATCCTGAGAGAGAGAGAAACTGATGTGTGGTGTGTGTGTGTGTGTGTGAGTGAGAGAGAGACAACCCTGAGGTTTGTGTGTGTGTTTGTGTGTGTGTGAGAGAGATCACTGTGTGTGAGAGAGTGAGTGAGAGATAGAGAACCCTGGCTTGTGGTGTGTTTGTGTGTCAGACAGTGAGAAAGAGAGAGGCCTGGTGTGTGTGTGAGAGAGAGAGAGGGAGGGAGGGAGGGAGAGAGAGAAACTGATGTGGTGTGTGTGTGTGTGTGTGTGTGTGTGTGAGAGAGAGAGAGAGAGACAACCCTGAGGTTTGTGTGTGTGTTTGTGTGTGTGTGAGAGAGAGAAACCTGGTGCGTGGTGTGCGAGTGTGTGTGTGAGAGATATAGACAACTCTGGCTCGTGGTGTGTGTGAGAGAGAGAGGGAGAGAGAATCCTGAGAGAAAGAGAAAAACTGGTGGGTGGGGTGTGTGAGAGAGTGACACCGAACCCTGGCTCTCTTTCTCTTGTGGGGTGGTGGGTGGGGGAAACTGCAGCTGAGTTTTGAATTGAGGAAAGCTGACCGAGCAGGGAAGAGTAGGGAGGGGTAGTGGCTATTTGGCTGCACATGCCCCCCCTTTTTTTAAAAGAACGCCTTCAAGACAGAAAATTGTGGGGAACATTTCAGTGATTTCATTCTGGAAATGAAACAGGAAGGTGGACTCCATTTCAGCTTAGTTACGTAGGATGTTTACCTAAAAGTGGGAGAAGGAAGTATGTAGTGCTTTTTTCCATTCTTGGGAAATGTACTTGAAAAGTGGCTGGGATCTCGGCTGTTCTTTACTAGAAACCAAGAGACAAGAACTATGCCAACTATTACTTTAGTACAATATCTGTTTTGTCTGAATACATACGTACAGTACTTTCTTTGTCATTTGTAGGTGTCATCAATCCAAGTATAAATCTAGATCAGACGCACAGCCTTGTGTGAATATTATGAGAGGAGAAAAAGTTTCCCTCCCACTTTGATACAACATTTATCATTATATACCTCTTTGAATGTTGCATTTCCTGTTTTCAGAACAAAAAAGCACAAGAAGTTGTGGGTTTTTTTCCTTGTACTGTAATGGGTTTCCTATAGCCCACTGATAATCTTGATTTCACATTTAAGTGCTTTATCTAACTACAGTAATACCCCGGATAATGATTGCATCAGATAACGCTAGAATCGGTTAATGATGCAAGTTTTTTTGGAAAAAACTTGCATCGGATAACGATTCTTTTAGCGTTGTCCGATGCAATGGTCTGTGGGTGTGAGGTGGATTGGGTAGAACTACCCAATCCACCCCTCACCCACAGCGGTCTCTGCCACAGCAGTAGGGTCGGGGAAAAGCATCCACCTTTCCCCGACCCTACTGCAGTCGCAAAGCCTCCTTGTCTCTTTCCCTCCCTGTATTTAAACTACAGGGAAGGGGGAAAGAGAGAGACATGATTGGTTCTCTAGAGAACCAATCACATCTCTATCTTCCCCCCTCCCTGTAGTTTAAATACAGGGAGGGAAAGGGAGGGAGAGAAAGACGGAAACAGTTCTTTTTTCCTCCCTGTATTTAAACTACAGGAAGAGAGGGTTGTGTTTTTTTCTTCCCCTCCCTGTATTTAAAAAAACAAGCCTCTCTCTCCCTGTAGTTTAAATACAGGGAGGAAAAAAGACGCGATCGCGCGATCAGTGATTGCGCCTTTTTTCCTCCCTGTATTTAAACTACAGGAAGAGAGAGGCGTGTGTTTTAAATACAGGGAGGGGAAGAAAAAAACACAAGCCTCTCTCTTCCTGTAGTTTAAATTTAACCACTGCGGGTGGGGGGTGGCTTTAAAGGCAGGGAGGAAAAGTTATTACCCTGCCTGCCTTTAAAGCGGTTTGTCCCTGAAGTCAGGGCTTTTTTTTAAAGCATTGTTCGATGCATTCATCGGACAACGCTAAAAATCGGATAAAGTCATGACTTGTGGAACCAAGTCATAACGTTATCCGGGGTATTACTGTATTTTTTTCTGTAGAGAATGCTACATGTTATTTCAAGTGTGCTGACATTGTAGATTTGTTTAACATTGTGGGGGTGGTTTTATTTGTTTTTCCTTTTATAAGGATCTCTACTATAAATGTTGTTGTATTTACAATAATTCCATACTAGGCCAATGGATCAAAAGCTCACTGCAGATGGTGATTGCAGCCATGAAATAAAAAGGCAACTGATTCTTGGGAGACAAGCGATGAGAAACCTGGGGAGCATAGTGAAAAGCAGAGACATCAAATTGCAAACAAAAATTCGTATAGTCAGAGCAATGGTATTCCCTGTAACAATGTATGGTTGTAAGAGCTGGACCATTAGGAAAGCTGAGCGCAGAAGAATAGATGCCTTTGAGATGTGGTGTTTGAGGAGAGTTTTGAGAGTCCCCTGGACAGCGAGGAGAACAAATAGGTCAATCTTAGAAGAAATCAACCCTGACTGCTCCTTAAAAGGGCAAATAGTAAAGAGAAGCTAAAGTACTTTGGACATCAAATGAGAAGAGAAGACTTACTTGAGAAAGCCTTGATGCTTGGAAAGGTTGAGGGCAAAAGAAGAAGGGGGCGGCCAAAAATGAGATGGCTGGATGGTGTTGTGGACACAATGGGCACAGAGCTGAGCGAGTTGAGGGGGATGGTGGAGGACAGGAGTGCCTGGTGGACAGTGGTCCATGGGGTTGCAGAGGGTCGGAATCGACTCTGCGACTGAACAACAACAAAAAGGCTAATGGTTTTTTATTTAATTATTGACTACAATTCTCTTCTCCCTTTCCGGGTAATTTACCACATGGTCAGACTCTACCAGTGTATGTTGATTGGGTTATCCACCCTCCTCACAAATAACTCTTTACAGTTCTCTGCATTAGCCTGAGTTTGCTATTTTAATATCCATTCTGCAGTTCGAAATGTTCCTCTTAGAGTGTTAGAATCCCTTTTTTATTTGAACACTGCCCAGAGTCCTGTTGTGTTGTATAGTGAGTCATAGAGTAGCTCCATGCGCTTGCTCTAACTGACTGGCTTTAGTATAATAAAGTATCTAGCTGCCGAGCAAGAGGTTAGGAGTTTTATTCTCCACTGCTTCCTGTGAGTAGATCAATTCTGTGTGGTCTTGGACAAGTTGCACAGTCCCAGAGTTATCCCAGAAGAAGGATTGGTAAATCACTTCTGAGTATTTTCTTTCTGGAAAAACCTGAAAAGATTTGCTATATGTTAGATTGATTTGATGGCTCATCATCATCATCAAGTTGCTGTTGGAGTAAGTCTGTTTTGAATGGACGGAACGTAGTGGAGTCAATTCACCAAATTCGCATTGATTCTCTAGTCAGTGCAGTTGACTATGCTAATCAATAGGATTTTGGCAATAGTAAATTGGTGTTGTGAGCAGACATACCTCACTGGTCTCTCTCAACTTGTCTTTTACAGACAAATTAAAAAGAACCAGGCCCAGTACTGAAAGTTGGGGAAGCCTGCATCCCTATATTATAAAATGTATCCATTCCTACTCACTGTATTCTGTTCTTTAGCTAATTACTGATCTATGAAAGAATCTCTTAAAAGCCAATTTGCTCAGCTTTCATCAGGGATTTTGTTAAGAGCCTTTTGGAAATCTAGAGTACACCGTATCTAGTCATCTTTTTCTTTTGTGTCTAGGCCACACATGAAACTGCAACCATCCCTTTTTGTCCCCTATTAGAGAACACTTGAAGAATTCTGAAAGACTAGTGAATCAGGATTTACCTTTGCAGAAACATAGTTTTTAGGAAATGTTTGAAGTGGTAGCTGCGTTAATCTGTGCAAGCATATCTCAGAGTAAACAAAACAGAACAGCAAAAGAAAAAAAAAGAAAAAAGACAAAACTGTTGTGGCACCTTAAGGAGTTAGTCTTTAAGGTGCCACAACAGTTTTGGTCTTTTTTTTTTTGCTGTTCTGCTTTGTTTACTCTCAGATATAGTTTTTACGAGTATGTGTTCTCTCTGTGTATTCATTGTCCAGAACTTTATGTTATAAATGGCATTTATTTCATCTCCATTTTATAGAGGGTGCAACTTTGGCCATTTCCAGTGTTCTGGTGTAGAGATTGATTGTGGGAACAAGTTGGACATAACAAGATAGCCAATTTCATCTTGACTCTTTTAACAGTTCTTGAGATTAATACCATTTGGAGCTGGTAGTTTTCAGTTTATCAATAAGGTTTGAATTTCATCTTTTGTTGACATTCAAAGAAGTAGTTGTGTAAATTCTGTAAAAGCATATTAGACAAAGAGCGAGAGAGAAACACACACAAATGTTGTGGCAAATTCACTTAATCCTTGGAAGACCACATATAGCAATACATCTTTAAGGTTCCATGTTTTGTCTCTTTGTTTTTGTTTTTGTTCTGTTATACTACCATTATTTACCTCCATTTTTCATTTTCTTTTACTGAAAATTTCAGTTCGGATATGTGTACATGCCCTATATATCTTCTACAGTGAAAAAATATATGGAGAATTGATTCATCTTCTCTAATTTCTTTGTATTCTCTTAGCATTCTTTTCATTCAGTCAGTGGTCCAGCAACTTTAGTTGGCTGGTTTTCTGCTTTTGATTATTTAAATAATACTGCCCCCCAATTGCTCTTAATATTACAACTGATATCTAACACTTTTTTGCATTCAGTTTTGTCAATTCAAATTTTTTTAAATGTAAGTCTGTAGTGCTTACTGTTTTCCTTTTTTAAAGAAACATTCTTTGTTGCTTTCTTCATGCTACTCTTCAATCTAAGATTTCTAGCATTTTCCTGACCTGTGCTGTACATTCAAAATTCTACATACGAATTTAATTCATTCCTCGATGTTGGTTGTACAGTTTAACCTCATACAACAATCGCCCTGTATAGCAATGAAATTGCATAACAATTAGGTTTTGGGCGAAAAAGGCGTACTGCATAAGAATTTTCCCTATGTAAAAAAATCATACAACAATTTTTCAGTGGGAAAAACCACTTGGCAAAAAAAAGTTGTACAATGCATCCCATAGGGAAAATCACTATACGATGCATGTATTGTATAGCAATTGTTTCGTACAACAACGAGCCCCATGGAACGGATTAAATTTGTTGTTGTATTAGGTACCAATAATATTAGGTAGTGTTGTATTAGGTACCACTGTATCTTGAAAAAATATTATCTTGAATTTCCCATAGGAATGCATTAAATGCAATTTCCCATGGGAATGCATTTAATTTCTTGTCTCGAAAAAACCGTATTAAAAATTCTTATATTGAACCTGATTTTTTCTGAGATTTCTGGATGTATCTTGAGTCTTTCTTAAATCGAGCCATTCTTATCTCGAGGTTTGACTTTAATTGTAAATATTATTTTATACCACAAGTTTATTCTAATTTAGAAACCCTTTTCTACTTCAGGATTTGCCCTGCAATTAGCACAGGTGAACTTGTAGTATTTTTCAATGACCACATGGCACAAAGGCCAATGCAAATTAGCCCTATGCTTTTTTCTTTAAATTCAAAGTTTTTTCCTCTGCTTTTGGCTGTGTCTGTTTATAAGGCAGAACAATTTGAACTGTATTCAGTGTATAATTGTGTGCATGTATCAAGTTGCTTTAAATTGAGGGCTAGTGTGGATTCTGCCACTGAAATAGTAATTGTGGTCTTCAAATGATCACCTAAACCAAATATATCTGTAAAAGAGATTGTGAATCTAACCACTACCAGTTTAGTGGCACCCAGTGTAGTTTACCAGTCTCTCCTTTTCATGGTAATTTGAAACCGTACAGTTTATTGCTGTCTGGTCAAGTTATCCTGCTATGGTAATAGAGTAGACACTGCCAGCGACTCAACACCAGAGTGTCAGGTGGCGGTTAACTAACTTGACAACTCTGAGGACTAATGGCTTGTATGCCACTGTTCACAGGGAAGGGTGATGATCCCCAAGTGGATTATATCCCACTTGAATCCATCTTGATGGAGGGCAGCAGCTTCATCAATACTTGCCTGGGGTTGATGAGGACTTTACATGCCAAAAGGGCTCAGGATCAGAAAGTGACTCGTAGAACTGGATCAGTGGTACAGTTGTCAAACTGTGATACAGAAGGCAGGTGAAAGGCCACTCCACTATATTCTTAGGACAATCTTTATGACTGATCGCCATGATAGACAATATTCAGATACGGCGGAAAAAGAAGACAGCTTATTGGAGGCTTAACAAAGTGGCTCTTCTTTTGGGAGGTACAGTGGGGAAACAAATTTCTAACTCATTACTCTCCACTCAGTTACTCAAAGCTATTGAGCTATCCAGCTATTACCTTCATTAATATATCTTCTATCTATGTTTCTGTTGTGATTTTAGCAGTCTCAATATTTTTGGAGACATGAAACTCTTGATATCATCTTTTACCTTTATTGTTCTCCAAGGAATTTGGTGCATTCTAATTTTTTTAAATATAATTTAGCACCCTCAAATTTCATGCTAGAGGTAGACATCACTTAGAGTTACTCAGGAAAATTATTTTCTCTGATCAAGGGGCAACTATTGTAGTGCATAGTTGTTCAGGGTAACTAGATATTTTACGACTATGTCATGATCAGAACATAGTCAATATGAGGGTAATTGAGGTTGCTCTTTACTACAGCTGTTTGTTTGTTTGGACACCTTATTTCTATCTTAAGTGATTTTTGTCAACAGAATGATAGCACCTGCCTAATAATAAATTAGGTTTATTATTACAGTACTGTATTCCTCTTTTGAGGTTTCTACTTTATGCTATGCCATCTTTGATGTACAGAGCAATACTGTCTTATTATGCGTTGTTTTCCTTCCTCTGGAGTGTGCATCCATGAAAGCTAAAACTGGGATTGTTAAATGGAATAATACTTTGAAGACTACCTTATGGCAAACCCTTAAGAGCCTTTACCAACCTAGGCCTGCTTCTCTCATTTTTCATGTACAGTAAAACACCGATAACGATTGGATCGGATAACGCTAAAATCGCATAACGTTAAGTAATCTGGGGAGGAGAATTGGATCGAATAACGTTAAGCTCCTATGGTATGGATCGGATAAGAACTGCTAAAGCCTGTGCGATTACAATGTATCTCTGTGGAGCTTTAACATTATCCGATCCATCCCATAGGATTTTAACATGGATTGGATAACACTAAAAATTGGATAACACCAAGACTTGTGGAACCAAGTTTTAGCATTATCCCGTCTTTTACTGTATGTTGTTTTAGCAGAATCCATGGTTCCTACCTGTTGCCAGTCATTTCCTTGGTTATGTACAAATCCTGAAATATTTTAAGAGCCTGGCTTCTGATAACTTTGTTGTTTTTTTCTTCCAACACCAAATGTTGATAATAAAATGAAGTGGGTATGTGACCCATTAGAAGTTTTCATCTGAATATGTTCCCCAGATGAATGTTCTTTTGACACTCACATTTCTTAAATTTGTATTTGGAAAGCTTCTGTTCTTAGCTCTGTTTACTATATCACATAAGACAAACCATTGCTGCTTCTCCTCATTCACATTTTCTGGAAATGATGGGATGAAGGATTGCTTTAAGAACACAGATAGAGTCTGACCTGCCAGCTAATATTTATATCAATCTAATACTTGTGGATTCTTGACCAAATGGACCTTTGGGAGGATGTTAAATGTTCCTCTCCTACTTGTGCCACTACTATAGAGAAGAAAAAAAGATAGTATTTATTAGTAAGTTACTGGAGAATCAAGGTTAAATATAACATAAACTTCCACCAACTTCTTCTGTGTTCTAAGCTCAAACTTCAGTGCTTTTCTCAGATGAGAGTGATGGGGTTTGGGGGAATATTGAAAATATGGAATTTCTGTGGTTTCTTCTTCCTAGTAAAGCTTCTAAAGTGCATACATGGTACATTTACCAGAAGCAACTTTGTTTTTTAACCACTTATCAATGTGAGCTTATCCGTTTGCTCAGTTGTACTTTCAGGAACACTGTAAGGAAGCCTGCACTTCTGTGTAAACCTAGCTTGCTTGTATTTCATTGAATTATCATGCTGTGGTTTCTAAGTACAGTAACAGTGTAGCTACATAGATCTGAGATTGAGAATACAGTACAATATACAATAAAACCCCTACTTACAACAAAAAGTCTGTTCCATAGGCTTTTGCTTAAATCTGGGTTTTATGTAACTCGAAGCAAACCCATAGAGAAACATTAATTTTTTACGTAACTCAAAGCAAACCCATGTAAATTGAAGCCAAAGCAAACCCATAGGAAATTGTGTAAATCAGGACATGGTTTTAGAACAAAATCATTATGTAAGTCGAATTTTATGTAAGTCGAGGAATTTGTAAGTTGGGGTTTTACTGTACAGTCAAACCTCGCATAAAGAGCACCTCGTTTAAAGAATAACTCGCTGAAAGAGCAGAATTTTCTCTGAATGTTCGCTTTGCTTAACAAATAAAACCAACCAAAAACTCACTTATCAAATAAATCGGAATTCGCAATCCCCCCCACTAGAAGTCACATTTGGTCACTTACAATGGTGTTTCGCTTAAAGAGCAAACTCGCTTAAAGAGCAATCCTGTGGAACGCATTATGCTCTTTAAGCGAGGTACAACTGTATGACTTTCCAGAGGTTACTGGAAAGCAACTCCCATCATGTCTTACCATTGACTGTTCAGGCTGAAGTTGATTTGAGGGAGCATTGCAACAGTATCTAAAGAGCTATATATTCCCCAGTCCTGATTTTGATGCCTAACTAAGTCCTGTTGAACACAGGAATATTTTCTTTTAAGAGATGAACATGTATGGGCTTGTAGTACTGTGTATATATTTTACAAGATACTGTGCAAATAGATGAATTCGAAAATTGTCTATTCAGTATCAAGCAGAACTGATTAAAATTAAAAGGTATAGTCCCATGTTCACTCATGCTAGTCAACTCATGTCTTTTTTTTTTAAAACAAACCATGTCTAAAAATGAATGTGAGAATGTTGGATAGCTCAGAGGTTTAAATATATGGCTGTCAAGCCAGAGGTTATGTGTTTGATTCCCTACTGTGCCTCCTTGACGGGCTGGGATGTATGATCTATAGCAGTGATGGCGAACCTTGGCACTCCAGGTGTTTTTGGGCTTCAGTTACCAGATGCCCAAGTCAGCACTCCTGCTGATCAGGGTGTCTGTGAATTGAAGTTCAAGAACAGCTGGAGTGCCAAGGTTGGCCAGCAGTTCTAATGTTGTTATATTATTATAAAGTTACATTTGCTTATCTTAGGATTACTGAATTTTGTATTTTTTTCATGCAGTGAAATTATTTGAAAATGTCACTGTATCCTTCCCTAGAAGATCTGAAGGTGGACAAAGTAATTCAGGTATGCTACTGTGGATTCTATTGGTCAAATTAATTGTTTTTGATGATGAAATAAAACTTATCATACTATAAGACTTCTACTTCTGTTTCCTTGTTGGTTATAGATCAGGGAGCGGAAGCTGTTCTAGACTTGGTCCCAATCCAAATTGGGAAGGATCTGGGCATCACTTCTGAGGATTTCACCTTATCCTCACAGTATGCATGGGGAGGGAGTTCCCTGTACTGTAACACTAGGCATATGCTTTTAGATACTGTAAGTTAATCTTTCCAATTGGCTTGCTGCAAAGTCCTGAGGCTCACCCAGAAGCATTAAACAATTCTGCATTCCAAGGGCATGTGATATCAGGGCCGTGGCCTCTGCTGTGATTTGACCAGCATAATAATGTAGCCCTGAAACCAAAGCCATTTTCCCATCTCTGGTGTACAGAATATATTCTCATATAAATACTAGCTTTAATTTTAAATTTAATTTAAATACTAGCTTTAATATGTGTAGTTTAATGATTGCAGTAATTATTCTGGATCTGATGAATTTTCCACAGAAGAGTTTCCAGGTGTTAAATTTTGTGTGCATGGAAAGTGTTCCATTCTTAAAGATTGGTCTTCCACAAGATTCATTAGTAAAAGTAAATGGATGCTTAAAATTAGGCTCGCTTTCTAGCTTCATATTGTCTGAGCCAGCAAAATTATACTTGTATTCTTAATTTTTTTAGTGGTGTAACAATCTTAATCTGTAATAACAAAAACAAGAAGGGGTTATGCCTAGAAATCCAACATTTCTGGAAATTTTGAATCTAATGAAAAATGCACAAGTTTTTTATGGGGTGGGGAGGGGTTTGGGGAAAATGGAAAATTTTGGAAAAATTGAAAAAAGCAGCATTAGCGCTTTTACAATGGAAGGTCACTTTTGTTACTTTAGGAATGTAAAATATGATTATGTATAATTTGATGTATCTTAAAATTATCACAATTGGTATTTTAAAATGGTGTATTCAAACAATTATTACAAAAGGAACTTTTTAAAAAAATTTATTTGTAATTGTAACAAATGGAGCAACAGTCTTCAGATCTGTATGGGCTTTGGTTTTGCTAGTTTATGTGGAGCGCACACACACACCATTTTTAGAAAATGAAAAGAAGCCATCAACATTAGTAACAAAGAAAAGTATTTATATTTCTTCTCCTTTATTTCCTGAAAAGTACCCCAGAAGGAGTTGGGCTTGTGACACAAGTCCAGACCCTGAAAGTGGAGTTTTTTGGGCCCCTCATTGTCAAGCCATCTTTCTCAGGACTTGAGCAAAAACATTGAGGATGTGGCCTGGTCTGTGGATAGGGACAGTGTCAACTTCAGCAGGTCCCTGGGTTGTAATGGAGGCCATGTAATCACAGATTAACTAGTAGAGCAAGCCTCTGGATGAATGTTAAAGTCCCCCAACATCACTGTCCTGAATTCAGCGTCAGCCCAGAAACTACATCAGTCAACTTTTTAAAGAGAGGCTACTGGGCAAGAAGGAGGATGGTACAGTAGTCTGTTTCTTTGGCCTAACATCAGATATTGGCTTTCTAAACTAGCTTCAAGGTGAAGTAGCTTCCTCCTAACTGAGATAATTCTGCTATTAAACACTGCAACCTCACCCTCCTCCATCTTCTACTAGGGTAAAACCCTATAAGGAAACCCTATAAGTCCAACTTCCTCCTGCTGGTTCCATGTAAATCTCAGTAATACCATGTAGGATTCAGTATGTTAGATCTGAACAGGATACTAAAATCATATAATTTGATTCATGTAGATTCACTTCCCAATATTTCCCTTTTCAGTTGTTTTGCCTTATAGATCACCATAGGTACAATTAAAGACCATGTGTTGCATGTTTCAAACTCTTTAATTCCTTTATCTTTGAATATATATTACCATGTTTGATCACTTCAATATTTTTTGATTATCAGTGTTTATGAACCAGACTTTTGTTTGTCTGATCTGCGAAGATTTTTATCTACTCAGATTGGAGCCTGGAATTAACTGTGTGCAGGAGTGGGGGAGTAGCCAATTTAGTTTTTTGTAGGAAAAAAGTTTTGTTGCACCCTTAACAAGTGTTATTTGATGCCTCTTTACAGTTTTTTAAAAAAATAAAATAAATCTTAATTGTGGATAATCACAATCATTTCTGCCTGAGTCCCAGGACAGAGTTTCTCAACCTTGGACCACAGAAGTTCTTGGACTTAGATTCCCAGAAGCCCTGGTCAGCAGGTATGTTGACTTGGGCTTCTGGGAATTAAAGTCCAAGAACTACCTTGGCATCCAAGATTGAGAAACACTGTTCTAGGAGATATGCTTCTCTAAGTTTGATTGGTATGGTTAGGAAAATGATAAAAGTGCAAATATGATCAATGCATATCTGTAATTTCAAAGTATATTTCATTTTTCTCTTTAATTTTAGGCGCAGACATCTTTTGCTTCAAATCCAGCTAATCCAGCAATTCAGTCTGAAGCCTCAGCACCTGCCCTTCAAGATGGAAGTGAGTATAATGTGGAAAAGAAAAAAAAACCAAGGGACCAAAATACAGATTACATGGAAATACATTCATCTGTTATTTCATTAATGAAAGATATAAAATCCAAAGGACTTAAATTGGTCGCTGGTGGGCGGGAGATTTTGGACAGGTATTCCACATTATACATACTGGTAAATGGGCTCTAGCTCTTGTGAATGTTTGTGGTCTTCATATGCATCAGTACTGTTTATTTATTGTGATCTTTTATTTAAATAGTTTGTGTTTAATTTATAGCATTTCTTTCTGCTCAAAAAGGTACTGAAATGGTTAGCAATAATAAAAATCTAACAAAGGCGTAAATACAGATTGAAAGCATGTCAGTGATCAGCACTGACCCATTCAGCTTCCCCTTAAATCCCCTGTGGCTCAGTGGGTAAAAGCACTGTGCTTGGAGACTAAAAGGACAGCGTTTGATTCTCCGAGAGCTGCATGATAGGGTACATGAAAGGAACCTCATTTGGGCATCCACTGCAAAAATCCTTTCAACCCAGAGTAATCTCTGACATGAAAACACACAACAGCAGCAACCCATCCTAAATGCCCAAGACATTTCTGAAGATAAAGGTTTTTTCATTGAGTCTAAAGGAAAGTAAGGACACAACCACAGATTTCTTAGGATTTCCTGAAAGTAGCTTCTGAGGAAATAGCTTCTGGAGAAGACCTTGTATTCCCATCAAATGTGTCTTTCTCAAAGATCTTAATACCAAGGCTAATTTAGGTGGGGTCAATACAGTGTTTCAAGTAGCATGGGTTCACCTAATGTTGGGTGTTATAAGTTATACTAGAAGGGTCTGTATTTGTGTTTTTGGACTGCAACTCCCATAATTTCCCAAGCAAAATAGCAGTAAACCAGAGGAATTTTATCAGTGGTAATCCAAAAACAACTATGTACACCTTTAAATAAAACCGGGACTTTGAACTGGTCTCTGACATCAGTTTGGGTCTAACATTCTGTTCCACCTGAAGTTTCAGAATATGTCTTTAATGACAGTCAACATAGAATATGTTACAATAGTTCAGATGGGATGTAATTGAGGCACTCTTAAGTAGTTTGATAACTTAATATCCAGGGTGTCCCAAAGATTGTCATACGTCATACATTGGAACAGCTGTGTAAGAACAGATACTATGGAACATTTTTGCCATAAAAAGGGGGGACTTAGTATGTGAAAAAAGAGGCGGCCAACACATAGCTAATATTTTGTACAATTTTGTGATAAATATTATGTAAATAAAGATATAGTTAGTTACGATTTTCCTATGTATGGCAACTTTTGGGACAACCTATATATTTTAAAAGAAAGTGGGATTGCTAGTTTTGAGACTTGCTGTCATCTTGTTCATAGGTGAGAAAAGAGTTGTTGTTGTGGCTATGTACTGTTGTTGTTGTTGATGTTGAGGCTATGTACTGCCAAGTTGCTTCTGGCATGGCAGCCTGACAGAGTTTCCAAATTATGTGAGATGTTCAAGCAGTGGTTATCATTGCCATATTCAGTGAGTTTCCATGGCTGAACAGGAATTTAAACCAAGGTTTTTTGTATCCTAGTCTGATACACTTGCATTATTATTTGTGACAATTTGGCTCATATTTAATATTAGGGGAAAAATTTAATTTATCCTTTCAACTCTCAAAAGGCCTGTATCCCAGACTGTACCCTGAACTTTCCCAGTATATGGGTCTAAGCCTGAATGAAGAAGAGATACAGAGAAATGTGGCAATGGTTCCATTTACAGATTCTCAGGGGGTAAGTTTTAAACCAATAAAAGGTTCTTTTCGGTTCCTTCAATTTTCATTAATCTTTTTTATCTCCTTTTAAAAAAGTAAGGCATCTTGGTATAATAGAAAAATAAGAAATTTTCCTCTATGCCAGGGGTTTCCAACTTTTTAAAGTCGGGAGCTTGGTCACACTCCCTCAGGCAGTTGAGGGGGCCGGACTGGTGGTCCCCCTGCTGTTTATGGCTGCCATAAACTCATCCGTGGCTGTTGTAAAAGCATTTAAATGAGACCACAGTTGATTCTGGAAGCGGTAACTGGAGTGCAGGCTGGGTGATAGGCGCCATGGGCTGGATCGGGCCCATGTGCCGTAGGTTGCCTACCCCTGCTCTGTCCAGCAGTAATCCTCCCCTTTGCAAAATACTTTGGAAAACAATTGAAAGATCTCTAGTTTGAAACTACTAAGTGATTGTAATTGTAGGGGTCTTAGGCTAAAATCACATTATTTTGATAAAGTGCCAATCTGTTATCCTGAATCAGCTCAGTTATAGCTTGAAGCAAAGACCTGTATATGAGATTTGATTTTGATTTGCTTTTGAAATCTATTTATGCCACTTTTCTAATCCCCAGCTTGTTGCAAGCCCTTCAGCAGTGAATTACATGGTGGCTCCAGTAACTGGAAATGATGTTGGAATTCGTCGAGCAGAAATTAAACAAGGGATCCGTGAAGTAATATTGTGTAAAGATCAGGATGGAAAAATTGGCCTTCGACTTAAATCAGTAGACAATGTATGTATTCCTTTTTGACCCATTTTTATGTAGCTAACTCAGTTTTAGAAACAAAAGACAGTATTATGTCTTAATCCAGATGAACAGTTTTGAGGCTGAATTTCGTATCTATGTAATTTTACTAATGTTCTGGTAATCTACCACATTATCTCCAGTATATTACCTAGTATATTTCTCAGTTTTTCAATAGTGCTGTA
Organism: Furcifer pardalis; assembly: GCA_030440675.1. NCBI lineage: Eukaryota > Metazoa > Chordata > Lepidosauria > Squamata > Chamaeleonidae > Furcifer > Furcifer pardalis. The sequence continues at coordinate 87,240,103 of CP126891.1, read as the reverse complement.
TGCAAATTTTGGAAAAGAACAGAATGATTTAAAGGTTTGGATTGTGTTTGTCAGTTAATAAAATTACAAAATTGCATTCTGAAATTAAGTCTTTCATAAAAAGTTGATTATATTAGCTATAAGAGTGATACTACTATTAATCCATACATTGCTGTAACAGAGTCTATGACAAACACAAAGCTGAGTTTTAGAAAAGCAGGACATTGAGAACATGTTGCATTAAAAGTTGGTAGCTACTTGCAAATGCACATCTGCTATGTTGTTCCCTAAATTCTCTTGTGCTTTAAAACAATTGAATTAGATTGAGATTGTTTTTATCTTAATGTATAGATGCATCTGTTTTTTTTTAGGGTATATTTGTCCAGTTGGTTCAGGCAAATTCTCCAGCATCACTCTCTGGATTACGGTTTGGGGATCAGGTTTTGCAAATTAATGGTGAAAACTGTGCAGGATGGACTTCTGAAAAATCCCATAAAGTTCTGAAGCAAATACCTGGGGAGAGAATTTCAATGATAGTTCGTGACAGGTAACACTTTTAGAAACATAATATATATATGTGATTAACTATTTGGGGCTGAAAACTGTGAGACCAACCATTTCAGTTTGGTGATTGTATTATGTGAATATTTTTATAGGCCATTTGGGAGAACTATTACCATGCATAAGGACAGTTCAAGACACGTTGGCTTTATATTCAAAAATGGAAAGATAACTTCAATAGTGAAAGACAGTTCGGCTGCTAGAAATGGACTTCTGACTGAACACAACATATGTGAAATTAATGGACAGAATGTGATTGGCCTGAAGGTAAGTGATGTGCTTTGTTTAAAGAGAGAGATGTGGAATATGTTTTTATGTGTATGTTCATCTGTATTTACAGCATACGCTGTGTAATATATAGTGCATATGTATAGAGATGGTGTATATTGTGTATGGAAAACATGCCCTCTGAGAAGACAAATTGATCAGGTGTACATGTATGCATGGCTGTATGTACTTCCCCAGGATGTAGGGAATAGTAGTGGACTACAAAATAGTATAAAATGCCTGTTTTTGTCTTAAATTTGCTTTGTCTAATGCTTGTTGACTGCTTTCATAATTCCTAAGGATTGTTTACATGGAGCAGGCCTGAGTTACATTTTGCATAGGATAATGGTATGGAATCTGTGTTCGTCACATGAGCTTCCTGTGTTAAGGATCGCAAGTGCTAATGTATTTTATATTTTAACAGGACTCTCAAATTGCAGATATACTAGCAACAACTGGAAATGTAGTGACAATCACTATAATGCCTTCTCAGATCTTTGAACATATGATAAAGAGGTATATGTAACATATTTTACCATTTTAAATTGGTTAAATATAGTAAATTGTGAACCCATATTTCCTGAGGATGGAGAACATGCTTTGTTTAACTTTTCTCTAAATCTGCAAAAACATATTTAAGTTTGAAGTTCCACTTTTGGTCTCAAAATCTCTTAATCCAACACCAAATAGGAATGAATGCACTTGGGAAAGAACTTGAGTATGGTAATAAAAGTGGCAGTTCACTATGAAATTTCAGGGCTATAGATGTATTCAAGTCATGTTAAAAAACCCTGTATGCTTTTAATGGTAATGAATTCTTGTTCTTATTTTCAGGATGGCCTCAAGCATTATGAAGACCCTTATGGATCATACTATACCTGAAGTCTAATACTTGTTTGGGATGCATGTATGATGAAAAACACTGCTAGACATAGGTTACCATTCACTCTGCAACATTTTTTCTGCACATGAGCCTTTTAAAGCACAGAGGAGGTGCTGCATTGAGCATTCGCATTATGGCTGAGAATGTTCAATACAACATATAACCTTGCTGTGACTGACTTCTTTAGCCTTATGTTTGTTGTCAAAACAAACTGCATAATGCTTTTTCATAAGATGATCTTGTATATAGTTCACTGCTATTTCTGTAAGCCATTGGGATCAATGAAACTAACGTCTCTGGCAAGTGTTAGCATTTTGCAATCTGTGCTCTATGTATACAAGTTGCTCTTGATCTTTCTATTTGAAGGAAATTTTGAATCTGTGTAGTGCTAGTTAACTGGTTCTAATAATCATGTTTACCAAGCATGCCAGTTAAACTAGCATGTTTTGTTTATCATTCCATAGATTTTTTAAATAGCACATTTTACAGATGACAATTTAGGTTTATCACACTGTTGTCTTACAAAATCATTGTGTTTAAATTCTGTTGCCTTAACCATCTTAAATTAGAAATAAAGAAAATAAACTACTTTTGGAACTTTTGTTGATATGTTGCACTAGTTCCTTTAAATTGGTGATTAAGTAGAAAAGGACATGCTACAACAGGGGTGCCCAAACTTTTCAGGCCGTGGGCCGGTCACTACCGCCCAGGGGCCAGATGTGGCCCATGAAGTCCCCGTTGCTCCTGGAAGCAGAAGTAAAACACCTGTATGGACACATTTTACTTCCGCTTCCAGGAGCGATGAGGTCTTTGCGGGCCAGATAAATTGGCATCAGGGGACGTATCCAGGCCCTGGGCCGTAGTTTGGGCACCCCTGTGCTTGAGAAAAGAAAATGCTACTGGCATGCAAAGTATGGCTTCTCCTTTTGGATCAGCAAATCTAGTAGTAAGACTCACCTGTATAATGTCCTTCCTGCTTTTGCTTAGTGAAAGGAGAGCTCTATGATTTGCTTGCTGATTTCCTGGTCCAGGAAATTTGAACAAATCATTTACCTCCTGATTATAAAGTAACTTTAAACTTTATTCTGACACTGACAGCAAACACATTAAGAGAAACTAAATTGCACTTGTTAGAAGACTTACAGTATTTGAATTCATCAGCCTAATCAGAGCTCATAATATTACTTCTCTAGTGTGTTGGGGCTTTATGTAGGATTATCGCTGTAAACAGTGAAGGGCTGTATCCGACTACCTAAAAGGATGACAGAGCAAACTCTGAAGCCAAGCATTTTTCAAAAAAACAATGAACATTTACATCCAGGGAAGGCCAGTACAATGTGTCTGCTATAGCCTTATCTGCCCAAGGCCAGAAATTCATCTCCATAATGCAATGAAATGCATACAGATCTTACTCCTGTAGGTCAGCAGGATAGAAATTTTAAAACATCTTTGTTTACATAAAAATAAGCTTTTATTTTCAGCTGAGTATGTAGGCAAGCATTCCAAGATGCAATGACATCTGTAAACAAAATATAAGCACATACTGTAGTTTTGACACGAATATTCAGAGCTTTGAGCTAAACACAACAGGAGCAAGAGACAGCCAAAGCTCTTGTCTCAACGACAGCAGGCATTATCAGATATGGACAAGGTCCTTTAAAAAGTTTGTTTAAAAACGTTTGAACTGATCTTTAGGGAGAAGGCACTTAGTATTGTTGTTTCCAGAACATGATTTGTTTATCTTCTCCTCCAGTGATTATACTGCTACATTGTTCATTCATCCACATACAAGACACGGCACCTAAAGTAGAGACAGATAGAATGGATAATTGGTTTAACTTTGTGATCCTGCTTAGCAAACAGGCCTAAGTTTATGGGATGCTTATGTACGTAAGCTACACCCACAGGCTTGTTCCTAAAGAGTTCGGGTCACAGTTGGAGTAGTTTTTCAGGACTAGGAATCAAGCACCAAGAGAAAAATTAAACAAGGTCTGGCATTTAGTATCAAATGCAAATATTGCAAGACAATATAAGAGCAAGCTCAACCATATGTTAAATTCTGAGGTGCAAAGTAAAAGAAAATATGAATTAACTCAAAGATATATCATTTCTTGGCAAATAAGTGTGAGAGAATGTTTCTTAAAATTGAGACTTTCAAATACATACCTACATGTCCTGAGATTCTTTCTATTACTTTCCCTCCAACAATGTCCCAAAGAAGCAATTCTCCAGACTCGCTTCCTGATAAGACTGTACCACCATCCCACTTGAAACATCTGCAAAATTGAGTATAAGTAAGCCACATTTGAACAGAATTATTCTATATAGCAGGGGAACTCAAGTTTTTCAGCCGTGGGCCAGGCCACTCCCCTTCAGACAGCTGAGCGGGCGGACTGGTGCCTTAAAGTGAGTCTGAGGCTGTGGTAAACATTTACGATGGCCGCAAATAAGTCCATAAATGAGTCCATGACTGATTCTGGCAGCGGCTTGAATGAGGTCAAGGTCTGGATTATTTGGAGCAGTGGGCCAGATCCGGCACACAGGCTACAGTTTGCAACCCCCTGCTATATAGTATTTCCATACCTATAACCTAGCAAATCCCATGGTGTGATTTGGATTAATTGTGTAAGGCAGTTGTAAAAGATACTGATTGATTTTATTTAACAAATATGACAGGAAAATAATGATATAAAATGAAGCTGCTATCTGCATGTGTCGGAGATCTTGTAGAGGCATGCATAAAAGCACTTCATTTTACTCACAGAACTGTATACAAGAAATTAAAGTTTGAATTTTAAAATAGTAGGCTATGGATCTATGTTGAGTTTTTCTGCTGGGTAAAATCTGTATTTCTGATTTAGCTGTGTCATTGCATTCTTATCTAAGCATGTTCTTTTATTTATTACTACATTTCAGTTTGCAAGAAATCTGTTCTCCAAGGGCACATCAGACATCCCATTCATAAGAGTTCAAGCCCATTATCATAATCCATATTAAGAACATTATTCAGATATTTTAAGCATTTACGGTTATGAAACATTAATACTACAAATATTAGCTGGAGTACTTTAGGTCAAAACTCAGCAATGAAATTCCATTGTAGAGTCTAAGTCTTGAGCCAAATTAACAGATTTGTGAAGATTGCCAGAATGAGATGCAAGGAAAACAGAAGACACACATCTCTCCCTCAACAAGAGCTCAATTATGTTTTGCTATTTCACCAAAGACAAAGAATTGGTCTACCATGTATTTCTGTACGAGAAAGGAATTCATTCCAACAATTCTTGCATGCTGCTGTTACCTTTGAGATTGTCCTGTGGCCACAGAAGATATAATCATTCCAGTTTGTACATCTGTAACTTTGAAGTAGCCATCATCTCCTGTGCTTAATAAGTGCCGGCTATCTAAAAACAAAGCAACTATAGTTTATATTTAATTCATGGCCACTGTCAGACTAAGTACTACCTTGGCACAGAATATATGCTGCTCAATTCATATATTTTACTCCAGTTAGGCCAATTATAGTCTTTGGGATTATTGTATTAATCAGGGTAACTGGTATATTTAAGGAGTCCCCCAATGAGTTTCTACTGCCAAGTGGGAATTCAAACCACGCATTCAGCCTCCGTTTTGGCAGTTTCACTTGTGCCCTAGACACGGAAGAAGAGTCCTAGTCTTCAACTCTATCCTATACACTACACGGGGTATCAGTTTGGATATAGTAAAACGTAACTCCATGTGAAAAGCACGGAAGTGCACTGCTATTTTTTGTTTCATACTGAGTAAGATTTAGTAAAAGAATGAAATATTTTTGTTCACAGCACTTGTATTTTAGAGAGTTCTAATGCAACATACCTGGACTAAAAGCAGCATCATAGATGGTCCCTGAGTGGCATGCAAGTTGATGCAACACAGAAGCAGTGGTAACATCCCAGATACTGATGGTCCCTTCCTTAGTTCCTGAGGCAAGGAGTGTATATGGACCATTTAAGTTGATTGTATTGACCTAAATAATTAAGTACATATTATTCATTTCCTCATCACTTAAGCACAAAAGAAAAAAGGCAATGAAATATATCCAAAAGGCATGCATTGCTTTTTGCTACAAACATTATTTGTATGGGTGTCTGGAATACTTGCAACATTCAAAGTTTTGTATATAATAGTCTTGGGATTCTTTCCTCCCCACTGTGACCTTTGGTGACTTTTGACAATCTCATAGGAGTTTTCTAGAACAACATGGGAGAGGGGCTGCAGAAGAAAAATAATGTCCTCAACCCATTTTTGTTAGCAGGAGCTTCCAGTGTGTTTAGTTATTTCCAATAGAACAGTGAATGGCTGTTTAGGATCTAATCCAGAAGTTTCTACTTCTACAGAGCCAGATACAAAGTTTATGTTTTAAGACCAAAGCCACATAATGATTCTGTCAAGTTCAACAGCAGAGACTTGATGACATTTGGACTAGCCATGTTGACATCATCATTTTGACTTGTATGCCGCCCCACTCGCAATGTGACTCTGGGCGGCTAACAAAGTAATAGAGTATCACAAATTACAATTACAACATATCACAACTCAATTTAAAAAACATTTCAAGAACAATACATATTTCAAAAGCAATATACATTTCAAAGCAAATATATATATATATATAGTGAACAAGGGCAGCCACACAGCATAAAAAACTAACAGCACAAAGTAGCAGGAGATGTCCCACCTGCATTAACAGCCAAGTAAAGCGCTTGTAATTTTGTCTTCAAGACTACAGCAGTGCATACTTTTTATATGTTGTTGCTGCATAAAGTCTACCAGTAGTTTCTGGCAATGATTGAAAAGAGCTATTACTTTGTTCTTGTACCACTATTCATCTTCATTTCAATAATCCAGCCATGTATTTATATGTTTCTTGAGACAAGGGACAGATACATTTTGTAGATGCAGTAATCCTTTAAGCATAAAAAATAGTACATATTTTGGCTAAGTTGCCAAAATACCTTTATGAAGAAATAACACATAATAGTGTTTTTATTTTCACAGACAAATGCAAATAAAAACACACCCAATACAACTATGCTTGCACATAACATCAGGAGTAGGGTCTCCTTTTATTCTTACTTTATTTTGACTGCACCTCTTTTTGGGTGAAAATCTATTCTCAGGGCTTTTTGTGTGTGACAAACACAATGTAATTCATTACCTTTTTCCTTTGGGTAGACATCTTCAAATCAAAATCACATTCAAGACAGACTTCCACTGCTGTTTCTCCAAAATCTGGTCATGCTAAGGCTTGAAATGAAACGTAATGCTAAAAATACACATGCATGGATGTTCATACTCACACTAACATCATGTTCTAATTCAGCAAGCAATTCAAACCGTTTCTTGCTGCCCAACACTTCAGAAGGAATGCAGTGCCACACCTAAAACACAAATATTTGAGGCAGACATAAGCTTCTCTTCACCCATTTGTGTCTGCTTGTAATAAGGCATGAGGTAACTTGGAAAACAAATTTTCAGTCATTTTACCTCTATGTTCTCTTCATACATTTAAAGCTGTATTTTACATCTATTTTAAAACTTGACCAACACATTACAACTTAACACTGCCGGTTACGTGAGCTGCAAAATCAAACAAAATGGCCAAGTCTATGTTTCCCAAGACAAACATACATTAGCAATAGTTTGAAATTGCTTGTACTCCATTATGATGTGAAAAGCAATCTGCCATATCAATTCTGTTGGATGGAGAACTGCTGTTGTTCACCAAGAATAAATGATCAAGAGCATGAGGAACAAGAGACATGCTATATTGTGAGATGTCCAATGTGTTAAAGGCACTGCCAGAAACCACATTTATTTATTTTTATTTATTGAACTTATACTCCATCCATCTGGGATGGACTCACATTCTGGGTGGCTTACACTATTAAACAAACAAACAAAAAAACCCCGAACACCATTAAGACAATAAAACAACCCCCACCCACCTAACCAAATCAGAACCGAGGACCCTAAACTCTTGTGACTAACTCTTATGATAAAGGGCTAACTCTGGTAAAGTTATGGGGGTGGGTGGGAACAATATGTTGATGGCACTCAGCTCTACTTTGCCTTTTCATTGGGGTCAACTGGAGCCTTAAAGGTACTGGCCCAATATCTGATGCCTGTCATGGGTTGGATGAGGACCAAAAAATTGAAGCTGAATCACAACAAGATGGAGGCTCTGTGATTTGATGCTTCCCAGGTCCAGAATTTGGATAGGAGATCTTCTGGATGGATATGCATTTCAATGAAGTAGCAGCTAGGGGATAATCCTGGATTTGTTACTAGTGATTCATATAAACTTGGGAACTGGAGTACCTAAGGCTAGCTTTAACCATACTTGTATAGGAGGAGACTCTGCCCGAAGTGGACTATGTTTTTGTATCCTTCTGCCTAGACTAGTTCAATGCTCTGTACATGGGGCTTGAAGATGAAATGGATGTTACATCAAATGCAACACGCAACAACTAGACTGCTAACAGAAACATCTTTCAGAGCCTGCAAGATACCACTTCTGAAGGATTTATACTGAGTTAAAGATGTTAACAATGGCCTACAGAGTTGTGAATGGCTTGGGATCTGGCACCTCCTTATATAAACCTGCCCAATCACCATTATGATTTGCAGAGGGAGGGGAGCGGGGGCTCCTCCATGCCCCACCATTGAGAAATGTGCGTTACATGGAGATGTCAGGAAGAGTTTTCTCGGTCATAGCACCGTGACTGTGGAATGTCTTCCCTTTGGTGGCTGGATTGGTGCCAACATTGACATCATTTTCATACAAGTCAAAACACACTAATTTAGAGTCTTTGAAGGTTGCACATTTTGGCCTTGAACTATTTTAATACACTGGTTTTGATTTTATGTTTAAAATGTTTTAACTTCCATTTAAAAAAAATGCATAGTTTAAAGATGTACGTGTCTCTGAGATTTTGCCAATTAATTAAATTTTGTTCCACAAAGATGCAGATTTGCAGAGATTGGCAGGGTTTCCTCTCATGGAAACCTGTTCAGCTGAATGTGGTATGCAAAGCTCTGCAGAATTTCATGCGCAACACCAGAGGTCTAGTATATTTCTAGGTGCATTATTTGCATGCCCACATCCCACAATTATATTTTATAATTTTTATTGTACTGTTGCTGTTTTGACTGTAAGCCACCCTGAGTCGCCTCGGTGAGTGGGCGGCAATATAAATCTGAATACATAAATAAATAAATCCCTACCACCCTATTAATTCTATACGACAGGAAGCAAACAATTCCATAAGATTACAAACTTTGACTATGACTATGTAGCAGTCCTTACTAAATGTAGGAGAACACTGTGAATTAATTTTCAGGATTCACAACTGTTCCGGTCTATAAAGAGAGATGGAGGGTAGTGGTTTTTTTCTTTTTTTCAATTTCCCCCTCACTTTTTTTTTAAAAAAACTTTGTACTCCTCTGTTGATGAATAGTTAATTTATTACTGAAACAAAGAGCCCACTGTGAAGACAGGCTTACATTTAGAAAAGTCATATCCTGCCACAGTCTCCAGCAAGTTTGGAGTGTATTTGTGCTCCTTGCTCAAAATAGCAAGAACTACACTAATAGGTAGCATTTATTCCGTTGGTCTTGTTACAAATTCATAGCAAGGGAAGAACACAACATACCTTTACAGTTGAATCCCAGGATGCAGAATACAAACGATCATTGTGCCAGCAGATCTTGCTGACAGCGTCGTCGTGACCTATTAATGTATCCTGTTGCCTTCCAAAGGCTATTGAATAGAAATAGCTAACAGGAAAAAGAAAGGTTTATAGTTTTTAAAGAAGTTTTATTTTAAACAGCATTTTGATACAAGATTCATTCATTCATTCAAACTTACTTGAGCTTCTGATTTTGAAAAAGGGCTTTCCTAATATGATTTAAGACACACCATCAATAGAAAAAATCACCAAGACATTACAACTGATGGAAAAATTCATTTCTCACCCCTAAACATAGCAGTAATGGTACTATATATTCATAGAAATTTAAAAAGATAACATACATGTTGTTGTCCCACGAAGAACATACAACAGTGGTATCACCTGGCAGGATTAAACATGATGACAAAGCCTATGACATAAAGGAGACACAGAATTCAGTTCAATGACAGGCCTGCAAGAACACAATGAAATAAAATTTGAGCCAGTTTCATTACAAGCACAATTTGTACTTTAAGATTAAAAAACACTACCTTGTAGCAACCACACCAGATTGTTTCAGCATGGCCTGCAATAACTCATTGTTAAATAAACCAAAGCTGCACATGTAAGAAATACAAACAAGAGAGAGAGCCCTATTATTAGAGCTTCTGGCTCCAACTAGAAGAACATGTATTTTCATTTGGTACTTTGATTTGTTGTGTGTATACAAGTATAGCTCTGAGGATATGAAGGCAAACAAAACTAAAGCTACAATAAAGGACTAACAGCTTTACCAAGATAATATAATCGTCTAGTGGTAAAATGTCAACTCAGTTAATTGGTTGACAAAACAATGGGATCATGTAGAGATACCATCATGAAGATGCTAACAAAAGCCCTTGGGACTTTGCATTTTGCCATATTGGCATTCCAAGTTAATTATCTCAGCAGATGAACAAAATTACATGCAAATTACATAGTTTAGGAGTCACTGGACTGCAGAGCAGAAGCTGGCTCTCTGCACAAAGCTAGGTAAAGGTAAAAGTCGCTCTTGCTTGATGCTCTTGCTTGAAAGCCAGTCTAGGATTCGGCACTCAACTCCGTTTATGGCCACTGTCTGTGTTTGCATATGTTTCTTTGGACATGTGGCACGCATGACTAGACACTGGAGTGCACTGAACATTGTTTACCTTCCTACCAAAGTGGTACCTATTAATCTACTTGCAATTTCTTGCGTTTGAACTGCTAGGTTAGCAGGAGCTGGGACAAAGATGGAAACTCACTCCGTCATGCAGCACTAGGGTCTTGAACTGCCCACCTTCCAGTCATCAAGTTCAGCATCTTAACCAGTAACCCATTGCAGTCCCTTGCACAAAAAGCTAGATACCCAAATACATGGATTAAAAGCATTTCATTCAGATTATTTTTGACAAAGATAACTGACTGGATAGTTCATCGGTTTGGGTTTCTGGTTGCAGAGGTAGAGGTTGGGAGTTAAATTCCCTACTGTACTTCCCTCTTTCTATAAAGAGCCACCCTGTGTAATCATGGGAAAGTTGCACAGTCCCAGGGCATACTCAGAAGAGGGAAATGGTAAAACATTTCTATTCCAGTGTTTTCCAACCTTTGGTTTTGGACTTCAATTCCCAGAAGCCTAAGTAATTTCTCCAAAGCACTGATCCTCCAGTGTACTGACTCAAGCTTCTGGGAATTGAAGTTCCCCTGTGGGGCATGCGGCCCACGTTGGGAACCAAAGGTCTATAATCTACCTAGAAAACCCTGAAAGGGTAATATAAGTCAGAATTGACTTGATGGCATGCAATTATTTTTATTATTTTTGACAAAAGCCACTCTGCAAATTCAAAGCAAAAGACCCTCCCCAAACATTAGAAGCACTAACCATGTTTGAGAAGGCCACACTCCTCTGAAGCATTTTTGATGCTGTAGAAAACATCTTCAGTGTTGAATCTAACACAATTTATAAGAAAAGATGAATGAAAATGGTGCTGTATGGAGTTTCAGTTTGCAGACGTACAAGTGGTAGCATATTAAAGTGAGACTTAAACGAAGAAAGGTAATGACTGTAGAAATGCTCATATAAAAACGTTCATTCAGACTTATTTTCTGCACGTAAGACTCCATTTGGTAGTTTTATGCATAGAAGTTAGAAGAAGTGACATCAATAAACTATTATGCAGTCAAAATACTTATCTGTGTTATAGAGGATACATAAAGCAAGTGTGAGGAAACATTGCCCTTTCTACATTTTGGAAGACAGCTATCATAACAAAACTATTAGCAGTTGACCATGGCAGCTAAAGTTTCTTAGAACTGGATATCTTAAACATGGCGGGTGGGGGGAGGATCCGCACTGCACTGAAGACTATACATTCCCTTTCTTTTCTTCCACTTGGTCAATTGAGCAAGCTTAGTACTGTCAGATACACAGGCTGACCTGCATATGGTTCTATGCAAATGATTCCAGGCTTAGGTGTAAGAATTGTGACCCACACAAGGCAGGAATATGCCCACAGAATCATATCCGTCAACAGCAACAGAGAGAAAATCCATAGTGGCACACCTAAGTTTATCTGTCAGTACCAATGTTTTTTCCTGGGACCCTTTTGGTACATTTTCTGGGAAGCGTCAGCAAGATGTAAAGGAGCTACAACGCACTTATCACCAAACTTACTGCCTGTGGGGGCTGTTTAATTTGCATTAACAAGAAAATACTGTGATTCATTAGAATGTGTGAACTAAAGTGTATCCCAAATGAAGTACATGAACTAGATGGCAGAAAGATGAGAAATCTCCCCAGAAAATTCTACTAATCCTTAGATCATGAAATTGAGTAATACTTGGATAAGGCAAGACTGCCTTTTAAAAAAAATGAGATAGTCAAAGGTTCCTAGTCAGAATGGTAAAACATGCTTTAATTGACAACTGTTAAGTATTTTTTTCTATAGAACAACTGTTTTGTTAACACGTCATGTCCCTTTAAGAGACACTGAATAGAAGTCTGGGGAAAGTCTTCTCTCACCTTGCTAGAGTGACTTGTGCTCAGTCCATCTGAATTGGTTTAAGTCACTTTGATGTAAAACACATGTCTACTCTCATCAGCCTGAAGCCTTTATCTTTAATTAATGTCAAAATGTCATGTCATAATGATGTAAGGAAGAACATGGACGAATCTTGCACTCAGTCAAGGTAGGGCTTGCAAGGCAGAGAACTTGACTGCTAATTGAAGTGACTATAAACATACAGCAGTGATGGCGAACCTTTTAGAGATCAAGTGCCGAAACAGAGGGATGGGGTGAAGTCTGTGCTGGAGAGAGGAAGCGCTCCCATTGGGCCGCTGGGCAGACAGACAGGGTGAACTCTGTGTTGGGGAAGGGAGGACACACTCCCATTGGGGCTGCTGGGCAGAGGGATGGGGTGAACTCTGTGCTGGGGGGAAGAGGGTGTGCTCCCCTTGGGCTGCTGAGCAGAGGGACAGGGTGAACTCTGTGCTGGGGGAGGGAGGAAGTGCTCCCATTGGGGCTGCTGGGCAGAGGGGTGGGGTGAACTCTGTGCTGGGGGGAAGAGGATGTGCTCCCTTTGGGCTGCTGAGCAGAGGGACAGGGCGAACTCTGTGCTGCTGGGAGGAGGATGTGCTCCCATTGGGCTACTGGGCAGGGAGGTTGGGTGAACTATGTGCTGGGGTAAAGGTGCACATGCTCACAGAAAGGGCTCTGAGTGCCCCCTCTGGCACACGTGCCATAGGTTTGCAACCACTGACCTACAGTGACAAAAGCAATATGAATTCCAACACCTGTCCATAAAAGTGAGAGGGCAGCTTACGTTAAGCAATGGAGAGATGTTCACTACATCTAGGAGCAAAAACAGAAAAGCCCACCTTGAGATGTTGTGAAGACAGAAGACGAGTTGGAACTGGAAGGCACAGCAATTCCCGTGATTGTCCTGTTCACAACAAAATATTGCACAATAAATTTTGGTGAATATCTGATGGAGTAATCATGAACACATCTTTTACTCAGATTCAAATCCGCTAAGTCCAATACTTCCAGGTAAATGCACCAAGTGCTGTGTCCTGGGCATCCTCTGCATAAATTTGAAGAAATCTTAATTGGCTTGAATTACATGATTCCAAAAAATTGTTATGGCCTTCTATTACCTATGATTCTGTGTCTTCCCCTGCTGCTACTAATACCCAAAACAAGTAATAGAGCCACTGCTGTCCAATTTGCAGTGGTAATGAGAGCTCCCTAATAATTTTCTCTAGTTCTGTTGCTACTTAAATCATTAATTACAATGTTAATGTTCTCTACACCCTTTTTGTTGTTCAGTTGCACAGTCGATTCCGACCCTTTGCGACCCCATGGACCACTGTCTGCCAGGCACTTCTGTCCTCTACCATCCTCCTCAACTCACTCAGCTCTGTGCCCATTGTGTCTACAATACCATCTAGCCATCTCATTTTTGGCCACCCCCTTCTTCTTTTGCCCTCGACCCGTCCAAGCATCAAGGCTTTCTCAAGTGAATCATCTCTTCTCATTTTATGTACAAAGTACTTTAGCTTCATCTTTACTATTTGACCTTCTAAGGAGCAGTCAGGGTTGATTTCTTCTAAGATTGACCTATTTGTTCTCCTCGCTGTCCAAGGGACTCTCAAAACTCTCTACACCCTACACATGTCATTTTTGACTTCTGAAGCTGTAAAGCAAGTTGTATCTCAAATCATAAGAATCACTTTCTTCTCCAATAAGTATTTTGTATCATTGTCTTGTCAAATAAGGTCTTTGTTTACTACTTTTGTATTAATACTGAACTGTCGCTCTCAATTTATTTTTAATTAACAACCACGAAGACAATGGTGTTTGGCTCCATCTCTGTACAAACATCTGCTGTTCAATAAACTTCTACTCTTACAAAGTGGAAATTCTCACCGATCACAAGTGTTACTTCTTCTCATAAAAAGCCATAAAAAGCGTCTACATTGATACTACTAGCTCTGAAGTATTTTACTGCTTCATTACATACAATGTTTCACAGAGATTACCCTTTATGAATCTTGTGTTTTTCATGCAGCTTTAATCTCGTCATGTTGTTCCAGGCAAGTACAATGCTTTCTTCTGTTAGATCTTCAAAAGATTCTTCACCTGGAGAAACTGACAGCCATGAGTGTATGTCAAAAGACCAATACTGTATAAACACGTGTGAAAAGAACAAAGATGAAGACATGGGAGGGAAAAGCAACATAATACCTATTGATTACTTGTTTCTGGTGATAAATCTGAGGAAATTTCTTGGAAGGAAATACTGAGGACAATTGTGTCCACTTCCCTGGTCAATTCCCCTGGTTAACCAGTGCTTTGACAAAAACATCTGCCAACTGACAGAAAACTCTACAACAGAGGTGCCCAAACTACAGCCTGTGGAAGTGGAACTAAAATGTGCCCGAACGGCGCACTTCCGTGAATGATGAAGACTGCGTGGGCCAGGTGAATTGGTGTCAGATAAATCACGTGATTGGCCTGCTGAACCATGTGACTGGCCCGCAGCCCAAAAGTTTTGGGGATCCCTGCTCTACAAGAACCATCAGGCAACCATTCAGATATATTAGCCTCCTGGAAGAGACCATCTTAGTCAGCCCCCACAACTCTGCAGTCGCTGTGTTCCACTCAGGTGGTCATGAGAAAAAGACCTGCCAACGGTTCCTCCAAATAAACAGAAAACAAATGGCAAAACTACAAAAGAATGTGGTGTCCAACTTGGAAGTTCTGGGAGATGACATCTCATAATAGCCCTTTTCACTCTGATTTTTGGGAGGAAAGTCTTTACATACTGATTAACCAGGGTTTTTTTTCCACCAAAGGAAGCTATAAAATTAAATTTCTTTCATGGCCCTGATTCATTCAGAGTCTTGTTGCTGGACAAGTGATGCAGATAAAAACAAATGAGCTGAAGCATCAAATCCATGGCACTATTAGTAAATTTACCTGGAGATTCAGTGGTAGAAAGACTGCGGCTAGATGCTTGTACTTTGTACTTTGGGATTATCCTCCGAGGATGAGGGATTGTAAACAACTGTTTTGGAGTCTGGCCAAACTCTAAGATCTGAGTTAGCAAAGCTACTCTCTCATTTGGATCCATGATGCTGGAAGAAATTATTTAAAAGGCAACATGTGAAATTGTCCTGTATACAGTTAGCCAATGCAGACAAGTTTGTTTCTTTCAGCCCTAATACATGAAGTAAAAGAAACTGAGGTTAACTCAAACAGGTAAAACATTTTGAATGTGCACTTCTTGTACTCCTTAATTAATCACATAAATAACATTTTATAGGTCAATTCAAATGTCATGACAACAGATTCCCAAACGTGCACATACACATCCTTCCTTTTCCTCATTTAGTGTGTGTACCAAAATTATGGATTCTACACCTGAATAATGAAATTTAAAATACAGCCATGTGCAGTACCAGCAAAGTTATTCAGTTATTAAGCCTCAAAGACTTATAGCAGAGTGGTTCACACTTACTTTCACAACTGTTTAAGGGATAGGAAATGAGGGTCCACTTACACACCCAGCCATGTGCTCAGAATATGACACCAAGTCTTAATGCAATTTCCCTTCCTGATAGGATTATAGCTTTAAGAATCAATATTCAAGGGAATGAAATCATTTGAAATTATACGATGTCTGGTTTTCTTTGCAAATAAGCAGAACACAAGCCTCCTTTCTTTCAAGATATATACACAAAATTTAACATTAAAAAGGGGGCAAACCAAGAAGCAGAGGAACTGACACTCACTAATGATGGAGATTAGACAAAGTCTTTTCAAACTGATATCTAGTTACCTGTTCAAATCCACTCCTCCTTCATAGGTTAACGGGTGGAATACTAAAAAAAATAAGGGTGCAATTACAAATTGAAAGTGTCATGTGAAGTATTAATACAGAGATTTTATTCACAATTGTATTACTGTATCTTAAATTACACCTGACTATTTTTTTAAAAAAATATTTATTTATCTATTACATTTCTATGCTGCTCATTTGGGTGGTATCCCACTCTGGGATGTGTACAAGCAGATTTATTTATTTATTTATTTAAATTTCTATACCGCCCTCCTCACTGAAGGCGACTCAGGGTGGTTTAACACATCCTAAAAAACATCAAAAACAGTACAGGCTAAAATATCAAATGACATAACAGAAAACACAATAAATCAAAACAGACAACCGACAAATACATCTCAAAATAAAATAAAATAAAATAACTTGTGTATAAGAGCATAGCTCTCAGTAGCTTAACAAATAATGCTAGTTTATTTGGTCCTCCCCTTTTCACATATAAAAATGGGAAACATCAAGAAAGCATGTCCCTTTTTAAAAGAAAGACCAGCCAGCTCTGTTAAAGTATACAGTACTTTATTAGAAGTTTCCTATCCTTCTGCCAAAATGTAGAACTCAAGACATCAGTTTAATCACTTACATACAGTATGTGATATCCTATATTGATATTATAAAATCTTATAATTCAAGCACAACTGAAGTTGTTGAAATAATTCATGGATTGCCATCCTATGTAACTACAATTACCTGATAGTATCCGCTCTGAATACAGGTGAGGTTAATTCAAACTTGTGATCATAATATCTGAACCAGAGGTAAAACATTTTGAATATGCCCTTCTTGTACTCTTTGATTAATTTAATAAATAACATTTATGTTATTTGATTGTGCTATTAAAAGTGCTTAAATTAAGGCTTATCCTGGCTGAAGGTTGTAAAGAAAATGGAATAATTACTATACAAAATAATCTGGAAAATATATAAACAAAGTTTACCATTCTGAGCAGCAATAGCTTCATTTCCCTTTTGCTTGTAGCCAAAGATTAAGTCAATCCATTCATTGAGATGTTCTGACACATATTGACTTTCTAAAGCATCTCGGCTCTTCTGGAGGAAATTGTCAGCATCTGAAGCAGATGATGCCAAAGGCTGCTTTAAGTGAGAACAAACCTCTAAGTCCTCTTCCCTTCTTTTTCATATAAACATTCACTGAAGAAGGAACTTGCTAGTTGCTTTTGGCTGTAATATTCATCAGCATCACAAACATTTTTTGGGATTTTTAAATCAACTCAGGATTTATTTATTTTTTTAAAAATCCCTCTTACTCACACTCTTACTTTAAAAGGATTGAACACTATTTTGGAAGCACAAGAAACTACATTAGGTGAAAAGCAGAGTTTGGATACTTATTTTTGCTTTGTAACATTACTCTCAATCTTTTTTGGGATGTTTGATTCTGGAAGGTGCAGCAAAAAAAAAAACATTTCCCATCTCTAGTTAAAAGGAAGACAGAAGTTATTTTTCCAAATTCCAAGATCAAAAGAGAAAAATCTCTAAGACAGGAAAAAAAAATTGTTCCCCCAGAGCAAAATACCTTCACCCCACTATTACAAATATGGAATGTGACTCGATTGGCAATAACTTTATCCATTTGATAAGGCAAAATTCTATGGTGTCCTGGAGGGCAATAGTCTTGTGAGATACACAAATCTCTGTCTTATATATACCACACTGCTATTCCCCAACCCTTGTATCACTCCCTTGAGACAGCCTAAAATAATGGACAGACTTGACTCTAAACCAGTTCTTAACCTTTTAAAGCCAAGAGGCCACATCATGCTCCCTCAGTCAACTTAGGGGGCCGGACGGCCATTTTGCTCTTCCTCCACCACATGGCACTTCCTGGTGTGGTGGAGGCCACGACCCCCCGAAATGGTGCTGTGGGCCGCATCCAGCCTGTGGGACACAGGTTGAGAAACCCTGCTCTAAACCGTCAATCCTGATTTCTAGATATACTTGAAAACTGATATACAGTACCTGTAGCCCAAGGGGGCAATTCTACATTGTCAACCACCTTGCCTCCTTGCCTCTTTCCCAAATCCAATTTTAGAGTATTGAGTAGAAAACTGGGATCATTTTCATAGAATTCTGGAATCAACTGCAAGAAGTGTACAGAACAGTTAAGAGGTGAAACCAGGATTATGCTTCTAATAATGCAGTAAAGACATGCAAAGGAAATTCTTGCTAAACAACCATATTAGATATGATCACACAATAGACTTCAGTGTTCCCAAAAGGTATCTCAAAGCTTGGATGACTTTTATCATACATCACAACAGATATCAACTGGAAAAACCAGATCCCAATACTTGGCCAAGTATAATTTGGTGGTCATTCAATATAATTACTTTCAACTGAATGCATGTAGCACTGAAATGTGTCGTTTGAACATTCAGCATTACTTAAGGAAAAGCTGTTTAGAAAAACCAACCTAATTAAGTATCAAATGATATAGAACATGGAAATATCAGGTTATTTGCTTAACACCACCTTATTCTTGATCCTTTTTACTCTAAGTGTTGAACCTGAGACTTTCTGCATCTAAAGGTCCCAAGAGAATGCTCCACCTTTGACCTACGGCTTCTTTCTGACAAAAGTTCTGATAATATTTTGATAAGTCCTTAAGATGATATTTGGGAGGGGGTATAAATCTACTTCCAGATTGTTTATCAAAATGAAAGTCTCAGATATCTCAGTAAATGAAAGAAATAATTGATTAGTGAAGAATGAAGTACAAGCAGGCCGTTTACCTCTTTGAAGTCTGTTGCCCCATCTAAACAATTCTTCCAGGTTTCTGCAATACTGGGTAAGAATAGCAAAGAGATTTTTTTTAAAACACCACAGTTTAGACATGACTTCTCTTAAGGCAAAGATTTTATATCTCTATCTATGAAAAGTTTTGAAACAAACCTGTTGAACATCCTGTCAGGATGATCAAACTTTCCATTTTGTAAACAAAGCATGTATTCTGGTGCTGTGGAAGAAGAGAGGTCAGGTATCAAGCCAGCTTAATCAAGTTTCATTATCACATGCTCAGGAGAACCTTTGCAGGTGGTCTTACCAACTCTGACAAGATAAAACAGAACATAACCCGGCGAGGAGTAATGACTGCCATACATAAACTTTGGTTCTGGCATTTCCCGATACCTTGCCTGTGGAAAAAAAGGAGGAAACTATTAAATGCCAATACTATTCTGCACCTCACATATACGTTATATAGCAGTGATGGTGCCCAAACTGCAACCCAAGACACACTTATTTATCACAAAGTGCCAACACAGTAACAGGGGAGGAAGGAAACACTCCTATTGGGCTGCTGGGCAGAGAGACGGGGCAAACTCTGTGCTGGGGAAGGGAGGAAGCATTCCCATTGGGCTGCTAGACAGAGGGGCAGGGCAAACTGTGACTGTACATATCCCCACAGAGAGGGCTCTGAGCACCACCTCTGGCACACATGCCATAGGTTCTCCACCACTGTTATATAGTAAGGCCGAATCATTTTTTTTACTTCATTTAACTCTGGGGGGAAAGCCTTTGAGTAACTTTATGGCAGCATAACCCAGTTGTGGTGGTCTTGATCCCAAAAGCAGCAATCCAGTGGTAATTGACTGACTGATAGCATTTATATCTTTGCCCTTCTGGTGCATGCACCACTCAGGGCGGCTTACAAAACATAACATAACATAACATAACATAACCAACAATTACATTTAAATCAAAGCAAAACCAATGTAATAAGAATGATATACCAAACAAGAAAAAAATATCAAGCAGTAGAACATAGAGACCTAAATACATACAAACCAATTAGTGTCAGATGAGATTAAAAATCTCATTTCAAATATAATCAGCAACAATTAAACAGCAATAAAAACACAAATGGTAGCAAATTATATAAGTTTAGGGTCAATCACATTGGAACCCACGTAGTTTTACTAGCCAGGGAAGGCCTCTTGGAACAAGTAAATCTTAAGATTTATGAAAGCTAACAATGAAGGAGACACTCTTATCTCTGCTGGCAGTTTGTTTCAGAGGGTGAGTGCTATAGCAGAAAAAGCTCTTGATTTGTTCACTGCTTTTTTCATCTCTCCAGGTGTGACCACTCAGAGCTTATACACTTAGGCCATGGGTTCTCAAGCTTTTTAAGCCAGGGGCCAGATCACACCCCCTCAGGCTGTTTCCGGGCCAGACTGGTGTCCCCTCCCCCTGGACTGGTGTGATCTGGTCAAAATGGCCAATACCAACAACCAGTCTGGAAGTCTCTGTATCAGCCTCAACAGTAGCCCCATATGGAGGGAATTACAATAGTCAATTCTGGAAATTACTGGTGCACAGGTCTATGCTATCAGGGATCTCCTGTCCAGGAATAACCTGAGCTGAGCTATGTGATGCCCAGATTATCTACAAAATCCTTCAAAGGGAGAGTGATGCCCCCCAACTTGAGTGGAGTCCTGTTGAACTGCAATCAGCCTCTAGGCACTCTTCCACTGCTGAGATGGAAAGGGATACAGCTGCATATAATCAGTGTGCTGATGAAAACAGATTCCAAATCTCCTGATGACCTCTCCCAGCAGCCTAATATAGGTGTTGAACAGCATCGTGCAGATTGCCAACCCAAGCTACTCCATATTGTTGCACCCATGAGTCGGACTACTCCTCCCCAAGCTGTACTCTCTGGACATGCCAAAGCCTGGCCCCCAATATCTATCCTAGCAAGCCAGTCTAGGAAGATTCCATGGTCAACTGTATCAAAGGCCACTGAGAGGTCCAAGAGAACCAACAGGGAAGATTTACCCCATCGACCTCCTTTAGGTCATCCAGCAGGACAACCAATACCATCTCAGTCACATGGTGCAGCCTGAACCCAGACTGGTGTGGATCAAGACATTCAGTATCCTCCAGTAATGTCCACAACTGGTGTGTCACCACTCTTTCCATCACCTTGCCTGTGAATGAGTTATTAGCGACTGGATGATATAGTTATTAAGATCATCCATTGCTAGATTGGACTTTTTCAGGACAGGTCTGATGATCGTCTCCTTCAATCATGCAGGCACAATTCCCCCATGAAATGAGGAATTAACAATCTCCGGATCTTTACTGTTAAAGGCTTCCCTGCCCCTCAATTCTGTTGTTCTTAAAGATTTTTCCAAGACAAAAGGAAGTTCTAAGGAGCCTGCAAACCTAAAAGGAAGAAAACTGAAAGGTTTTCCTTTAAATGAAATTCATATGGCACATGAGCTGGGTGATACCACACAAAGTTACATTAACAGAACTTTGGCCAGTATCTGACGACTTATTACATCTGTAATAGAATTACAAGTAACTGTCACACTATTTCAGAACAATTTATGGTAATCAGAGTACTGAAACATTATCTCCAAGACCAGTTGGAGTAACTTTCCCTATAATAATGGCCTGCTTTACTTGTAGCCTGATCTTAAACACATTTAGAAGCAAGACTTATCTTTTTCTATATAATCCACCACATTAATGTTACTATACTATAGAGAAGGGACCTATACTAGTTTTATCTCCTTTGTTTGCTGTGCATATAAAAATAGGTGGTATTGTAATAAAAGGATGTATTTCTATAATTCCACAAGCTAGGTGAGAGCCTTGTCAAGGAGCATGGGGTTGAGCAGTCTAACGAAGTAGTGTTGCCCATTTCTTGTCAATGATGTTAGGCTGGGACTAAAATTCACCAAAGTGTTCTCCACTGGATGCCTTAGGTAAGGTGAAAGTGGAGGGCACACGTCATGGTCCACCTAACCAGCAGGTGATGGTCCACCTAACCAGCAGGTGATGGTCCACCTAACCAGCAGGTCCACCTAACCAGCAGGCTACTATTCCAAAAAATTCAAGCAGGTGACGTGACATCCAAATGGCTAAAAAAAACATGCAAATAGACGTGATTTCTCAGGTCCATTTGCATGTCCCAAATGTCGTCATGGAGATGTCTACCAATGTGTGAACTCCTTGCTGAATAATGAATCCAAGGCATCTCTATAATTCAAACATTTGACTTTCTATTTGTAGTTTGATCTCCCTCATCCAGATTGGGCTGTTCAAGCTGTTCAGACAGTCCATGAAGACAGTCCTTAAGCATGTGCTTCTTTGCCAACTTTGTATCTGTATTTGCATAAACAGAGTTGGGACACTTGATAACTGTCTGTTATATCATTGCAATGAACTACTGCAGGGGTATAAATAACTAAAATCCAAAATTTAATTGAGTCCAAGTAAGCTTGGAGAAATGTCAAATTCTCCCCATTCTAAGCAATTCTGCTAATGAGAATGGGAGAAACAGCTACTGCTCTTTCAGATTTTCTAGTTTAATGAGAACAGGTGGTTAATTGCTTTGGGTAGAAATGAGAAGATAAGATTAAATATTCTACATACTTATTAGGAAACGCAGTGGAACACACTATAAATGTTTTGATTATGTCTTTAACTCTTCATTAGACAACTGCCCATATTTAGAAGTGTGACACAATGGCTTTTCAAACATACAAACTCACATACAAATACAGATAGTAACATTTTCTACGTACCAACAATCTGTCCAGCCTTTCTCTATTTAAAGCACCTACTGGCATACTGAGGTCACGAAAAGTTTCAGGCTTTGTCAAGTCTAGTGGAAATGAAAAAGATATATATATCTATATTACAACATAATTTCCTTTCCATGTACTGTATTACAACAGCAAAAACTACAGTTGTACCTCACTTAAAGAGCATAATGTATTCCATAGGATTGCTCTTTAAGTGAGTTTGCTCTGTAAGCGAAACACTATTGTAAGTGACCAATTGTTAGCTCTGGTGGTGGTGATGGTGGGAGATTGCGAACACTGATTTATTTGTTAAGCGAGTTTTTGTTTGGTTTTATTTGTTAAGTGAAGCAAACATTCAGATAAAATTCTGCTCTTTAAGCGAGTTACTCTTTACGTGAGGCGCTTTATGCATTAACATTTTTTGTCTTTCTTTCTGGTTAATGTGGTCAATTCTCTTATGGTCAAATGTTACCCAGTTGCTATGTTTTTCCCACCAACTTTTAAATCTTTCAATCACAAGTACTCCTCGGAACCGTGAACAAGTCCTGGAGATGCATTACCAATTCTAAAACTTCATCTGTTCAGCTTATCTGTATAATTATTAGTATTGGTCTCTTACTCTTTTGTTGATTCAATTAAATATCTGCCTGATTCAAATCTTGGAAAACATATTTTCTGGATCTACCTCTGCCTATGCAAAAGTACCTAGCCAACCCAGCTATACTGGCTGTGGAATTTAAGGTGCTGAACTTTTTTTAAAAAATACAACTTCCCAAGATCTGATTTAATTTTATTTCAACACTGGCAACGTTGAAGCTAAAGAAGGTGCAGAAAAAGCCAAGTTAGCACATACATCTCTAAGCTCCAACATCTTATTACTTCCCTTCCTCCTAAGCATCTAGGAGTGGGAAATATCCCAGATAGGTGGTATAAAAATGTAATAAATAAATAAAAATAAATTTAAGAGTCTGAGGAAGCTAACTCATTCTGACTGAGGATAGGGCCAACCCTAATGGAGGATACTATGAAGCTTTATATGAAGCTAATGTAAAGCACTAAACACAGAACATCTACTTCATGACACAGTTCTATGCTGTTTGAAAGTATGGATGCAGTACAAGAAATTGCACCAGATTAGTTCTCAGTTCTGGATTCTCTGACAGAATGCAGATGAAAAATGCACAGGCATTCTAGACCTGAATCACTTTATAGCATTCACTTCCATAATGGATGGCAGTTCAACACTCTGTTCTTCTACAAAGGCCCACTCCTTACCCAGTTCTGAACTAGAGTAATCTGCTATGATCCATGGAAATACAGGATACTGGGAGAGGTCATTGCAGCTCCGGTCGGCCAGATTATTGAGGTGAAGAAGGTACTGGTAGTTTGAAATATACCCTCGTTGCCACTGTAACATGTAACTTTCGGCTGTGTGTTCTGCAATGTGGTTATCTAAGAGGAAACATAACAGAGAATGGAGACGATATTATTGTAATTTTCAATTATAGTATTATAGCCTATGGTATATGGCCTAGCAGTGGCTGAGAACATCGCCCCCTCCTCTGGGCCCACAACAATGGCCTGAGGCGAAGACTCCATGGCCTAGCAGTGGCTGAGAACATCGCCTCCTCCTCTGGGCCCACAACAACAGCCTGAGGGGAGTTAGTCTGTGTTCTGGTTTGGTTGTATTTTGTGAGGTTATATTTATAATTTTTATTGTACTGTTGCTGTTTTGACTGTAAGCCGCCCTGAGTCACCTTGGCGAGTGGGCGGCAATATAAATCTGAATAAATAAAATTTATTTATTTAAATTTGTTTATCGCCCTCCTCCCCGAAGGGACCCAGGGCGATTCCCAACACAATCAGCAAGACAACAATTTAAAACCAATTTAGAAATTAAAAGTTTTTTAAAAAGCTTAAAAACTTAGCATTAAAAACCAGGCATTATAGCTAGGCGGCACTGGGTGTCAAACCATCCAGCCAGCTGGGGAAATTGATCGATCCATTCCCTACACCTGACCTGCCAGCCAGGTTTTCAATCCTTTCCTGAAGGACAGCAGCTCCGTTTGCAGGCGTAGTTCTATTGGGAGGAGTTCCACAGGGCCGGAGCGGACACAGAGAAGGCCCTCCTTCTAGTGCCAGAGAGGTGCACCTCTCTGGCCGATGGCACAACCAGAGAGCCTCTCCGGTCCGCTCTGGTGGGACGGACAGATGTCCTTGGGACGATGCGGTCTCTTAAGTATCCTGGTCCACTACCATGTAGGGCTTTAAAGGTAATAACCAGCACTTTGAATTGCACCCGGAATTGCATCAGAACAAGAAGAAGACCAGGTTACCTGAGAGATGGCGTTACCTAGAGGTTATCAACCCATCCAGCAAAAGCGGACCGGAGGGGCTCTCTAAAGGTACCATCCATTGGAGAGGCTCATCTCTCCAGTACAAGAAAGAGGGTCTTTTCGGTATCTCCTGCCGATGGACCTTCATCTTCATCCAAAATTGTCAGTTTTTAGGAAAGGGCCGAAGACATGGCTGGCCCAGCAGGTGGTTGGGAGGAGAGAGATGAATAGCCACCCTCCGCTGGCTGATATGAACATGCTAATCACCATCCGGGTTTTTAGTCTGTTTAGGTTATTTGTTAGAAAGATTTTAACAATTGTGTTTTATGTAAGGTTTTTAATGACATGTTGGGTCCTTTTATGCAGGGTTGTGTGCAATGGAATTGTGAGTTGCCCAGAGTCACTTTGGATATTGGGTGGCCATACAAATCTAAATAATAAATAAATAAATAAGAACAAATAGTGATGTAAACCTAAATATGTTGCCATGTAGAAATAGGCATCATCTCGGTCCTGCGTACTGTAGAACTTCAAATAGATGTCTGAACAGAGATTGTTTTCAGTGCAAAATACCTCCAGACCCTTAAAAATTAGAACAGAGATAAAAGTGATTTGTAGCAAAGTTAACTAGGAAAATCTTGTGCTCAGAACAGTAGTTAGCTAGATCACCTGATCCTTCTCATCTTCCTCATCTGGCTTGGCAATACAGGCATTTTCTACATATCAGGAAAAGTCATAGCAAATGATGCTTTTATCTACATGTTTTTACTGGCACTCTGTTGCTGTATTCAATAACTATTTTTCTTTTCTTTTTTAAAAAGGTATATTCAAGGCCTTTATATATATAAAAAAGAGATATTCTATCTCAACCTCCTAAGGAATGTAAAACATGTATGAAAGCATTTTAACATACAATCAAACCTCGCTTAACAAGCGACTCGCTTAGTGAAAAACTCGCATAACGAGTTTTTCAAAAAGTGATCCAACTTGCATAACGAAAATTTTCACTATGCGAGTTGGACTTTCCCTATGGGAAAACTCGCATAACAAAAAATGTTCGCTATGTGAGTTTTCCCATAGAAATTTTCATTATTCGAGTGTTCCCACAGGAATTTTTGCTATGCAAAAAAAAAAAAAAACCCACCATCGCATGAAAAACTCGCATAGCGAGCAGCCTCGCCTAATGAATTATTTTCGTTATGCGAGGTATGACTGTATGCACTTATGAAGCAACTTGTTACACTACCAACTCCTATGTAAATTACCTGTAATGATATATCATTTTATTTCAGTTAGATTTACAGTAGATACTGTTGGCATATAAGCAAAACAGAAAAAATTCAACACAGATGCAATGTGGGGGTGGGTGGGGGATATTTAACCTTCTTCACTATACAAGATTGGTATAAGGAAATGTGGGAATTAGCTCTTAACGATAAATTGACATGGGAGATAAATGTAAAGAAAGGCACAGTTCAATCAAACGGTTTCTGGGGAATCTGGAGGAAATTTGTGGAATATGTGATTGTTAAAAAGAAAGGAGTTGGCCCTGTACCGGAACAAATTAATTTTTGGAAAATGTAAATGGATATAACCCCTCTGGACATTGTATATAGCACGTTGGTGAATTAAGCAATGAAGAGTATATGTAGTATTGAAAATAGAAGTACTTAGGGTTACTGATTGAAGAGTGATGATACAAAAGCTGTAAAATGTAATATTGTTCTTCTTTATATTCAACATGTTTCAAACGTATTTTTATGTATTGTATGTTTTCTTTTCTGTATTTGTTTTTATTAATGAAACTTATAAATAAAGAATTTAAAATAAATAACCTTCTTCATTAGGATGGAATATTCTACTCCCCCAAAGTCATATTTTGTGGCACAATCCACGCATAACTAGACCTGCATTGTAAGCCCTGCTGCCTAAATATTTATGGATAGTGTCGTGAAGAGCTGTGGGCAATGTCCCAGCATTTCATACTACTAGCTATGTATAAACCTTTGGACTTTATTTAAACAGGTAAAAAAATACCTGAGACAAAATAAAGTCCCAACAAAATTTTGCCACTGGAGTACTAATACTGTAACTTACTGTGACAAAAATGTCACCCTGAATCATGATGCTGAGAGGATGTAATGTACATTCTGGTTGTCAGAAAGTTGGTTCCACTTTAGCTGGTTTCAGCACAAAATATGTAAGCCCCAAACATCTTTCTACACCAGATCAATCCATGAGATCAAAATGTATCCACAATCTACTTAATTCCACTTTTTAAAATCCTGGTGGATAAGGGTTTAAGAAGTTGAATTTGCAGCACCAAAACAAACACACATTTCAACTTACCAAGGGTGCTAGGCCATGTCTTCTTTTGTAGATGCGTCTAACACTATGCAGCATCACTTGAACCACAGGCTTCTATTGGGCAAGAAGCAGAAGTATGAAAAGAAGACATGAAATATCCATAGAAGCTGCACATTCCCTCTAGATTTCACCAATCAGCATATTCCAGTTTTAAATACTTGAAGTACATTCACCATTCACATTTTAAATCAAGTTACATTAGTCCTATAGTAGCAGTATTAGAATTACATAATCATTAAGATACATTCCAAGAATGGCTGGTATGAAATGGTTGAATAGATAAGCTGGTTTTAAGCAGGAAAATCCAACCTGTGACTAAAGATTAAGTCAGCATTTCCTACACACTGTGTAGTCCAAAGAGCTGTAAAACTGACCTGAATAAATTAGAATTCCTATGCATGCTAAGGAGAAGCCCCATTCCTGAACAAGATACAATATTCGTCATCCTAATAGTTTGAGTGAGCAGCTCATTGTGCATGATTTCAAGATGGAGATGCTAACATATCATGGTTATTTGTGAGGTATATGGTGCTGTTTCAGAATTTGCTAGCATTATAGAAGAACAACTGGGCAATAATCATTTATCTATGTGTTAATGTTTTTCTAGCATAAAATGTGGTATAAACATGGTGCTAACACAGGACACTGTTAACTACACCTATCTCCCCATCCCAAACAGAAGACAAATATTTGCATGTCTTTTGGAAAGATCTGAGAATATAAGTGAAAGTAGATGCAAGTACATTCAAGCTGAACTCACTCATAGAAGTTATATGATTGCAAGTTCTTGTAAGTCAAAGCTGTAGGTCACAGAAATGCCTTGTCATACACTCTGCCCCTCCATGGCCAAAACATAAAATTCTTCTTTACTTCTGGGTTGGGTGTGGAGATGGGAGCATAAGGTTTATGATGTGTGATTATTCCCTTAGATGCTTTGAGGCTTAATGCCTGAGAATGGCTTCTTATACCCAGAATATGCAGACTATAAATAACATCAGACCCTACTACACAGGAAGAGTTCTGGTAGATTATACTGAAAGCCTATCTAGTCCACTATTGTATTCCATTTACATGTGGTCAGTGAGATAGCTATGAAAACACCATGAGAAAGATGATGTCATGAGCATTTCAAAATGCTTGCTCATGTTCCCTAGAAATATGAATTAAGCAGCATACTAGAGGTAACACATAGCCTTCATGACGATGAGGCAATACACAGTAAAAGATACTGTGATCGCAAACAGAATTTAGAAAAATTACATTTGAAGAGGTGGGACCCAAAACCTTTCTTGTAATAGCAACAAACCCTTTTACAGGCATCAGTTATAGTCCAAGCTACAAAACCACTAATAGTTTGGGAGTTTCCCTCTTTGTATGTTGCAAATCTGAATATTGAAAGCATATTTAGACATTTCCTTCTTTGTACAGTACAGGACACATTCAGACATAAGAGAACAGAAATCATCACAGTTACTGGTGAAACAGGGCTGGTTCATTTGCACCCCTCTGAATACTAAACTACTATGTCTATTGCCCCTTGATAAGAATGAAAGTCCAACAACATCTGGAGGGACTCTAGACAAAAGTCATGTCTGGCACGGGAAGGGATTCTCCCTTTAAAAAGGATGCAGTAAAATCTTTTATTGAAGCATTATAGCATTCACACATATATTTTGCATTAGTTGATGTTCTTATTATTTCACCACTTACATGGTAAAACATTATATGGTAAGGTACATAAGACAAAATTGTTTGGTTATCTTTAGACTGATCCTAATTTGTACTTACATTTCTACCATCTATGTGAAGTATTTTACTACTTTACTATTATGTTTCTTACATACCTTATATAAAAGTTTCTTGCATTATGGTGTGCCGTTGGAACAGAAAAACAGCATTAATAAAAATAAAATAAATAAATGGCTATACAAAAGGTTCAAACGAATGAGGCCATTATGAGCACTTCAAAACGTTTTATCACAGTTCAAAGAACAGCAGCAAAGAAAATGTAAGCTCAATTTACTTACAGGGTAGCCATTAAGAGGCTGGAAATACAGGTTTGCATCTGTAATGCATACATGTCCTGGATTAGTCACCAGTGGAGTGACCATTTCAGCTTTACATTCCATATGCAACGTTTCAGAAACATTTTGAAATCTACAAAAGTAACAAACATATAAACAACCATTTTGCTCATTTTTCATATGGTATGAAACACATCTCAGGGACTTTTCTGACCTCTATAGCTATACTATGGAAAACAAATGTAGAAAGAGAAGGCGATACCTTTTTGGATCACTAAATAAAAAACAACAACATTGCAAGCTTTGGTGGTTCGAGACCACTTCTTCAGGCATGCAAAGGCAGGGAAATCATCAATGAAAATCCAAATGTTCATGGCATGGTGGTCTGTTTGTCAAGCTCCATTTCTTAAAAATAAATGTGAAGTAGCAGTCCATTTTACTTATTTTTAAGAAATGGAGCCCGGCAAATGGACCACCATGCCATGAACATTTGGACTTTCATTGATGATTTCCCTGCCTCTGCATGCCTGGAGAAGTGGTCTTGAACCACGGAAGCTCACAATGATTTTTTTTATTTAGTGATCCAAAAAAGGTATCACCTTCTCCTTCTATGTTTGTTTTGTATATGGATCACACAGCTGATTTGTTTGTTTATATCAAGAGTTCTCAACCTTTTAAAGTCAGGGGCCGGGTCACACTCCCTCAGACAGCTTCAGGGGCCAGACAGCCATTTTGCCCTGCCTGCCACACATAGCACTTCTGGGTGTGGCAGAGGCAGTGGGCCCCCCACATGAAATGGTGTTGTGGGCCGCATCCGGCCCCCAGGCCATAGGTTGAGAACCCCTGGTTTATACTTTGGAAAGAATTCTTCACATCATCTTTGCCTTTTCTATTACAATAGAAAATAAAATTCACTTTATACCATCATTTTCTATCTGAAAAGCCTAAATATTCGACTGCTCATAATGCTCAGTCAGCTCAAAAACCACCTGCTCTACAAGAAGCTATCCAAGATATGTTACAGTCCGATCAACACTAAGAGGAGAGCAGGATCCTTCATCATGCAGAAGGATGAAATGTAAAACAATATGACTCTCAGTTGACTGTGGTCTTATTTATAAAAATAAGTGATAATTTTGGAAAGAGTAATCTAGACATGTGTAAATCTGGAAATAATTGGCCAATATTAATAGAAGCAGACAGAATACATAGTTTCCTGCTGTTAACAAAAGGTTTAAGACAATGTATGACAAAAATACGATTCTATTTACAAAACAAAAAAAGGATTATTCTGAAATGAAATGTTCACATTAAAGAAACATACCTGTTTTTATCAAATGGTGCCCTGGCCAAACGCGACTGCAATATAGCAGTTATCTGATTTCAAAAGAGGAGGATATGCAACACTTAGTAACTGTAAGACTAACATAATCATTCAAGACATTCATTTTTATCGATACTGTGATTACAAAATATACTTACCATAGCAGCTTGGTCCCCCAGTTTGTCCAAGAGAGATGCCCTGTAGAGCTGTTTAAAAACAAAAACATGCATCTTGAATGTAGAAGCCCCCTTAGATATATTGAAGAGTCTTAAGGTTTACACCCAATAATAAAAGGCTCAAACCTTATAACAGACCCATTTCCACCTGCCCACAAATATCATGGTGGAATGTGTCTCTAAACAATTACAAAAAACACAAGTCACTATTCTGTACAGTACATGACTTGGGACTGCATTTTTCAAGTCAGTTTCTTCATTAACTGCTATTACCCTCAGCCAGCTGGGGTGCCTGAATTGGTAGTTGAGATTAAAAAGAAAATATCTGTCTGATTCTCTACAAGCTCACATTAAAAATATAGCAGCTAGTCTTTAAAGTGCAGCAGTGTTTTGTTTTGTCTTTTGCTTCCTGATATGCCTGAAACATTGACTAACATGGCTATTATTCAAAAAAATTCTCAACAAGTTTTTGTTGTTGTTCAACAAGTTACTTTTATATTAAATATAAATCTACTAGCTATTTAAATATAATTAAGAAGTCATTATTTGCAGCTTGGTCACACACACCCCTATCTGATATCTGCTAAGGAAAAGCTATCTGTGTCTTAAACATGAAACTGTTGGGCCTATTTAATGAAAGCATTCAGTTACAAAGATATTGCATTATTCTTTACATCTTTCCAGTCACAATAATGTACTAACATCATCAACAAAAATTATATTTTCACCTGGTGCAGGGTATGCACAACATCTTCAACTTTTCCAGCAACATCAAGTTGAAATACGTACTCATTTTTACCCTAAGAAAGGGAAGTGAGGAGAACCAATCAAATTACACTGAAATGCAGAGGTCACAACTGCACATCCCGCTCAAGCAAGAAACATGCCAGCTTTTAAACATGGAAAAGCCAGTTTAGTGAGGCACATGTTCTGACTGCAAGAACTTCCATTTGAAATCCAAGAAGCTGCTGTCAGTCACTTAGAGATGGACCGATAATATGAAGAACAGTGACCTGTTTTTGATCCCCAGTCATTAAAATCATAAGAAATGCAATATATGTATGGACACATTTGGCACAGGAAGGTGAAGAAGTACCCCAAATCTCTTTTGCACACTCCCCTTTAAATAGGAAATGATCTTCTCAGGTTCACATTATAATAGAAATAGAAATGCGAGCCATTTAAGTTTTTCCTCTATTGTTCTATGCACACATATTACATTGGCTACCTGAGGCTGAACTATGGTATCAAAATATGAAAATATCTTTAGTTGCTGGAGAAAAATGTACAGGTAACTCATGGATCAGTTCTCTGCATTTCTTGCAGTGCTGAGCAACTTGGAAAGTTACATGTATCATATTGTTCTAACAAATATGAGCTATGCTCATGTCTGGCTGGGACATCACAGTACGGTAATGGAGTAGAATATACAGCCAGTGACTCAACACCGAGTGTTGGGCGGTAGTAAATAACCTGACTCCCTAACCGGGCCAAATAATCTGACTTCCTAATGAGCCACTTTAGGTGGGGTGATGGTCCCCTCACTGGAGGAAACGCCACTGGAAACCATCATATTGGGCCCAACGGCAAAATTAGTGGAGGAGGAACTCTGATTCTCAATGGTCATGGAGGTGGAAGAGGCCATGCCAGATGGACTGGCTGTGAAGGCACACCTTGTCCATATCCTCAAGGCTGAGGCAGTCCACTGGAGTCCTGGTGTTAAATCCTGCATGTCTCATTTCACATGTGCAGCAGGAGATGGCTCTATGTTCATAGCATGTGGGTCACTTCATGGCAAGCTGAGATTCACTTTAAACAAATTCATGGCAATGGCATTTTTCCTGCTTCGGATACGAGTTGCAGCCGCCGAGCTAAGAATACAAATGCTTCCTCTGTATCTTACCACAGCCAACAGTGGCCACACAATTTTTTTATACAACCATTTGGTCCACATCAGATATTATACAAATATTCATGTTTTATTGCAACTCTGTTTCCTTTCAACGGTTAACTATAATCGAGGCATTTTACAAACTAAGCAAACACTTTTCAAGCTTCATTCATCCATGAAGTTTTTGTGGCCATAAAGAATCTACTGATATTTTATATTAGAAGTATAAAAATGAACAAAGGAAACAACTCTCTCAAGTCAAGCAAAGTCCCTTCCTTTTAAACAGATGTCCAAATAATTGCTAATTGTTCTTTCAGAAACAAGCCAATAAAGTGACATGCAACTCAATTCTTTACTTGAAGTAGAGAAGGAAAGAGTACTTACTCTTTCAGTTTTAAAAGGTGCAATGATGTTTTGCTCTTTCGTGAGAAATGCCTAGGGGTGGGAAATAATTTATTCAGAATATGTATCATTAGCAGGTTTTTCCTATTAGGTTTTGCTGGAGTCAGAGGTGGAGGACAGCTTCATTTCAAGATAGTCAAAGAATAATGTATTAGCAAGGACTGCTCAGGACAGGCATTCTATCCAAATTTCAATTTAAGTTCTTTTCCTTTTCTCTTCTTTTTGTTATAATCATTTGAGGCAACTCTTTTCATCTCCTCACCTCAGATTCCTTATAACAGGGGTTCTCAACCTATGGCTTGCAGGCTGGACCTGGCCAGTGGCAACATTTCATGTGGGCCACATCGCTGCCACCTCCTCCACCGGAAGCAGAAGCGGCCGTGTTTACAACAGCCATAAATGGGCCTGCGGCTGTTGTAAATGCATTTATGACAGCTATGGACATGTTTTACAGCAGTGTTTACACTGGGGAAACCACCAGCTCAGCTGTCTGAAGGAGCGTGGTCTGGCTCACGGCTTGAAAAGGTTGAGAACCCCTGCCTTATAGCCACACCTAACAATGACAAAAATCCTGTTGCATAAGTCACAGCTAGACATACTAAATCAATTGAAATTATGAAGCTTACTCACTAAAATCTTCACTGACTCAATGGTCCTACTGTACTTGCAATTTACTATCATAAGCAAAAGATTTCAGCCATTACATTCACTTTTTCATTTTTCCTATTCTTCTTTTCTAATGTGGAATCTCACCTGGTTTTTCAACTTTTATTTTTCTTCTGTTGCCTAAAATGCACGTATTTCTTTTAAAAAGGTACATAAAGAAATCATCTAGTTCAAGGGTTCCCAACCTAAGGCCCACTGGCAGAATCTGGCTTGCGGTGCCATTTCATGTGGGTCCCCACCCCCTCTAAGTGCATTCAAGAAACAAAATGGACATCCCTTTGAAGCTGTTGGGACAAAATGGCCACCCCTTATCGTGCAGGCACTTCAGAATGGCCGTCCGGCCCTCGAAGCTGACTGAAAGAGTGTAACCCGGCCCCTGGCTTGAAAAGTTTGGGAACTCCTGATCTAGTTAACTAACATAAAAGTATTATTTAAGACCCATTTAAAACCATGGTTTGGAGCCAAAATACTTTCACAAACTCACTTTTCAATTTAAATCAACAGGAACATGACTGTCGAGTGGTTTCAGTGGTACCCAATTTCAAACAATTTAATCTGGCTCAAAGTTCCCATATTAATTGGTAAGAATTTATTTCGATACTTCTGAAACTAAGCTTACTTGTATTGATTTCTACCAGTAACTTGTTACTCATGAGGACAATGGAAAAATCAAATATTCCTTTTGCAATTTCTAAAACTCTTTATAAAAAGACAAGGTCAGAATAAAAAGACTCAATTTACAGCCAAAGAGCCAGCACTGTCTGTGGTCTGCAGAAGTTTCTGTGGTAATGTGGCAGGCATGACTAGATGCTGGAGTACATGAAATGCTGTTACCTTCTCACCAAAGCGTTACCTATTTATCTACTTGCAATTTCTTGCTTTCAAACTACTAGGTTGGCTGGAGCTGTCCCTACTCACTACAATTACATGGCACATTATTTTTAAAAGATGCTGGGGGATGGGAATTCCAGTATCAGGAATTATCTGGGTGTCACCATTCTTGGACTTCTGTATTTTTAATCATACCTGTAGTTTTACTGACTACATTCCAGTTATTCAGAACAAATTAACACCTGACTCTGTAGTTAGATATGAGTTGGTTTAGGTTTATTTAAAAATAATGAAAATCTGATTAAGTACTTTGTCATTAATATAAGCATATTACCTAAACATATTAATAACAAATTATTATTAAACACATTAATAAAACTATTAAACTCTGCACTTAGCATATGTCAATCCACACAGTGGACTGAAACACAACTGGTGGCATTCCCTGTTCTAAATATGTATTTGCTGGAGTAAGGAAGTTCAGATAAAGCCACAAGCTTTTTCAAGTCACTTTAAACCTGAAATTTATAAATAAATTTCCCTGATTTTGCATTTGTTTAGCTCTAAGTAAAGAAGTTTTAGGATGCAGCCTTATTAAAAATATTGTGCATATTATTATTTAAAAAATTAGAATGCAAACTACTTACCTGATTGGATATAACAGAAATCTGTCCAGGTTTACCCCTAAAACACAGAGTTAAAAACAGTTACCACATTCTTTCTAATAATTACAGAGAAAAGCTATTTCTTGGCTGCTGTTCCAAAGCCAACAACCCTAGACATTTGGTATGCATATCAGAGAAGCCAATATGTACACTTAGGGCTGTAAGTTTGTAAAACAAGAATAGTCAATTTTGCTATATTTACAGTTGTGCCTTTAAAGACTTTAGCCGATGAGTGCCAGATTTCTAGTCAGCATGTAGCTTTTGCAGTGTGAATATATTGTAAAGGAAAATAACCTAAGACACACTCCTACATGCAGTAGCCAGATTCCCCCTAGCCCCCATTGAGCAGTAGAATTAGACCATGGGTAGCCAAACTTTTCTGACCATGGGCCAATCACGTGGTTCAGTGGGTCGGTCATGTGGCTCCTCCCACCAGGAAGCAGGAGTAAAACGCACCCATGCAAAATGCTTCCTTAAATGCATCCGAGGTTGTCATTTACGACAGCCACGGGTGTATTCACGGCAGCATTTTCTGCATGCACATTTCACTTCTGCTCCCAGGAGTGGCTAGGGTGCTGTGGGATAGATGGTTTGGTGCCGTGGGCCAGATCTGGCCCATGGGCTGTAGTTTGGCCACCCCTGAATTAGATCATGCAGGAATGAATCATATCAGAAGAAACAACAGGCCCAGTGACCATAGTTTCAGACAAGGCAGGTGCAGTCAAACTTCGCATAAAGAGCACCTCGCTTAAAGAGTAACTTGCTTGAAGAGCAGAATATTTTCTGAATGTTCACTTCGCTTAACAAATAAAACCAAACAAAAACTCACTTAACAAATAAATTGAGGGTCTCAATTCCTCTTGCCAGAAGTCACAATTGGTCACTTACAATGGTGTTTCGCTTAAAGAGCAAACTCGCTTAAAGAGCAATCCCATGGAATGCATTATGCTCTTTAAGCGATGTACAACTTTACATATATGCCCAACTCTGACAGCAGTACTGTTTCAGTGTATCAAACCAAGAGTTATTACAGTTCATACAAATCTGGGTACTTTTAACAGCTGTATATAAAACAGAGCATTTAACGCACTTTTAAGATGTCGTACCTCCTAAAGGAATTACTTCTTTCATCATCTTCTGGTGCTTCTATTTTAATGCAGTCTCTCAATGGTATCTGTATGAATTACAGAAACAAAAATTAAATTCTTCTGTCTTGAAAATGAAATGGATTACCAAACACTTGAAATGGATTACCAAACACTTGCCTTAATAATGGGGTAGTTTATTTCATCAGGTTCAAATATCATTGATTTTGAGCAGATTTTAAATGATCCTCTGATTTGCCTAAGAGTTCAAAAGACATCTACAGGTTATTCCGGCATTTTAGCCAACATATCACTACAATATGTCTTGTGTTGCTCGTTTACCTTCTTTCCCTGCCATCCTTGTTCAAAATATAATTAGCTGTATGCTGTTCAAAATAGTATTCTTCTAGGTTCAGCAGTAGCAAGGAAAACCTAAAAATAAAAGCAAGATAAGATTTGAGTCATGAAAAGCCAAAACTTTATACAGAACAGTAATACCTTGGATAACGTTAAGACTTGGTTCCACAAGTCTTAACGTTATCCAATTTTTAGCCTTATCCGATGCATGCACCAGATAACGTTAAAATCCTATTCAGGTGGATCAGATAACGTTAACTCCATAGAGATAAG
The DNA here is from genome assembly GCA_030440675.1 of Furcifer pardalis. Classification (NCBI taxonomy): domain Eukaryota; kingdom Metazoa; phylum Chordata; class Lepidosauria; order Squamata; family Chamaeleonidae; genus Furcifer; species Furcifer pardalis. The sequence continues at coordinate 87,202,833 of CP126891.1, read as the reverse complement.
CAACAGAGGTTTCAAGGGAAAGTCAAGGAAACATGCTGGAAACTTAAAGAACTTTAAGAAATAATTGTCTAAAGGGTAAATACATTACAAAAACATGCCAGACCACCCTGACTTTAGGGGAACAAAGCCATACAGCATTTTTAAATTTTTGAAAATTTTATTAAGTGCTGTTTTAAAAGATCTGAACAGAAGCTAGGAAAATGTTTTTGTTTAGAATCAGCCCCCCTACCATGGCTTGCTTTGGGGCTTAGCTGAGGTCCATTTCTGTAATAAAGGAAGTTCCCTCAGGGCTTTGCAGGGTGTGAAAAGCTTAATTGCTTTGTAGGTGAAAAGTTTCAGTGTCTGCTTGTTTTCCATTGACAATGCATGAGGCTTGCGGAGCTACAATCTTGGTTTCAGGCTGTTTAGAATTTAAAGGGGAAACTTCATAAAGATAATTGGGTGAAATTGTCTCTTTGCAATTATTCTTCTGCAAACCGTTCTGGGTTACACTGGGGAAAGGGCCCTAAGCCTCTCTTAAGGAACCCCACCCCCCATCATTATGTCCCTTAGCAAGCCAGATGAAGGCTTTCTGAACAGAAGCTAGGAAAATGTTTTCGTTTAGAATCAGCCCCACTACCATGGCTTGCTTTGGGGCTTAGCTGAGGTCCATTGCTGTAATAAAGGAAGTTCCCTCAGGGCTTTGCAGGGTGTGAAAAGCTTAATTTCTTTGTAGGTGAAAGGTTTCAGTGTCTGCTTGTTTTCCATTGACAATGCATGAGGCTTGCGGAGCTACAATCTTGGTTTCAGGCTGTTTAGAATTTAAAGCTGTTAGCTTTTAAAACTGATTCCTGTGCTCATAGCTCCATATGGAAACTCTGCATGTTTCAAATTGGATTCAGGACATATTGAAAGAGTCCCCACCCCATCCCCCATGTCTGCTTTGCTTTGCTAAACTAGTCAGACTGGTTTTGCAAGCTTTTGTTATTCAAATCTTGCAAGCTTGAGAGCAGGCAGCCCCCTCCCTTTCTCCCAAGAGAAACTGGTGAGTCACAGCCACACCTCAGGGAATTTGAGGCAAACATTAGCCTCAGAAATACTTAGGTTATCTGATGAATCGGATAACGTTAACATAATAGTTAACATAATGTTATCCGATCCAAATGTTTGCCTCAAATTCCCCAACATTATGAGATTTTAGCGTTATCCGATCCAATCGTTATCCGGTGTTTTACTGTATATGTAAATAAAACACACACATATATAGTATATAGCGTGTGTGTGTGTGTGTGCGTGTGCATGCGCGTGCATGCATGCATGATGGGCAACATGCATACCACAGCTTTTGTGAATCTTTAGAATATTTATTACATTTTAAGAACCATTTCCAAGGCACTCCTAGCAAGAAAAAGGAAGCAAACATTTGGCTAAAATAGAGATGTAAACTTTATGGAATTTTTGAAGCCATGGAAAAAATGTGTACAGTATATGGATATAATGGGAAAGAGATTAGGTTATGCCTCTGCAAAGCATCTCCATTAAATTCCAACTTTCTCCTGGCAGAACTTATTTCTGATTCCCAATCTTCTTGTTGTAGCATGCAGGTCCATCATTGCGTGTGACTCAAAAGGATTCTTCTCTCAAAACCTGGCTTGAAACGATTCCATCACTTTTCTGTATGTTATTAATCTCTAGGACAGAGGTGGGCAACTATGGCCCATGGGCCAGCCCCGGCCCATGGTGCCAAATCATCCGGTCTATGGCGGACACATTTACAACAGCCATAAATGCACCTGCAACTGTTCTAAATGCATTTATGACAGCCACAGACACATTTTACAGCAGCATTCAGTGGGCCAGCACCAGTCTGGCCCACTGAACTGTCTGAGGGAGTGTGACCCGGCCCCTGACTAAAAAATGTTGGCAATGCGTGTTCTAGGGGCTCCTTGGCTAGAAATCTCACTGTCACTGCTTTAAAAAAGTTATTTCCCTGCTGTCTATGGAGTTTCTTTGCAACAAGAGGCCTCTCCAAACCCAATGCCTAAGATTTGCATGTCATGCTAGCATTAGCAGGAATAGCAGCAACCATTCCAAACGCTCGTTTCATTTTGCCACCTGTCCTGTTGCCACAAATTGTGTTTTAATTTCCCTACTCATTGCTGGAGTTGCCATGTTGCCTGATGAGGCAAGTTTTTATTCAGTTCATAGCTCGTTTTCCCAGACTCCTCTTGTGTCTCATTGTCATCTGTTACAGGCACAATTTTGCCACTTTCTCAACCCTTGCCTGGCTTTCCCCAGTAACATCTCCAGAGTGACCAACTTGGTTTCAGATTTTGGTCCTGAAATCAGAGAGAATAGAATGATCTGGCACCCCTAGTTGAATGGAGTTAACATGCTAAAAACAAACAGACCAGTATTTCCTAGAAGTGGGTTCCCACACATTCTGGACTTCTACTTTTACAAGTTTCAGCTAATGTGGCCAATGTCATGAATTGTGGCAGATATTGCTCAAGGATAGCTGGCTGAATAATTCAGTGGGTTGGATATCTGATGGAAAAACCAGAGGTTAGAAGTTCAATTCCCTGTTGTTCCTCCTATGAGTAGAGCAGGCCGGTGTGGCTTTGAACAATAGCAATTACACTTAGTACATTCTCTGGGTAGTTCACAGCTAATTAGCATTTTGGCCCAACATGCTGACAGGGGCTGTGGTGGCTCAGTGGTTAAGAAGCTCACCTTGTTAGCTAAAAGGCTAGGAAGTCGACAGTTCAAGACCTGAGTACTGCATGATGGATTGAGTGCCCGTCTCTGTCCCAGCTCTTCGGGACATAAAAAGTCTCATCTGGGTATACTCTGAGTGTAGTTTCTTCTGTAAAAAATCCTTTCAATCCAGAATAATTTCTGACACAAAATTATTATTGTTTGACATTTGAAGGATGAAAGGCTGAATCAATCTTGATACCTGCCAGGATTGAATTCAACATTCTGGCTGCAGTGCAGCAGTTTAACCACAGCACCACCAGGGCTTCTGAACAAGCTGTGTAGTCAAGGGTAAACTGCACAGTTCCAAGAAGTCCCCAAAAGAAGGGAATAGTTAAACCACTTCTGAGTATTCTCTACCTGGAAAACCCTGGAAAAGTCCATGGCACGTCAGGATGGACTTGATGGCACATGATTGTTATTATCATTAATTCAACAAAATTTGTAACAACTGTGACTTCTTCTTTAAAAAAGTAAGCAATGTTGTACTTAAGATCCATCAGGGAAGGCTGACAGTCCTTTCCAAACAGAACACTAACACATAAGCAGCTACATTTTTCTGAACAGGAAGCAGGGCAATGCACACTATATGGGCCAATGCAGATCTTGTTATACAACACTGATAAACTAGCTTCTCCCTTACCAAGTGGAGCCTAACAATTAGTACTGTAATTCAAACCAGAAGGAACAATCATTCAGCAAAAGCGACAGCATCATATTACTTTCAAATTTTTGCCCAAATGAACCGCACTGTGTCAATATTTAAAGCCCAATAGTGTTTGGTAGATAGAGACATAAGCTTTAAAAATGGACTCCATAACAAATACTGAACCAAATATATTTCCACAGTCCAATTGTCCAGATAAAATCCAAGTGAGCCAATGGGATTTAACTGTTGGCTTAATAAATACAGTAAAACCCTGTTCCATAGCTTCTTACGTAAATAGGGGTTTTGCATAAATTGATGCATTTCCATAGGGATGCATTGAAAAATAAAAAAAGGCTTAAAATTGGTTTTCAATGCATCCCTATGGGGAAAAAGTGCTTTGCACCCCTAGTGACCAAGATGGTAATGACAGGCATCCCCCCCCCCCCCAACACCTTTTAAGCTCTTCTCTGAGGTGCTTTCACAACAACTGAAGAACGCGCCACGGAGAAAGCTCATGTGAACAGCGGAAGGAAGCGGATATTCCCCCTGCACGCTCCCAGAAGCAAGCAGGGACTGCAGATTTGGGGGGGGGGGACCTTACATAAGTTGAATTTTACGTAAGTAGAGGCATACATAAATTGGGGTTTTATTGTATTATCTTTATTCCGTGAGTCTTCTATAGTCAGGACTAATTGTTTTACATTGAGCAGTACATACTGCATGTAGAAACTTTTATCCAGCTAAGTTGCTTACATTTCCAAGAGTTAATGTTTTAAGGTGGATAGAATAGTAATAAAGTCTAATTTCACCAGGACTGAATCCTGTAAGAAGCACTGGTTTATTCTCTATAATCAGAAGAATGAAAGGAGCAAACAGTCCAAAATTGATTCTCAAGAGAGATAACATACAGAAACAGTTAAGAAAAGGAAGTTCATCTTTATTCACACATTGATTCTAATTATGACAATATCTTAACACAGCAACTAGCATGCTACCCTCCTTCTAATTATTACTGAAAGCACTGTGCAAACACATGAAGCATTAAGTAAGTAAATAGGTCAGAGGTTTTATGATGCAGCAGGTGATCAAACACTTTTCAGTACTGTACTTTGTAATTATCTTCCCACTCAGCTTGAACAGAACTGCTAGCACCCAGGTTTTCATGTGCATTCTTTCAGAGTCAAAACAGAAATTATAGCAATTAGCATGGCAAATTCAATATACTAATAATATAGATTTCAACAAGAAAATACTTTGAAGACTTCAAGAAAGGTAGCTGTTGTAGCTCATTACAGGCTATGTCTTTAATAATTTATTGTAGCAGTGGATTTTACTGTTAGAATTGACACAATAAAATGAATGGGAAGGAGAGTGCACCCTGGAAATGAGCAATCACATTTTTTTGCAGCAATGTTTGGTCATCTTTTCAATAACACCATCAAAGTGGGGAATGAAAACACTACGTCACAATCCTTCAGACTGATCTTTTCTTCCTTAGAAACTTTTCTTTCCATCATCCTTCTAGTAGCAGCTACAGACCTATCTAGACAGTCAAATTTGGAACTGAAGTTGAAAAGATTCTTATCTGTAGTGCAGTCTCATAGAATCACTGAGTTGGAGGGGGACCTTTAGGCAATCGAGTTTAACTCCCTGCTCAATTGTTGTGATCGAGTCCTCATCAGACTCCAAATATGACATGGTTCAGGAGGAACTTCCTATGCCCAGCCTAGTTTTGCCTGCACCCGAGCCTGAGAATGTCCTGAACTACCAATCTCAGCCTGCTTCTGGTTCAACAATGTTTCCCCAGGCAGATGACCTCTCAGATCAGAAGTCTACTCTGACAGTGATCAGCCCTCAGTCAGGGAAAGATTCAGAAAGGAATTATATCCGTGACGTAAGCAAGCTAGAACTAGTTACAAGAGAAGGCTCCTAGCTGATAGCGATTAGCTGAGAGGCTTTTAAGCAAGCTTGTTGCAGCATTCCAGTGCTGGCACAATTCTTCAATACAAAGACCGATACCCTGCTTGACTTTGGATACCTGTTGAGATTGCTTGTCTAGACCCTGACCTGCCTGCCATGACCTTGACTTCTCTGACGACGCCCCTGGACATTCTTTGGACTAGACACTTTCTTGAACTACCAGTAACCAGACCTCAGCTTGCTCTTTGGACTTTGCTATTTGGACTCTCCTTGAATAGACTCTCTGTGTAGCGTTGTTGTGCGGCAACCGTGCCTGCTGGGGTAGGTCAGGACATCAATGCAGGAATCCGAATCAAAGCAGATATGACAGCTGTCCAATTCTCTCTTGAATGCTTCCAGTGTTAAGAGTTTTTACCACCTCTGGAGGCAATTGGTTCCACTGTTGTACTGCTCTCACTTATCTCACTTGAATTATCCTTCAGTCCACACTGAAGATGTTTATTCTCTCTTGGCAAGGCTCCATTCTGTCTCTCTCCTTCCCACCTCTTCTCCACCTTTCTGTAGAGGCAGCCACCTTCTCAGCTTCTTGTTGCAATTCTCCAACAACCCCCCCCCAAAAAAAAAAAACCCAACAATCCCTTTTTGTGCACTTAAAACAAGATGTGTTTCTTTCTGAAAGGAAGAAAGGGGAGTTTAAGATAAAGAGTTGTTTATTATGTTTGTGCCTTTTTCCTCTTGGGGTTTTCTCTAGCTGCAGTATGTCCATGGGCAGATGTGTGCCTGTGAAATCATTTCCATGTAGGAAGTCGCTCTGGTCTGCCAATCAGATATACAAGGGGAACAGTGGTGGGATGTCAAATTTTTTACTACCCCACCGTGACATCATCATGATGCCATGATGTTGTGGGTGGGGCCAAAGAAAAAATAAATAAAAATATTTTTAAAATAAAATAAAAATAAGCACACACACACACACGAGTGCAGCATGACGGAATGAGTACCCGTCTCTGTCCCAGCTCCTTGCAAGAAATTGCATGTAGATAAACAGGTACCACTTGGGAGGAAGAGGTAAGAATGTTCAGCATCTAGTCATGCCTACCATATGACCACAGGAACTTCTCCAGATGGAGACAACACTGGCTCTTTGGCTGTAAATGGAGATGAGCACCACACCCTAGAGTCAAAAATGCCTGGCTTTCAAGCATGGGAGACCTTTACCTTTTAATGTTCACCAAGTTAATTCACAAGTATGTTTTCCTGGTTTACTCACAAGTAAGGGGGCAGCAGCAACATCACCAGAGGAAAATGTGGTGACCTCCCTTTTTTTTTGGCTCTTAAAAAACCATGCTCTCAAACACTGGTATATTCTATATTCATTCCAATAGGAAAGATTTACACAGAGATTATTTCTTGTTGGAGCATTCATTTTAGGTTTATGATTTCCAAAATAAGCGTAAGGTATTTTTGATAAATGATACACTAATAGGAAACCTACACTCCACCTGGGGATGCTTATGTAGTCGAAACATTACTACCCCCAATTAGAGGAAAGGGAGCGGGGGAGCTTTTCAAAAGTAGAAAAGGCCTTCAGAAAAGTCACATTTGCTAACATGGAGTGGCAAGAACATAAAATCAGCCCTGCTGGGATGAAGCCTATCCAGGGACCACAGAATATTGACAAATTCCTAGGAAGGGATTGGGATGGGTGGGGAAATTCCACTTCATTCATTCCATTTATTATACCCTGCCGTTCTTCCTGAAGAAACTCATGGTACCTGATGAACTTTTATTAGAGGTTAAAGATTTGCATGTGACACTATTATTACTTGCATCATATGATGCACAGCAACTCCACTTGACCCTCCCTCTCCAGCACAGGGCACTGCAGAAGCCTAAATCTGTTTGGGCAATATGGAGCCTGCAGCTCAAGCAAGTGTTTACCTAGCGCAGGGGTTCCAAACCTTTTTACGCAGTGGGCTTCACCATACACCCCAGAAGTGGAAGTAACTTCCATGTTTACAACAATCACAGGTGCATTTACAGCTGACATAACCACATTTATGTATGTATGTATGTATGTATTTAATGCATTAATATACCACACATCAGGAGAGAGAAAAATACCCACTCGGGGCTGTTTACATAGAAAATTAATAAATAACATTCAGGACCCTGAATAGGATGAGTTTAGGAGTCCCTAAATGCAAGATCAACTTGCTCATTTACTGGTCTGCCAATTACTGCCAAAAACATGCACCAATGAAGACTTAAGTTTGGCCAGTGACAAAGCCAAGAAAGTGGCTTCGTTTTGGAAGTCCAGGGTTTGATTGGGACATGAAAGAAGAACATATAACATAAGAAAATCAATAATATACAACAATTATAGCTCATTATTTCACAAAGTCAAGACATCAGTCCAGCATAGATGAATCGCTTGATGAAAGCAACAGACTTTACCTGAGATAAGCTTATTTTTCAAACACACATTTCACTTGAAGCATAAATTCACTCAGTGGCCGTTAGCAAACCACTACCACTTAAAGCACTGGTTCTGCCATAATTTAACTATAACTTTAACTATAACAGCCTCTTTGGAGCAACCCTCTCCAAAATACAACCAGATTCAAGAGAGCTGAGATTACAAGAAAAGCTGCAAACAAATGCCAAAGTATTCCTTCCAAAGCTGCTAAACAGGCTAGCGATTCAACAACCCAGGGCTCCATGAAAACCTTGACTTAGCTTTCGTTGCCCAACTGTTCCCACTTGGAGCAGGTGTGCCTCAACAAACTAGTGTGTTTTGCTCTGAATCTTCACCTGAAGACATACACTTCTCCTTTTCTGGCTTGTCTTCTCATTCACCAAACCAGACCAAAGCATAAACATATCATTAAAAATCCAGAGTTTTTCTTCTGTCTGTTTACTTGGATTTTTTTTAAAAAGACAAGCATGAGAAGAGAAAGTACTCACACATGAAAAACATACTATACAAACTGCCATTTGCTTTCCCACTCCTAGCAGATTCTGTATAAGACACAGTCCCTATGTATTGCTGAATTATAACCATTGAGACTAGAGACCAACATGCTATTTTGCCATTAAGTATTTTTCCTACCTCTACTTAGGTGCACAGAATTTTTAACATACTGGTTCTTTTGAAAAGCAATCAGAATACTGACTTTCTAAACTTAATGCATTATTTTCCACAATTATTTCCACTGTCTCATCAGCCCATGACACTCCTTCGAATGCTGAGTGACACTGTAGCATCAGAAATATGTTAATAAAGTCACATGTCCAGTATATTACTCATCTCTCTAATATGGACGCATTTTACTTCTGCTTCTGGGAGCGATGAGGGTGGCGTGGGCCAGATGAATTGGTGTTGGGGTCCGAATGCAGCCCCCGGGGTCATAGTTTGGGCACTCCTGGTTTACATAAACAATAGTAAGTGATGCGAAATCATCCCAGGGTTTTGATCAGTGAATGCATATTAGAATGCAGCTCTTTCTGACTCTAATGAGACACACTAATTGTTGTGTTGGGACAGGAAACCTGTGACCTTCCAGAAGTTGTTAAGATGTGCAATCCAGCAACAACCAGAGGGCCTGACATTCTCCATAATATACTACCTTCTGCATCTAAAAGTGAGACATCTGTATAGGTTACAGACATTTCTCAAAAACTCTGGCAATGGTTAACTGCCTGCCCTGGACAAATAAACTCTTAGCCTTGGAATTTCCTAGCTACAGGAAATGGGACAGATGACATACTAACAGCATGTTCTCCTACAAAAATGAGTAATACCTCTTTGCCATGGATTTAACTAAGCCCATGACCTTTCACAAAATAAAGCAACTATTTTCCAATCTTTTCCATTTACAAATCAATTGACCACATGGCCTTCTGCTTCTGTGTCTAGGCTAGATGTGAAACTGCCAAAACAAAGCCACCTTTTGGTGAATTCATTTCTGCAGTTCTTTTCACTGGACCTAGTGTGAGAAAGAGTAGCCAGCACAAGTATGCCATTGCCCAGGGTATGCCCAATTGTGGTTAGAAATACCACAGTCTTCGAAAAGGCTCTGTGTACCCCATTACTTGGCCTATAATGGCTCACTCTTCTGCATGAGTGTTATGTCACAAAGTCTGTATGATGTTTGCCCTGCCTAGTAGGTCCACTTTCTTCCTGGATACAAAATAGATCTTACCTCTTTTATTATATATCCTCAAGTCACTTCTGACATATACCAACCTTAATAGGGGTTTTTGAGGTATCTGAGATGTTCAAAGAAGTGTTTTACCATTCCTACACACACACCCCTCCAGTGAGTTTCCAAGGAGATTTAGACTCAACCTTTGTCAGTCCTAATCCAACACTTTATCCAATACTGGCTGTTATAAAATTTCCCTTAATTCCATCCTAATTTCCATGAGTTCTTCCAATTTCAGCAGAATACTGAACAAACAATGAACACTTTGTAAAAAAAAGAAAAACACGCCCTAGCAAATTGAACCATGGAATTAAGCAGCGTTACAAATGACAGCCAGGGTAACACAACTGGAAGTTTCTTGGGGTTATTACTATTCATTCAGGCTGAATGGCTACATCCAGACCATCCAGTAGTGTAATTTTGAGGAGGCTTGGTGGTGCAGTGGTTAAAATGCTGTACTGCAGCCAAAACTTTGTGTGCTCGATCTCAAAGGGATTCCAGGTTGACTCAAGCCTTCCATCCTTCAGAGGTCTGTAAAATAAGTACCTAGCATGTTAGGGGCAAAATGCTAATTACCTGCAAATGGCCCAGGAAGCACTATGGGGCGGCATGTAAGTGTAATTACAGTAATACCTCAGATAACATTAGTATTGAATAACACTAAAATCGCGTAACATTAAGCAATCTGGGGGGAAGAATTGCATTGGATAACATTAAGATCCTATGGGATGCATCAGATAACAACCGCTAAAGCCTGTGTGGTTACAATGTATCTCTATGGATCCCATAGGATTTTAACATGCATCGGATAACACTAAAAATCGTATAACACCAAGACTTGTGGAACCAGGTTTTAGTGTTATCTGAGGTTTTACTGTACTACTATTTTGGGGCAGAGAAATAAGAGCGGTGGCATTTCCACAACTGAAAAAAGGAAAAGTGAATGGAGATGAGGTAAGGAACGAATATGTCAGAATTAAGTTCCACTTGAGTTCAGCAAGTCTGTTTGAAGAGCGTCGCTTCTTCAGCTTCCCAGAGTGGGAAAATATCACAGATGGGCGGAATAGAAATGTAATTAATTAACTAAACCAGGGATCTGCAAACTTGGCTCTCCAGGTGTTCTTGGACTTCAATTACCAGAAGCCCAAGTCAAGTATGCCAGCTGATCAGGACTTCTGGGAATTGAAGTCCAAGAACACCTGGAGAGCCAAGTTTGCAGATCCCTGAACTAAACCAAAAAGACGAACCTGAACCAAGGGTCACCAAGAAAAACAAACCGGGCTCGACTTCCGCGTTGTGGGTTTGCTTTTGCGAAACAAGAGGGTGCCGCGGAACACAGGGCCGTTCCCGTGTAAAACACGGAGGCCGCGTTCACACACACACCCCTCTCCAAACCCCCCCAAGAGGAGGGGGCTACACTCTTCCTTCGGCCCCCTTCCCAAAAAGGGCTCGGTGCGCAAACACATGAGAAGCGCAAGGCCGGGGAGGGGAAAGGAGGCGGCTTAGGAGGAGGGGACCCTGCCTTGCCTGCTCCACCCAGCCCCACCTTCGGCCGGGGGCACCTCGGGGCGCCCTTGGCCAAGAGAGGAGCTGCCCAGGGGTTGCCCGGGACCCTGGACTGGGGGAGGTCGGAGGAGAGCGCGAAAGGCGTCCCTTTCCAAGCCGGGGAAGGAAGGAGAGGGTCGAAGAAGAGAGACACACACGCGCGCCCGCTTCGCCTATCATCCCCTCCCAGTGAGTCCCACCTCTCCTTGGAGTAGAGCTGCTGCTGGTGCTGCTCGTCCTGGCGCCGCTTCCGAATGAAGGCCATGGGGGAGCCGCCGCCGCCCCGGGTGGCGCTTCTGCAGCGCCTCTGCTGCGCAGCGCGGGCAGGAACCGGCCAGCCAGGGCGCGAGCAAAGACTGCGCTCACCGCCAGGGGCCCCCCCCAACCCCACCTCCTCTGGCCTGCGGAGGGAGGCCATTTATAGCCCTCCGTCCCCAGCAGTGGTTGTCCGGCCGCTGGCCGGGACCGAACTAGGAGAGTCGTCTGCTGCCCTCTCCTGGCGGCTCTCCGTGGCCAGTGTCTCCTCCCTCCCTCCCCGTTTCCCGGACCTAGCCGAGGCAGCCATGTTGGCCAAGCGATTATTACGCTTCTCTACCTCTCTGTCCCACTGCAGTGGCTCAGACGCTGACTGGAAGGGCCAGCAGTTCGAGACCCGAATACTGCAGGAGGGACGTCTCTGTCCCAGCTCCTGCCAACCTAGTAGTTGGAAAGCAAGAAATTGCAAGTAGAATAGGGACCGCTTCGGTGGGGCGGTATAAACAGCGTTCCATGCGCTGCGGTGTCTAGTCATGCCTGCCACATGACCATGGAAATTATTATTATTATTATTATTATTATTATTATTATTATTATTATTATTATTATTATTATTATTATTATTATTATTATTTATTAAATTAGATTTATATGCCCCTCTACTCACCTCACTGAGGCGACTCAGAGGGGCTCACATAACATATATACAGTATCACAATCTCAAATATAAATACAGCATAATATAAAAATATAACAACAGATGAGCACTGAAGAACCCTAGAGTTGAATACGACTGGCTTTCGAGCAAGGGTGACCTTTACCTTTATGTTTCAGTCCCAGTTTGAAAGAAAGAAATTGCAAGTAGATAAATAGGGACCGCTTCGGTGGGACGGTATAAACAGCGTTTCATGCGCTGCGGTGTCTCTAGTCATGCCTGCCACATGACCATGGAAATGTCTGAGACAGATGAGCACTGAACCCTAGAGTCGAATACGACTGGCTTTCGAGCAAGGGTGACCTTTACCTTTATGTTTCAGTCCCACTTTGAAAGAAAGAAATTGCAAGTAGATAAATAGGGACCGCTTCGGTGGGACGGTATAAACAGCGTTCCATGCGCTGCGGTGTCTCTAGTCATGCCTGCCACATGACCACGGAAACGTCTGAGACAGATGAGCACTGAACCCTAGAGTCGAATACGACTGGCTTTTGAGCAAGGGTGACCTTTACCTTTATGTTTCAGTCCCAGTTTGAAAGAAAGAAATTGCAAGTAGATAAATAGGTACTGCTTCGGTGGGAAAGATAAATAGCATTTCGTCAGAAGCGTAGCGTGTCTTGGCGGGGCCCCGTATAAAAATTTGTTTGGGGACCCTTAGGAAGGGTAAAGATTTCTCACAAAAGAAAAAAAAATGCTTTTTTTTTTACTTTTGTCATTTGTGAAATAAAAATTTTTTTTGGGAAGTTTGTATTAATTTTTGCTTACGCATGTTGGGGGGCCCCGTGGCCCGGGCCCCCCCATATAATTGATGCGGCAGATACGGTGGTAGCTACGCCCCTGCATTTTGTGCCCTCCATCATCTAGCCATGCCTGCTGCATGTCCATGGAAAAGTCTGCAGACGCAGACAGCGATAAACATCTCTTTGGCTATAAACAGATGAGCACCAAACTTTAGAGTAGGATACGACTAGCCTTCGAGCAAGGGCGATCTTTACTGGCCCATTGCACTTTCCGAGCAGTTCACAAGTTAATTAACATTTCACACCCAACATGCTGAGTACTCATTTTACTGACCTTGGAAGGATGGAAGACTGAGTAAACCTTGAGGTCAGGATTGAGTTCACAACATTCTGGCTGCAGTACAGCATTTTAACCACTGCCACCAGTGGTTGGTGTATTTTCTGCAAGTCTGTTAGGGTGGGGGCAACTGTAGGGTCCCTGGAAGCCCTTGGGCCACAGGGACTTTCACATCATGTCCCAAAACCAAAGGCAGTGCCATCCACTTGGACAGACCGACTGATGGCTTCCCCATGAATCTGGCCACCAGTTCTGGGCTGCCCAAGAAGAGACGGTGAGGATGGTCAGAAGGTCAGGTTGGGACTGCTGTATTTTCAGTCTGCATGGCCTGGTAGTTGGGAATTGGGGTCAGGAGAGGAGGTCCTGAGAGGCAGTGTGGCCTAGTGGGTAGAGTGACAGCCAGGAATCAAGAGACACAGTCAACCATAGAAACTCATGGGCAAGAGAAATAGGGGAGTTGTCTAGTTCCAGACTTCCTGTCTATAGCTATGATTTCTAATGCCCAAGTTTGCCTGCAGGACTAGTGTAAACATAATCTCCAGCCTCCTTCCACCATCATCATCATTAAGTCCTGTGCAGACCACAAAGGGCAGCTCTTGTTCTCCAGTGACCTCTGTCATTTGCAGGAGCTTTGGCATCGACCCAAGATACATGAATGGTTTCAAGACCCTCCATAACTACTTTGTGTCAGGTTTTCCAAAGTCAACCTTGTTTCTTCTTTCCTCCAAGAGGTACAGTATAGTGCAACTTTCAGACACAAATCTTTGGCCAACAAGTTGCATCCAATGTTCATTCAAAGTTCTTGACAGGTGTTCTGAGTCTGATCTTTGTAGTACCTCTGTTAGTAATATTATGATATGAGACATGGAGGATTCTTCTGAGCCAATGTTTGAAAACATTTGATCATTGTGGTTGTGTAGTTTATTTATTTATGTATGTATTTTGTCAGATTTATATTCTGCCCTACTCGCACAAGCAACTCAGGGCGGAGCACAACAGACATAAAATAAACCCCTAAAACACAAAAGAACAAAGTAAAATTAAAATTAAAACCCCTTTAAAAACACCCTCTCATTCCCTACACTAACCCACCGAATATAGGAATGAGGGGAGGAATAGGGGAGGAAGATAAACCCTCATTACCCCCACACTATTCCTGCCAGCCAGGTTTTCAGGCCCTTTCTAAAAGCCAATAACCCCACCTGAAGGCGCAGCTCCAGAGGCAGGCAGTTCCATAGAATCGGAGTGAACAGGGAGAAGGCCCTCTTTCTTGTGCCAGAGAGTCGAGCCTCTCTGGCTGATAGAACCACTAAGGCACCTCTCTGGTCCGCTCTGGTGGGACGGACAGATACCCTTGGGGAGATGCAGTCTCTCAGTAACCTGGCCCACTACCATACAGGGCTTTAAAGGTCATGACCAGCACCTTGAATTGCACCCGGAGGCAAACTGGCAACCAGTGCAGCTCCCGAAGCAGCAGGGATGCATGAGAGTAACGCCCACAACCCAACACCACCCAGGCCGCCACATTCTGGACCAGCTGCAGCCTCCGGATGGTCATCAAGGGCAGCCCCATGTAGAACGCATTGCAATAATCTAATCTGGAGGTGACCAGGGTGTGGGTGATCATGAGCAATGTTTCACAAGCATACAGTTGTTATAGCAGTGCTCTTGAGGAGTTTTATCTTTGTGACAATATTTATGTCTGCTGTAGACCAAATTGGGTGCTTGAGTTGAAACATGGCTAACCCCATTCCAGACTGGCAATTGATATCTTTATCTGTGTCTCCATCAGCAGGCGTAATGCTGCCAAGATAGGAGAATTGTTGGTTTTGCTTTATGCCCTGGCCATGAACTATTTTAGATATACTGTACAGTCAAACCTCGCATAAAGAGCGACTCGCTTAAAGAGTAACTCGCTTAAAGAGCAGAATTTTCTCTGAATGTTTGCTTTGCTTAACAAATAAAACTAACCAAAAACTCGCTTAACAAATAAATCCGGGTTCGCAATCCCCCCTACAATTGGTTACTTACAATGGTGTTTCACTTAAAGAACAAACTCGCTTAAAGAGCAATCCTGTGGAACGCATTATGCTCTTTAAGCGAGGTACCACTGTACTATTATGGGCACTTCCAACCTGCAT
Organism: Furcifer pardalis; assembly: GCA_030440675.1. NCBI lineage: Eukaryota > Metazoa > Chordata > Lepidosauria > Squamata > Chamaeleonidae > Furcifer > Furcifer pardalis. The sequence continues at coordinate 87,187,587 of CP126891.1, read as the reverse complement.
AAACATGGTCTCCTCAATATTTATACATAAGCCAGTCTTGCTTGCTTCATTATCTAAACTGGTGGTCATTTGATGCAAACACACCTTTGTTTTGCCAAGCAGTGCAATGATGTCCGCATAATCTAAATCCGTTAGACAAGCAGTTGCCTGTGGAATGCCCATGTTAAGGTTATCCATTGCTCTAGTCTACGCATAACAGATTCTGTGCAAAGGAGAAACAAGAATGGCAACGGACTACATCACTGTCTTACTCCTGTACTGATGTTGAAGAAGTCTGTGTTGCCAGATTCTGTTTGTAGACAGCAGCTAGGGAGCCAATATAAGGCTCTTGAAGATGTTGATAAAGTGTTGAGGAATACCATAGGTCTTTACAATATTCCATAGTGATTCTCAATGAATTGAGTCACACCTTATTGAAATCAATGAAGTAAAACTGTTGCCACTTTAAATGTGGCACTTTAAATGTCCACTTTAAATGTTGTTATGATAAGTAAGCAGCAGGAGGAGGAGGCAACATCTGAATTGCTTTTCAGTTCAGGAAGAGAAACCCATTGTATTGGTTTATAACCATCTGTTGTCAGTAAATATGATGCAAAAGGTTTTTAACAATGAACGGAGTAGGGAAATGAATAGCATTATATTGCCTAAACAATGGAAGGCAGCATTGCTATTATACCTGATGCATCTATTTGTGGATCTTAAACTGTGATTTATACAGCCAAAAAAAATCATGTTTAGAAAATATCAGATACTACGATTCCATTTTAGGAAAACTTTGAATGAATAATCTAAGTGCTGGTACTACAATTCTCCTGCTCCCTCTTATATGCTATGGTCCAGTTTTGGTTTGTATAGCTTGTATTAATTATATATTGGACCGCTCTTTGACCTCCAGCAATGCCTAAATAAGCTTGAATTATTTGTCTGCTTCTTGGAGATTAACCACCAGCCACCATTAATGGATTTTCCATGCTCTTATGATTGCCCAAAGACTTATTATACAACACTGAAAAGATAAATGCCTAACCCCTGTAATTTAGTGTATATTTACAGCCTTACATTTTTTTACAACATTACCTACAAATGAACATGTAGAAAACAACTACATGGGGGGAGGTCGGCCATGCACACCTGTTCTAGCCCCCCCCCCCCAACCCAAGCACTGGTTGCAGCGTGCAATCAGCACTTGTGTTGGGGGTCGAACGGACGTGCATGCCCACTCTTCCCAACCCAAGCGCCGATTGCTGGGACTGCAGATGTGTTTGGGAAAAAACCACACATGCACGTGGATCTCTCCCCAAACACCCCCACAGTCCCAGCGATCGATCACTAGGACTGCGGGGGTGTTTGGGGGGAACTGTGTAGGCACATGGATCTCTCCCAACACCCACACACACAGTCCCAGCAATCGATTGCTGGGGCTGCAGGGGGGGGGGAGGTGTTGGGAGAAGTCCCCTGGACTTTTTCGACTTTCAGCTTCGCAGAAAGACAACCCTTCCAGAGCCTGGCGATGCGATTTCCATTTTTTTGCCTGTTTCTGGCTCTCTGGCACCTCTGCTGCTTCTGGGGAGGTTGAGGAACCTGATCCACACTGTCCCCGACGTCCCCCGACCTAGCCGGCCAGTGCTATAAGGCAAAATGCTGGAATTCAAATCCCGGCGTTTGGCCTTACAGCACTGGCCAGGTAGGTCTGCGGACCATGTTCCTTTCACAAGCAAAGGGCTATCCGATGCTGGGATAGCCCTTTGCTTGTGAAGGGAACCCTTGCGGGCGCAGGGGCAGGGTGGCTGGGCACCCTCCATCTCACTCTCACCAGAGATCATTGAACAGCGTGACCAATGCAGTCTCCATACCATGAACTGGCCTGAAGCCTGACTGGAAAGGCTCCAGATTATCTGCTTCCTCCAGGACCCCCTGGAGCTGCCACACCACTGCTTTCTCGACAACCTTCCCCCAAAAAGGGAAGGTTCGAGACAGGGTGGAAATTGGATGGTATATTCAGATCGAGCAATGGGATACGCCCAATTGTGGTTCAAAAATACCACAATCTTTGAGGAGGATCTTTCTGTGTACCCCACTGTCTCAATGAAAGAGCGGTAATAGTTTCGCATGAGTGGATGTGAGCTCCAGGTCAAGTGATGAAAGGAACTGCAGAATGAACTCGTCAAAGGTGGCTTCATTTTGGCATTTTCAAATCTGGCCAAGACACAGAAGATGAAGTGTTCCAGATTTCAGTTTCTGTCCAAGTGGATTGTATTAAAAGTAAGAGGAAGAAGAGCTGGCCTCTAGTGCCTCCTTAAAATCACCCAGGAGTCTTGTGGCAGTTTACAGACTGATACATCTGTGGGTATACAATGATGCATCTATAAAATGGTCAGGAGTCTTCTACAGACTCAAAGAGCTTTTTCAAATTAAAACATGAGTCTTTAGTCACAAGACTTGTTTTCATTATAATATACTTCTCTCTCTCTCTGCTTCAATTATTTGTTGTCTCTTCTACATACCTAAACTACACATGATCTATTATTTCAGAAGCAGAAATGGGTTTGAAGATTGCATGCAATAATAATAATTTCGTGTCAGAGATTACTCTTGGTTGAAAGGATTTTTGCTGGAGACACTCTGCTCAGGGATAAGGAACAATAAGTACTATAAATCATTTAGTCACAGCTCTGTGTCAACTCTTTGCATTTCTTTGTTTCAAAATATAGAATTTCTTTTTACAATAAGTTGTTAACCTATTGAAAGCACAGTTAAGAGCTGGTGTTCGGTTGATAAGGCAAGCCTTAGTTAAGAGAACATGCACTTCCACTTCATTTCTAATGTGTAATGTTTCTCCCCTTCTATTTTTTGCCCAAGATTAGCTTTGAATAAACATACAGAACTGGATTAGAGCTCCTCCTTATGGTTCTTTAGGGACATTACAACTTTAAATAAAACACGCGGCAGGTACTTCATCTTAAAGTTAGTTAATTAAAGAGTCAGTTCAATAAAACTACTTTATTAGGGATTGACTGCCACAGAAATGAGTTCGCTTAAGCAATTTAAATTGGTTAGTTCAGTGCTTAATTGAAAAGAAATGCCTTCTTGCAAACGAAGATTACTTGTTTTTCTTTGCAATCGCAGCCCATTACTGTGAGAGTAGCCTGCAGTTGGCTGCACTGCCAGGGGAACCTTCAGTGGTCAGAGGGTATAAATGCTCTCATAGAAAAAGTCAATTAGAATTGGTTGTGTGTGTATTATTTCAAAAGGCACTTGCATCAACATTTTTGTATATTCCTGTCTGAGCTTTCTAGAGAAAAAGTACGAATCTTTACCCCTCCCACCTTGAAGTCAGCAAACCTTTAATAAAAATTAGTAGTTGGGAATACAAGCTGTTGATGACACCTTCCTTACATTCTTCTATGAGATCATCACATATATCTGTGATGGCAAACCTTTGCACTCCAGATGTTCTTGGACTTCAATTCCCAGAAGCCCAAGTCTCTAAACCCATTCGTGTGGATTCACAGAGATTTGGGCTTTTGGGGAATTGAAGTTCAAGAACAGCTGGAGTGCAATGGCTCACCATCACTGACCTATATCCTCAAACACCCCTCCCCCCCCCAATTCATGGTGCTCGGTCTGACCTAACTTGGATGGTTTTCATGAAGTTAAGGTAGGAATAAAGACTTGATCTTTTGGGAGGACAAATATATAAAAGGCAAGGAGTCTGCAGGTCCTATAATTTATATATACCAGGTGTGGCCAACCTTGGTTCTCCAGCTGTTCTTGGACTTCAATTCCTAGAAGCCCAAGTCAGCACACCTGCTGGTCAGGGCTTCTGGGAACTGAAGTCCAAGAACAGCTGGAGCACCAAGGTTGGCCACCCCTGATATATACTGTATATAAATGGAAAAGGATGAGATTCTCAAGGTAAAGAAATATCAATTCTGACGCCTTCTTAGTTTGCTACATGGATGATATAGGGAATGTATAGTCTACATGAGAGATTGGGAATATATGAGCAAAAGAGTTCTAACTAGTGTCTTTTGGCATCTTTGACTAAAATGCTGGAAAAATTAAAGTGAAAAAAATATTTTTAAAAGGAAGATATTGTGGCACTTTGAAGATTAAAATTTATTTCAGGGTGATCTTTTGTGTATTAAAATCTACTTTTTCAGACACAATGCAAATATATGCTCTCTGTTTCTCTCTCTCTCTCTCTGTATATACAGTAAAACCTCTACATATGAATTTTTTCTATTCCACAAGGTTATTTGTATGTAAAAAAATGTGTATGTCAAAAAATTTGTATGTCGAAAACACATTGCATTACTAGAAGTGGCCACCAGATGTCACCATATTTTTGTATGTCGAATTTTTCCTATTCAAAATTTGTATGTCGAATTATTTTTAATCCAGGATTTCGATTTGTATGTCAATTTTTTTGTAAGTCAAACCGTTTGTATGTTTGGGTTCCACTGTATTAGCAAAAATGGTGCAAATAATATTTCACTGCCCTACAGTGGACAAAAATTTCTGGTTTTTCTAGTCAGTAAATGCTGTCAGCACGCAAGGTTGCGATCTATTATTTCAGTGTACACAGAAAGAGCTTCCTTGAAAATTGTAGTATTTTTGAACAACAATACAGTCAAACCTCGCATAAAGAGCGTTATTTTCTCTGAATGTTCGCTTCGCTTAACAAATAAACCAACCAAAAACTCACTTAACAAATAAATCAGGGTTCGCAATCCCCCCCCCCCCACACACACAACTGGTCGTTTACAATGGTGTTTCGCTTAAAGAGCAAACTCGCTTAAAGAGCAATCCTATGGAACACATTATGCTCTTTAAGCGAGGTACAACTGTAGGTTGTACCTTGGTAATGGTATCCCTTGTGTTGTCAGCTAATTTCTTTCTCATTCTAGGTCAGGTGAAAGAAACAACAGGATGAACTCACCAAAACATGCCTTCATTTTGGTAGTTTCATGTCTGTCCTAGACATGGAATGATGATGATGATGATGATCATTGTTGTTGTTGTTGTTGTTGTTATTGTTTTTTTAAGTGTAGGGAAACATTTTGCAGAAAACAAGGAAGCATTTGGGCTGTCAGGTGACATGTGTAGTCAAGACACTCAAATTGCTGTGCAAGCACACCTTAAGAGTAACATTATGAATGGATACATCCAATGAAACGGGTACATTTGAAGTGTACACAGATCTTTGAAAATACAAACAACAGAGCTTGACTTAATTATGGTTGCTTGTAGCATTTTTTAAGTGAAGGTGAGCTTCAGAATGAGGCAAACACACATATGCATAAACATAAACATATATTTATATTAGTTTTAATAAGGTTGCAACATGGGTCTGTAGCATTTAGATCATAAAACAAGGAACCCAGGAAACTTAAAAATTCCAGGTGTTGCTTTAAGCAGAGAAAATGGCAGCTTAAAATCTATCTCATCTTGCTGCAAAACAGATTGCAAAGTGCCTTTTACTTCTGATTCTGGTGGTTTAGGCACCCATGCTAAAAGGGATCTTCATGTAGGATAAGGAAAAAAATATTCCCTAAAATCATGGTGAGTTACAGCTAGTCACAGTTGACAATTCTGGGCAAAATGGACCCAGGATCTGACTCAGTCTTAAGTCCACTTTCTGTATATTACATGGACATCACTTTAGGTCTATGACATATCTCTGAAACCGACTTTTAGCTGTTTGTTGTTTTATAGCAAGATAATTCTATACTCTCCTATCCCTGGACTGAAGATATATGGCTAGCACATGTTCTGTTGTATCTTCAGCCTGGGATAACAGAAGTGTAATAGTAGCATAAATACAACAGATATGCCCACCACATTGAACCAGCTATGTCTTTCTGTCTAGGGAAGTGCAGAACTGTAATTTTGCAGTATTTTTGAGAGTGATGACATATGTAACATCTCTCAAGCATAGTGGGTCTTTTAGCCAACAATTGTACACAGCTATTTAGCACAGGATAGTTCCTACAGAAGGAATTCATTTTTTGTTGTTCCGAAATAAGACATCCAATGCCTTTTTTTCTCATTTTTGGTCACTTGGTGGTGCTGAACTAACATGATATACATGTTAACATACCATAGTGTATAACACATTGAAAGGAATTATGCATTAAGATGAACTGGCAGTGTTTAGACTTATGTTCCATGTTCTTTGAAGCTTGATCTAAGTAATAGAACAAATCTTTTAAAAGCTCATCAAAATATAGGTGGTGAGGCTTGAACACTAAAAGAGATCATGAAAGCTCTTTCAGTCTCTAGACAGAAACATGCTCAGTACCTTGCCAATTAATCACAGCTCTTTATGCAAACATCAGCAGGATTCTGGCCACGAACTTAAACATTTTCCTGCCTAGTGTACAAAGCACAACTCAGTTTGGTGCACATCTACTCAGAGGTAAAACTCCCACTGCTCAGTCAAAATATTGCAATAAGTCAGTCTCTTTCTTTAAAAAGCCCAGTTCTTCCTTACTTTCAAGAGGCATTTAGCAAATATCCAAAAGTATTTGTGACATAACTAAAAAGATCCTGTTTACTTTGTCTATGACCCAAACCTCTACTGGTAGAAGAATTTTGAAAAGGATCTCAGATATGTAGCAGAGTATTTAGAAGAAAGCCAGTGAAAGATGGTAGTCCTGAAAGTGAAACGATAGTACAGTATTTGAAGTCAGTGAATATTGTACAGGGTAGAGATAGCAAACCTTTGAGAGACCGAGTGCAGGGGAGGGGGGAAGCGCTCCCATTGGGCTGCTGGGCAGAAGTTTGCTGGGGCGATGGTGCACATGCCCACAAAGAGGGCTCTGAGTGCCCCTCTGGCACATGTGCCATAGGTTCACCACTATTGGTATAGGGCTTTTAAAGGTAAAAATTTAACACCCTACATCAGGTGTTGGTGAGCTGAATCCCTTTTCACGATCTTCTGTGGCACTTGGCCTGATGTCAAAAGCCTTCTGCAGTCAACCAGGTCTCCTTGAGAGCAATCTGTCATTACTTAAACTGCCCATCAATTGGGATAAAAGGAAGAGAAAGAGAAAAACAAAGAATGTTATTTAATTTTAACTGTGGCCTATATACTACTGATATGTTGCCCCAATTACTCCAGGGAGAATAGCAGACCTCAATAAAAAGAAGTGTATCTATTCCATTCCTGCCTTTGTGGTTACTTAATAGGTAACAACGTAGACTGAACTGGAGCAGAATAATTTACTCCAGTTGGGCAGCATCACTTTGTTGGACCAAATGAAGTGCTGAAAGATATCAGAGAATTGTTTATAAATTCAAGATGAATCTCCTTGTGCATATGAATTTATAAACAATTCTCCATTGTCCAAAACGTTAATTCCCTTGCACTTTAAAAAAAAAAGCCAGAGCAAAATCCTTGCCGTTGCCAACTGTTGAGAGTCAAATTTTAAAACAAAACTATCTAGCCAACACAATCAACATTCTGTCTAAACGTCTTCAGGCATTAATTGGAGTAAATGCCTTGAAGATACGTGTGTTCTGTATAGTTGTTCTGATAATTTGCCATAATGTGTAATTCTTGCAGCGCGGTCATGTTAACACCTTCCTCTATAGCTAAGCCAAGGTTCACCTTCACACAGAAGAGGCTTAATAAAAGGATAATCTCCATCTCAGTGACAGTTGGGTTTGGGAAAGTAACTGAAATATCTATAACTAGGTCAGCTCTGCTGGCAAGCTCTAACTGAGGCAGCTTAGGAAGAAAGAACACTTTAGCGATACGTATGTGCTTTTCTCATAGAGAGAAGTGATGGCTGCTGTTTTCTTGTGATTTGGACTCCTGTCAAGGAGAGAATCTGGCAAGAATAGTGTTGAATGTTTACATGTCTGCAATGTTTAATTTATGAAATAAAAGAAGTGCCAGGCACAAAACTGTCTCTGTGAAGTTGGCAGTGATATTCTGTGGCGAAGCAATGACATACCACAGATGCTTGCTGACATAATTGTTACTGTTATTTCACACATAATATCTAAGGTTGAACCCTAGTAAAAACTAAAGAACCACCACCCATCTAGCAGTTTTCCACTATCCAGTGACTTTAGTACAAATTTGATTAGAACATTTGATGGGATAATATAAGTCCCCTGATATGAAAGAAATGTGCATAAGAAGTGACCTGCTAAACCAGATTTGAGGCTTTAGTTTCCTGCCATGGCTGTCCTAGCGACCATGGAAAGCCCTCCAACAACAGATGAATGCAATATCATTCTCCTACTTTGTTCCTCAGCACCTGCCAATGAAAAGTGTACTGCTTCTAAGCCTTGAGGCTATCACAATAGTGATGAACCTATGACACATGTGCCAGAGGGGGCACTCAGAGCCCTCTCTGTTGGCATGCGCACCGTTGCCCCAGCACAGAGTTCACCCAATCTCCATCTACAAGAACAGGCTGAATCGATTTGATTCTTTTTATTGTCACCTTGTAGATCAGGGGTTCTCAACCTAAGGCACATGGGCCAGATCCGGCTTGCAGCACCATTTTTTGCCCTCTCTCCCACCGCCTCTGCCGCCACCGGAAGTGGCAGAAACAGCCATAAATGCATTTATGATAGATTCATTTATGACAGCCGTAAATGTGTAAAAACACATTTGCGACAGCTATGTCTGCATTTTACGGCAGCGTCTACAGTGGGGGGAACCACTAGTCCAGCCTGCTCAACAATCTGAGTGAGCATAACCCGGCCCATGGCTTTAAAAGGTTGAGAACCCCTGTTGTAGATGGACAGTGTACCTGGAGTATTGATGGCTATCGTTAAGACTCTTGCTCTTCCATGATGATCCAATCTGCTACAGTGGGATTCATGCCATGATTTTATCCTTATTTTTTCAGGTATTCTTTTGTTTATTTTGTTGTTTGTTCTGTTATGTTGTTTTGTTTATTTCTCTGTGCACCACTCTGAGTGAGAATATATAAAGAAATTTGATCGTGTTTCCCCAGCCTTAGCAGGCTTGCACTGGCTACCTGTTCCCTACCATGTCAGATACATAGTGTTAGTGTTATCATATAAGGCCCTATATGGTTTGAGACCTTGTTATCTGTCGGAGTGTCACTCCCCTGGAACAACTCCCTGCATCACTGGCTCATCACAATTGGCACAGCTCCAGATGCCGACCCAGATGATGACTAGAAAGTCTATGACTAGAAATAGAGCCTTCTCAGTGGTGGCTCCAATGCTTTGGAATGCACTACGGGTGGAGCTGCGCCAGGCCCCATCCCTGGACATCTTTTAAAAAACAACTTTAAACCTCCCTCTTCAAGGAAGCCTTCAAGAATATTACACCTCTGACAAAAATGTAGCCGGTCAGTTGAACTTGTCTGAACTCAGACACCTGTGATCTCTCCCCCACCCCCACCAAGGTATTTATTCTGTCATTTATTTCATTTGGTTGTGTGTTCTATTGTCCAGGTATTTTTCTTCAGAAGTGTAAGAAATAGGAAATCAGGTCTATCTTGCATAGTCAGAACATGAAGTTAGCTGTTAAGGATTACACACACTCACACCGACCTGTAGTACTCAGAAAAGTATATTTTTATCCTGATGTTTTAGACCTGGGAGGGGATATCTTCTTTTCCCCCAAAGACTTCAGTGACTTCCACTAATGTTCTGTCTTTTTGGGCCTACAGGAATTTGGAGGAAAGCAAAATGTGATGGGCAGTATAATAAAAATCCAAAGATTTGCCAGCTGTAGGTGGTTTGAATTGGGCAGGGTCCTCCTGTGCTGCGTCAACGGTTGTTGCATTGCCACACACACACACACTTTGTTGGCTCATCTCAAATCTGCTAACACAACAGCAATGTCTGCTGACATAATTGCTGTGTTGGCTGAACTCAGTTGGCAGAACACCAAAAATGGTGGGGGTGGAGAACGAGAGCATCTCAGATAGAACAGATTCAGATTCCCAGCAACTATGAAAGCATATTTATCAGGATATTCCTAAATAATTTCCAATATTCCTTGGTTGGGGGTTGGGTTGGATGATGTTACTGCCTAGGGGAGATTTTCAGTAATTAGATAATTCTTCCTTCTATCCATGTAATGAAACAGATTGCTGGAGAGTTGGAAAGTTGTTGAAAACAAATTTTTCAATTACTAAATATCTTCCTCTGCCAGTAACATCATCACCTTTCTTTGGGCATAAGTTTTGGAGGAGGATTTCAGCCACTCATAAATAACATAGTGTGTGGCTTTCTCATGATTACTGTTTTTAAATAGCTATAGTAAAAATGAAAAACAAATATGCCCTAGAATTATAGTATTGAGGCCTCTGAGAGCTGATTATTTCTCAGGCATTCTGGCCCAATTTAAATATTTAATTATCAGTCAGAGATGGTACAGTAGCAGAAATGCATGCTGGTTCAGGGTTTACTTGTCTTTTATTTAAAAACAGAAAACTTCAGATTCAGTAGTTGTTATGTTGATATACTGTGGAGCTAGCGACTGCCACGAGGCAGGAAGTGCCAACCCGACATCCGGGTCAAGCCCCTCCTGCCTGGCGCGTCGCACGCTGCCTGTCGCCGGCAGGGGCGGGGGACAAAGCGCGCGCCCGGACAGCTCATCTGGGTGTGCGGGCATTTATTTAAAAACAGAAAACTTCAGATTCAGTAGTTGTTATGTTGATATACTGTGGAGCCTTGGTTAATGTAATTAATATGTTCTCTGGGGCATTTCTTACAGCAAAAATTACTTTAAACAAATTTCCCATAGGAATGCATTAAAAACGAAAGTACAGTACTTTAATCAAAACACAGTTTCCCATAGAAATGCACTGAAAAACCAATTAATCCATTCTGGGAGGAAAAATACGTAAACCAAGCCACTATTTTCTATGGATTTCCTTTTGTTATGCGATTTTTATGTTAACCAAGCCATTTGTTAAACAAGTTCCACTGTAAATGATTAACTAAAGTTAAACAATGTGATAAATTTGCCAGTATGATTAGGTAATCAAAGGCACAAAGCTATATATATATACAATAGTCTTCTTCTGCCAGGTCCAAATCCTAATACTAGCAGTGATGTTAGCTCCGCTAACATGATGTTAGCTCCGCCCACACTGTGATGACATCACGGTGGGGTAGTAAAATTTTTGACATCCCACCACTGGTTGTGTAGCACTGTGGTCTTGAACTGCTGACCTGCCGATCTTCTAGTCATCAAGTTCAGTGTCTTAATCACTAAGCCACCGCAGTCCACTAATGGTACATTAACACTGCTTAAAACCCTATTCGGGCAGTGGTGGGCAACAAAAAAATTTGCTACCACACTGTGGGCAGAGCCTAATTCATGGGCAGAGCCTATATCATGGGCGGAGCCTACGTCATGGGTGATCTAGCCATGTCTGCTATATGGCCATGTATACATCTGCAAACACAGGCAGCACTGGCTCCTTGGCTGTAAATGGAGATGAGCACTGCACCCTAGAGTTGGATATGACTGGCTTTTGAGCAAGGGAGACCTTGAATCACTTGCAGGGACAAAATCTGATGGGGTAGGGAAGAGAGCTGAGTGTGGCCACTCAATTTCGCTACTCCCCCCTGCCCGAAGGCCACCCCACCCAATTTTGCTACCCCTCTCCTGGGGTGTGTGTGAACCTGTTGCTGCCCACCACTGTATTAGGGTCACTATAAGTTGGGTGTGAATTGATGGCACATAACAAACAAAACACCCATTGCAGATTAAAAACACATTAGTCCATTATCCCAGGTGTGTCACAACTCAAGGGGTATTATACTTGTGGTCATTGTACATATTGAATATGTATCAGTTCTTCATGAGTGCAGATACATCACACAGTATCTTATTTTTTTTCCAATGTACAAGAGTGCACGGAGTTAATATGACCTTGCCAAGACAGAAGGTGGACTGAACCCCAAGATTATTGATGAAGCAGCTAGTGAACACACAAATTATGTAATGAATAAAGATATCAGAAGTCATAAAATATTAGGGTTGATTCTGAAACTTGAAACTATACCCACATTCCCCCATTTAATGAGACTCTTGAACTCACGGTACTGTTTGTTTGTTAATCAAGGAGCTTATTCATTAGTAGAAGAGAAGGTGGGCAGTATACTATTGCTAATTCCAGCTAAAGTAGACCCAATGACTGAGTGAGATTTGTGGCAGTGTTCCACATTTGATTCAAATAAGCCTAGCTGACAGAATAGTGGCCAATAAAATGATATGGAATAGCTGTTCCCTTTTTAATGATAAGTAGTACCTATTTCACACCTGAAACCATTTTTAGGCTGAAAAAAATAGATCAGATTTCTCTCTTATTTCCCCTGTTTCAGAGGAATATGTTACAGATCTGTAGGAAAAATGTAAGTAAACTATAATTTCCTGCTCTTTCATTTCTTTAATTCCCCAAGAGAAATGTCTTTTCAGAGTTTCAAAGCTTCTGTATTTGTATGTAAGTCTGTTTCAGTTACTAGGATGGATTTTATTTACTTCTGCCCTGAAATGATAGCTATAAGTGGGTTTGGAAAAATGTAATTACTCAATCAGAATAAGCAGTTGGATACTTAAAAAAAAGAACTGGTTGGGTGTCATAATAACATATACTAGTGGAGGAAACATAAGTAGTTATTGCAACACAATATATTTCTTTAAAATGGGACTATATATATACACACACACACACACACACACACACACACACACACACACACACACACTTTTATATATTGTAAGAAAATGCTGCACTCCAATCTTTTACACACTCCCAAATATTTTATTTATTTATAACATTTCTATACCGCCCATTTGGGTGGTATCCCATTCTGGGCGCTGAAAAAACAGATAACAAATAACAACACACAGTAGATCAAACAAACAACTGATAAATACGTCACAAACTGAACCTATATATATATGTGCGTGCGCTGACATTCAAAAAAGGATGCTAGCAGTGATTTGTCAACCTAGTGACAGTCCACCACTACAGTTTATGCTATTGCAGTTTATGCTATGGTGGCTTATTTAACCAATGATATTCTGGCCTTTATATTTTTATTAAAGTTGTGCAATAGGATTTTTTGGATTTCAACTCCCAGAATTCTTCTAACAGGATAACCAGTGTCCATGCTGCCTTGAGAAATCTGCAGGTCACAGTCAGAAAACACAGTTTGCACACAATATGACGGAGTGAGCTTCTGTCTGTCCCAGCTCCTGCCAATCTAGCAGTTCGAAAGGAAGAAATTGCAAGTAGATAAATAGGTACAACTTTGGCAGGAAGGTAAACAGTGTTCCATGCACTCCAGTGTCTAGTCAAGCCTGCCACATGTCCACAGAAATGTCCACAGACACTGTAAACAGAGATGAGCACTGAACTCTAGAGTCGGATACAACTGGTTTCGAGCAAGGGCAACCTTTACCTTTTATAGTCTTACTGTTTATTTAGCACTTGAAGAAATTCATGGAAATATGACTAAAATGTATTTAAAACACAAAATAAGTTCACTATTTTAACCCAAGTAGCTTAAAGACAAAATCTAAAACAATCAGAAACAGTTAAAAAGAGATCACTCGCATGGTAAAAAGTAAGCGGCTGCTCAGTTCTCCCAGGTAAAAGTCTTTTCCTGCAGACAGATTAGCAGTAGGGTGGGAGTATTTTACCAATCCTTTGTAGGAATTTGCAAGGAGCTGCCCCTAAGAAAACCTTTTCCTACAGTTCCATCAGCTATGTCACAAAGGCTATGTGGCACTGAGAGAAAGACTTCCTCCAAAGAAGCCTATGCCATGTTATAAAGGAGAATACTGTATTGGCTTTTGGATATTGTGAGGGTGCTGACCTTGAGTAGTGCCCAAATAATACTTCTTATGGTAATGTAAACCCATTCATTTGCTTCATAGACAGAAAATGCCATGATTTCCTCCCAGTACCTAATGAAATTCTCAGAAGGCTTTGAACGTGTGTGAAAGGCAAATGCCAACAGTGTACTATAAGTACCTATTGGTACTATACATTGTCTCTCAAGCAAGAACAAATATACATGATGAACAGTCATATTTAAGAGTATGCAATCGGGGAGACAGAAATTTTTGATGTTCCAAAAGATGAGGTTACATTAATCTTTTGAGTCTGGATTAGCAGTTTATATATTCTAGTGTTACATTTGTGTTCTATTTCAGACAAATTTAACATCCATTTCATTTGACTTTATACCAAGTTCACCTGCAACTGGTCAGCTATATTAAGGAAACCATAATTCAGAAGGTTGCTCCAAGATATGAGAGGTAGTAGAACTACGTTTCCTTAGTTGGTGTCAGTATGAATTTGGTGGTGGTGTTACTCTACTAGCACGAGGTTCATTAATATTTGAAAAATGCAAATCTCCTTATTTGGACCAGATTGGGATTAATTTGTCAAACCATGCAGGCAGAACGAGCCATTATCCTTTGTGTGGAGGTTGGTGATTAAGTCAATATGTTGTTGTCAGAGGGAGGGTGAATAATCAGTGTCTTTATACAGCAATAATAAATATTATAAACTTCTTTGCTTTATGTTTTTTGAGCAATGCAATCTGTCAACCAGTTTATCTTCACTAATTAGACTGAGGGCTTTGGGGGATTTATGTACTGTAACTCTTCTGTCTCTTTCTCCTGATTAGCACTAAATTTACATTTACAAGTTGCTATTGCTAATATAGTTTGTGACATGTTATTTAAAGATATACTAATGGTATAGTCATGATTATTGGAATGATAGAATATTTGTTAATGTACAGGAAACTAATGGATCCATTTCTTTGAGCTGTACACCAAAATGCTTTGGTTTTGTCTTACTGATATTAGATGAAACGTGATGTCATTTCTATCAATATGTCATTCATATAATTGCCTGTTACTTCTGATTGTTCACACATTTGTTCAGCTGAGAGTCTAGTCCCCTGGAATCAGAAGTAATAGGCAATTATATGAATGACATATTGATAGAAATGAAAGAAACATCCTTGCCTCTTTCTCCGTATCTTCAAGATACCAGTGGTGTACTACCGCCCTTGATCTTCTTTTCCTCTCCTGCTCTCTGTGGGGTAAAAATCCCTGCAGCAGGAGGTTTTCCAGCCCCCTAGAGTAGGTTTCAGGGTGCATGGGAGCTTATAGAAGGAAAGGTGGCTGGACAGTTTAGGCAGAAGCAGTGGGATCTGGAAGGATTGCTCCATTGGATTCTGGCTTTGATGACCAAACTTTGTGATCGTTTACACTAGAAGCAATAACATTCAGCACTTGGAGAAGTTACTTTCATAGTCTTCAAATTTAATAATTACACAGACAGCATGACCATTAGTCATGCCAAACTGGGAGATCCTGGGAGTTAAGAGTCTGAAAAGGTATTTCTCTAGGTAAATATGGTGGGTAGGGGAATGCAAACCATGTTGACAGTGTCCCATCTGGCTATTTCCTTTCTATAGTTTTCACCCTTTGGGAGATGCTTGCTCATACTGTTCACTGCCTACCTATTTTAGTACAACCACACTTTAGGTATAGTAGAGAACTCCCCCAGTTATAAATCACATGCAGTGTGTCCTAAAACTGAAGAAACCTCTTGCTGAGATGATGATTTGTCTTTGTTCAAAAATGGGGATGGGGAAGTTAGCAAACTCTTCTCTTCGCTTCCACTTCATTGTATATTCCATATGTTTTACAAATATTTGGAGAGGTTCATGTGGTTCATGTGGGTAATGCTACCCAGCCTATAAGCCAGACTAAGTGCAGACAGGAGTAGGTTGCTTCACTGGCACAGTACCATAATATTTTTCAAGAATACATGTAATTTTCCCTGTTTTAAATCTAATACAGTTTCAAGCACTTTGAAATCAAGATATCAATAAGCCATTAATTTGTGGTATGAAACACAGCGTAAATTAGCAACTACTTAAGCGCTCCATAATGTACTTTGATCAGTTTTCAAATATATCCTTTTTCATAATAAAAAATGAAGCGTAACTAACATAAGGACAATTCATATGGCTGAACATAAATGGTATTGATAGCTGTAATAATGGGAATCAGCAGAAAACTGCCTCCAGAAAGATGTTCTGCCTTGGCCACCCAGTCCCATTAGACCTAGTGCAGTTGCTGTTCCACAGGGAAACTTATGAGGCAAGAAATAGGAGGGCAAAACGGCAGTAAGGATGATGGCAGGAGTAACAGGTTGTTTTGAATTGCTACCAACTGCCTCATCATCTTCAGAGGTGGCTACATTGTCACTTATTTGACTGAGGCCAAGGCATTGTGAGGGGTGTGGCCCAAGGACTCATGCCTTCTGCAAACCGAATGGTGGGATTCAGCTGTTATACCGCCGTACACCCGTATTGGTAGTAGAAATTGTCTGGCCCCGCCCATCCGATTGTCAGAGCCTTGGGTTGTAGGCTTGTGCCAGTGGTGCAGCCTCCTAGGCTTCCCCCATCCAGTTGCCAGAGCCACCTGGCCACCCCATCCAGTCATGGCCATGCTTACCATGCCACACCCGCAGAGTAGGTAGTAATTTTTTAAAATCACATCACTGCACAAACCCAGCTGCATTCCAAAGGAGACTAAGTAGCCAGCTGTGCTTCCAAATAGCCACTGCAATCTCCCCTGTGTAGCATCGCTGGGGTTGCGGGACAAATCCTACTCCAAACGCCACTTCATTCTTATTTCCCCTTCTCAAACTGTGGAAGAGGTAAATAGCATAAAGGCAAGGTAGAATGTATTATTATTTTTGTTTTACCCTTTTATAATCCACATGGAAAAGAAACCATGGCTTGGTGTTCTCAGCCACATTACAGAGCCCCATAAAGACATCAGCTTTCACCACACTGATCTAAGGCCAATTCTTTGTGCTGTAAAAGCAGCCTTTTGAGGAATTAAATACAACATCCACCGCTTCCTTAATGAGCATCACCACCACCATCTGACACAGAAGGGTTTTGCTTTGTGACCACATTATCAAAGTGTTTATATTCTAGATATTTGTCTGACAGGCAATCTAGAGAACACTAACCCTCCAAGGGTTACATTACAATTGTTCTTTGCAAATAAAATTCACATCTGTTCTGACAATTTATTTCAGCCTGATCCAACTTGAAAAGGTCGAGATTAATCCCAGAAAATCAAAGTTCTATTGGAAAGGCCAAATCAACTTTAATTGTAGCTCATTGCTATTTATATTGACATTTAGCCATGGTGGAACATTAGTCTTTTCAGTGCTAATGTTTGACTCTGGAATCGTCGTGATTGTTCTTATTTGATGTTAAACTGTGTTTCAGGCTACATAGCATGAACATCATCTATATTTTTATGTTAGTTTTACTGATGCAAGGCATACCACATAGATGTTCCCTGTTATCATATGATAGACATATTCTGAAAAAACAAGAGGTATATTTGGGAATTAATTATTACTGAGATCCATGCCATCGCTCAATGGTTCAATGAGCTAAAGGGGAATTTAAGCTTGTGTTTTCTCCTGGTCTCTCTCAGCAAACTGGTTTAGAAATCTGAGGAGCAATGTAACCCAGTGCAAAATTACTTAAAAGCAATTTGCCACAACATTCCAAGAGGCACAGTTCTAACTAAAGTTTAACTTTATTTAGTTATTATGTTTATTTAAGTTTTAATGGTAGGTCATAAGAGGCAGAGATGGAAAAAAGTTACTTGTTTAGATTGCAGATCCCAAAATTTACTATCTAGTATGTTCAGTGGGATTCTGGGATTGAGTAAAAAAAAAAATACCAGTAAGAGTAACAGTGAATCTTCAGTGCTTTAGAAATCACACAGCACTCCCAGCTTCCCACTATAGAAATCTGTGTCATTTGCATCCCAAACTGATTTTAAAAAATTGTTCGCTTGCAGCCATTACAAATGGTGGTTTTCTGACTTTTTTTTTTAAAAAAGGAACAGCATAACCACATTTCGGGTGGGAAACCTGAGTTCCAGGGGCTTTTTTGAACACCTACTAGCTTCCTGTACTTGATGTTTGTTGTCAGCCCAGGCATGAACTGAAAGTGTAACATTTTGGTAGAGAGCAAAAGGTTCTCATCTGGTAATAAACTCAGCAGTGTGGCCTGGAGAAAACTCAATATGGTGCCAGGGTGTTTTAAGTAACAGCTGGCCTGGTCTGCTGATACAAACGGCCACTTGCAGGAAAGTTGCCATTTAACTGCCATTTAAGTCTTAACAAACAAGTCAATACTAATCTTTGCCAAATTAATCTTTTCCTTGGGAGCCACTAGGGCAATTATGCTTAGACTTCGAGTCAAGTGGAAACCCCCCCCCCCACCTTACTTGGCAACAGGCTATACTTTCATATGTTCTACCTACCCTTGGGTTTTTCATCAGGCTGTATCTTCCAGTTCTCCTTCTAAAAGGTAGCATATTATGTTTCAGGCATGGGCTTTTAGCAAAGTATGTTTATGTAAGTTCAAACTGGGGGCAAACATAAAGTGGAACATGAAGGGAAATCTCAACTTATTTCTACAGTAGAACTATGGGGTACACAGAAAGCGCCTCCTTGAAGATTGTGGTATTTTTGAACTATAATCAGGCGTACCCTGGTAACAGCAACCATGTGTTTTCAGTTAATCTTACTCAGATTACATCAACAAAAGGAACTGAAAATGAACTCACCAAAGTGTGCCTTTATTTTGTCAGTTTCATGTCTGACCTAGACACAGAAGTAGGACTATGTGTTATTTAAAATCTATGGTACAGTAAAACCCCGATTTATGTATGCTTCAAGTTAGGTAAAATTCAATTTATGAAAGGATTTTTCACTAAAATGGTGTCCCGATTTATATAAATGCCCCAATTAACATAACATGATTTCCCATGGGTTTGCTTTGAATTATGTAAAAAAATCATTTTTTCCTATGGGTTTGCTATGATTAATGTAAATATTCATTTTCCTATGGGGTTGCTTCAATTTATGGAAAAAAACGATTTACATAAAAGGCTACGGAACAGACTTTTTACATAAATCGGGGTTTTACTGTACTTGAAAACACTGAGGGAGGAGGAACTATTGAAAAATACATTGTGTCATGAACATTTATAGCTAATTATATATTCATTTTTGACTTGAAGTCTTGTATATTGCATTGATGCTTTACCATAAGTAGCAAATGACAATGCACAAACCATATTAAACACTGCTGGCTTATGCCCACTTCCACCATGGGTAAACATCAGGCATATGTGCTGCTTCACATCTGGCAGTACACAGTACAAGTATCCTTGAAGTTTCGTGCTGCCATGGTTAATGACATTCATTTTGGCTTTATCTTACCATTTTGCAAAAGCTTTCATGTAATTTAGGGAAAATATGTAAATTCAGCAAGTACTGCTACATGGAAACATATGTAAAAGAGAACTCTCATGTAGCTTATACCATATTCTGATCCAGTAATGGTGGTATCAGCCAATACTGTACATGTTTTCATCAGTGGTAGGATTCACTTTTTTTTACTACCTACTCTGTGGTCATGGCATGGTGGGTGTGGCCAGGGGGAAAGCCCTGCATTGCACACAAATTAGGACTACTTTATTTCAAAACCTGGATGGGCAGGGCCAGCCAAAATTTCTGCTACTGGTTCTGGCAAACTGGGGCAAAACTGCTGAATCCCACAACTGGTTTTCATGGTTTTTTCTGATTAAAACTATCTCATATGAAAAACAAATAAGGAATGATGGAGCTAGTGTCAGAAATGTAAAACACATGTACTGTATTTTGAAAACATTGAGAAAAACCTGGTAAACCACCAAACCTCATGCTGGCTTTCCTTGTTTTCTCATGATGATAGTTGCAATTTACCATGTATTTCACTGCTTTTGCATGAAAGAAGGAATCGTATGCATTGGCTGAAATCCTTTACTTAGCATAATAAATCCCCCTAGAGCAGGCCTGGTGAATCAGCGCCTCCATCAATTCCATTGATTCAGTGGACCTGTGCTAATTATGAATCAACAGTAAGAAAGCAAGGAACGGATATGTTTTAAAGAGGTGAGGCATGAGTAATACGTTTCAAACTGGGCCACAGCTTTATTAATCTATTAAACATTTAAATCCCCCAAACTGCGGTTGGCCTAAGGTTGTGCATGGACCTGGAAATAAAGCAGGTGGACCCTCCAGGTCTCTTTCCAGACCTGACTGATGAGACCCTAGCTCAGGAGTACTGCTGTATCTTTGTCGCAGTTGGGGGTAGATACCCTTGAGTCCCAAGCCTATCAAAGTCCCAAGATTTGTGGCTGGCCATTACGCAAGGCTGCCTCAAAAGGCCATTCTTACCTGTGTCTCAGAATCCCATGATTCTCATTCCTCACTAAGGGGATATAATTGTCATGAAGGCGCCCAGTGAGGGCTGAACCACCATCCTTTTTCTCAGCACTACCTGCCACAGAAAGGGATAGCTCAAGCTTGTCTACCTGCACTAACCATCTCATCACACACAGAAACCAGAGCCCTCTGTAGTGTTTTTAGGAGGATGTCATCTCCTGCATCCAAAAAGTTTACTGCCCTCCAGAAGCGTAGCATGCCTTAACGGGGCCCCGTATAAAAATTTGTTTGGGGGGCCCTTGTGAAATAAAAAAAATTGGGAAGTTTTAATTAATTTTTGCTGTAGGGGGCCCCCGTGGCCCGGGGGCCCCGTATAATTGATACGGCAGATACGGCGGTAGCTACGCCCCTGCTGCCCTCCAACAGTCCCATGTGATTCATGTTCCAAGAAGTATCAGCCACTCTCTTGCTCAAGGTGTCTCTGACGCTGGTGGTACATTGGGGTTCTTGATTGAGGAAGAACTCTGCCTATCCTCAAGGGCTGTGAGATGAGAAAATATTTTTATCCTTATTTTTTAAAAATACTATACAGTAATACCCCGGATAATGCTAAAACTTGGTTTCACTAGTCTTAGCGTTATCTGATTTTTAACGTTATGCGATACATGTATTGTATAACGTTAAAATCCTATGGGATGAATCGCATAGGGTTAAACTCCATAGAGATACATTGTAACTGGCACAGACTTCAGTGAACATTATGCGATACATCCCATAGGATTTTAACGTTGTGCGATGCAATCCCCCGACTCCTTAACGTTATGCAGTTTTAGCGTTATGTGGTGCAAACGTTATCTGAGGTATTACTGTAGTTATATTTATAAAATGCTGGTCAAGCTGTCTGGCCCAATTGAGTATTATTATTTTTTTTGAGGGAGGTTGTAGTATAAGCTTCTGCTACTCCCCATAAACCAGTCCCAGTGCAAACAATGGGGAATCCTCTATGGATCTCAGGCCCCAGAAGCTGCTTCCTGCCTTGCTTGTCCCACATGAAGGCCAGAGTTGGCCAAGATGAATTGACTTACCAGATCCAGCCATATGTCTGGGCTAGCATTCACCTTTGAGGGCAGACACCTTTGAGGCAAGAAAGTCACTGTGGGCATAGACTTGTGGACTATCTTAGAAACTATGTGGGGCAAGCCTGGGCAAAGGAGAAGACCACCCCCACCCCCCATTACAAGAGAAGGCACAGGACACTCAAACTGCTTTCCCTCAGGGTTCTGCATACCCAGTGGCAGAAACCACACTTATGAGCAAGAATGAGAGGTTCAGACAAGGGAAGTGTAAACCACTGGTTACGTTCTGGGACCACCTCTCTTCACCTTTTGTCTCAAATCTCACATGGCTGCAGCTTTGATCCACTTTTGAGGCTCTTGCCTCAAATTCAACACTGATGGTTTTTTGAAAAGAGATGAGCAAACCTATTAATATCCAGTTTGTCTAGTATCTTAATGGATTGCAGTTTAATTGAATGGTCTTTTTTCTGAGGTTGTGACTGCAGTGGCTTAGGGGTTAAGATGTTGATCTTTGTGTCTGGACGGTTGGCAGGTCAGCAGTTCAAGATTAGAGTGCTGTGCGATGACATGAACGCCCATCATCTGTCCCAGCTCCTAGCAGTTCAAAAGCAAGAAATTGCGAGTAGATAAATAGGGACCACCTAGGAGGGAAAGGTAATTGTGTCCCATGCATTCCAGTGTCTAGTCATGCCTGCCACATAACTACAGAAGCATCTGCAGATGCAGGCAGTGCTAGCTCTTTGGTTGGTGTGTATGTGAGGAGGAGCCTAGAGGACTATTTAACCTATTGTTTTGTTTGGAGGAGAGTTTTCATTTACAAAAATGAAAGAAAAACGAGAGACCAGGCTCCTTGTTCTAATCTTGCAGATACAGTTTTGGCACAGAAACAAATCACCCCCACCCACTCCCACCCCCAAGATCTGGACGGTTCCAAGTTGCCCATTCCTGGTTTATGCAATGCCTCTTAGACAATGGATACCCACCCATATTTCCTGGGCTGCCATTAAATTTTTTGGATGCACTTATGTTATGAAATGACCCATTGTCCTTTCCATCAGACAACAGATCTCCGCAGAATTCCTGCACTTTTGCAGTGTTAATTTGCTATGTGGAAATTTAGCTAAAATACTTCACAACATTGTGTTGAGTGTGAACCACTGAACTCTAGTAGATATTTAAAGAGCAACACATCCACACCAAAGTAGTTTATTTATGACCTACTTTTTATTGACATTAACATTTGCTCCTAGTCTGAACCTTGGCTTGCAAATGAAATGTATAAATGGTGACAGCACAGCCTCTCCAGAAAAAAATGCTGATAACACAACACTCCCATCAAATTCTGTCATAGTTGATTCCCATAACTACTAATTGCTTGCTCTTTTTGTAGAATTAATTTGTGTGGGAAATGAAGTTTTACCATAACAGAATTAATACAAAACACTAGCTAATTATTAATGCTGGTATATTTCTAAAGTACCGAACATAAAGACAATAAACTGTGAATGCAATCATAAATTCCTACATGGATTCAAGACAAGAAAATTAGAACTTAGCTACAGCAATTTTAATAATCACATCGGATCTGCATTATTTATTAGTTATTACATGCGGAAGTGATTCAGGTTTGTACATTGCCTAATTTTTATTTGAATACACACATATCTTTGTTGTAATTTTACATGGGGTGAAGCTGTTTTTTTACAATGTCTATTTCACAACTGAAATAGAAGACAAGTAATTTATCAATTTGGTTGGCAGAAAGGTCTGAAAATATCAGCCCAGTAACCATCTCTTAAGAGAAGAACTTCCACAAACACTAAGAAATACTTTGCCAGGAAGAGCTCGTAGTCTGGACTAAGTGGACAAAAGAAAATGATGAGCTGCATGTTGCCCAAAATATAAGTGACACTTATTTAGGATGAGTGGAAGGCCTATAGATTAAAGAAATTTTAAAAAATGGGAGATTCCTGCTAATCAACATGAAGTGAAAACTGACAGTTTATCTCACATGTATTCAGTACATTGATTGGAGACGTGAAGGTGTTTTCTTTCTCAGGTACGCTCACGACGCATTGGAGAACTATGGAACAGACTGTCTGCATGATAGCCTCACCTCAGGATGGTTATTCCCTAACTATCCCTGATCTGGACCTTTTAAGATACTCAGTTTTGACTTTTCTAATTTACTACTCTTGAGCTATTCAGGTATTGCTAAGGGACCACGGCTACTTCTTACTGATAACGATTGTGCCATAACTGTTGTTGCATTTACTGAAGTATTTTTGGTAATTTTTAATGTTAGTTGCCTTTAGCTACATGAACATTCTTTTACTTTTGGGAAGATGTTATGTGAAGGCTTCAGGTATTCCATCTAAAAGCACCTACAGGTGCTTCTCTTTTGCCATCTACGAGCAGTGGAATTACCTGTACATGTAATGTCATCCCTATGAATGTCCAGAAGTGTCCCTTCATAGGTCAGCAAAGAGAAGTCCGTATACACAGCATTCATTTGATGAACTGTCTACATCTCCTTAGTTAGCAATATCATCTTTTTCCAAAACCAGCATTTTACATGAGCAGTTTTTTCTAAAGAAGACCAAAGGAACAAAGTCATTTCTAAATGATTTAACTCCTATTTCCTTGATGTTCTTTTTGGTCCAGACCAACATATGAAAAGCAGAACAAAAGCTGATTAACCTTTGCTATCTGTCAGAAAAAGCTGGTTTGGCTTTATTCTTAATGCTGTAAAAAATTATATATGTTCACACCAGCAGCAAATATATTGATGCCAAAAAAGTAGTTTAAAAATCTCTTCTTTAAGATGCTAACAAATTTACTTACAAACACCTATATTTATTATTTCATAAATAGGCGCAACAGCTTCCATAAAAAAAGATTAAATACAGACACAGTATGAAGAAACAATAATACAGAGCCATATGTAAAGGTTGTAATTTAGCTGTTTCCAATCTTTTCTGCAACTAATAAAATATCAAAGCATTTGGCAGTTTTATACATAAGAGGATGTAAATGACATTTACTAACTGTTACACATAAAGTGATAAAAAAAGCAGTTTTAGGCAGTACAAAATAAATGTGTTTGCTCTTTTTCCAACACTAGACTTTTTTTGTATAGCTAATGACGCAGAGCCAATTTCTGTTTAATTAAATTCATTTGGGAATAATTTACCTTTTTTCCCCTTTCAAAGAGTTTGAAAATATAGAACTATTAGTCAGTTGCTTATAAATGAAGTAAAAATATGAATGTTTGCCAATTCAACCCCATTTGTGAAATCAATAAACTGGAATGAGCCAGTTTCAAATTACAATTAGCTACAAAAACATTCACATTTTATACTCTAGGAGAGTGTAACATAGATGCTATTTACAAACTTGCTATGACTGCTACATAAGCCATTTAAAAAGTCTTTAGTAGTTTCATATAAACACCCATTATGAAAACCAATGGAAAATCCAGGACTTTTATCCAAGACATCTACAGTTGCTAAGGCAGTTACTAGCGCAGCACTTCACAGCAAAAATAAAAACCCACGTAAGATCTGCATGGTCCAGGCCTCCTTCCTTAAGGAAAGAAGAAAAGCAATGTCCATTAAAGGATGTGGCAGGTGAAAGAAAAAGAAAGAAGGGGGTGGAGGGAGGAGCAAGACTAATTTTTTCCCAGAGTGAATGACCCACCAGCTCAAATAGTCCTAAGTGCTTAGCAGCTTATATTTTCTAAATAAATGCAGAACTGCCTTGACTGCGTAAAGCAGTCCATGATGGAACAACTTCACCGCATCGCTTAGTGGAAAGAAGAGGTACCACACCAAAACGTTTTCAGGTGAGGTACAACGCCTTGTCCCTCTGCATGGCCCTGTTGAGAAAGAGATAGTAGAGAGGGAAGGGGATTTAAAAGAACAACAGTTAGTGAATACAAAATTAAATATTCAGTAGATAAGAAAGCAGTGATTTGATGTCACAATTGCAACTGCACCAATGTGCTACTCCATGGCACTTCCAGCAGTCTCTGAGCGGTTTACAAGGTAGTTAGCATTTTACCCGCAACATAGATGGTACTTATTTTACCAACATGGGAAGGATGGAAGCCTGAATCAACCTTAGTACTGAAGGGAAATCTTTGAGGGGGGAAATCCAAGGGTTTAGATAAGGGGAGCCCAAGCTTATTGTCCAGTGGACAGGTCACATGGTTGAGTGGGCTGATCATGTGGAAGTAAAATACACCCACACATGCACAAAATGCTGCCGAAAATGCACCCGTGGCTGTCAGAAATGTTTTTGCGACAGCCACGGGTGTTTTATGGCAGCATTTTGAGCATGCAGGGGATTTTTAACTTCCGCTTTCGGGAATGGCATGGGCCAGATTGTTAGGCACTACGGGCTTGATCCAGCCTGCAGGTCATTGTTTGGACACCCCTGGATTAGGCTTTTTCTTTCTTTTTGGTGTATTTTTGGGATCTACTATACAGGGGTGGTAATAATTAGCTTTTTTGTACACAATATATGGATGGATGTATAAACCTGTTTCCTACTAAGCAGCCTTTTGGAAAACTGAAGCATAGCAGAATCTATGCTTACTCTGCTTACTCTGTAGTTGAAATACGGAATTCTCTATGGAACACAATGATATGGCTTGCCACCAGCACCAAAGAGCTAATAAATGCCATCTCTAGATGGGCACATGATGACTAGCTTCAGACATGTGAAACTCTGATGATACCAATTGGATGAATGGAAGCCCTTTGGTTTTCTTAAGGATTGGCTACTTTGGAAAAAGAAATCAGCTAATCAACAAAGACTGTTGTTCAGATGAGCAGAATTGTCTTCTGTTCATGTGTACAATGTTCTGGATCTCATACTGTGTTGCCGCAGAAAGCTGGATTACATTTGAGTGAAATGCGTCATTGGCTGATGCATCAGAACCTAATATTTTCCATCCAAAATTAAATGTGTCAAAATAAGTACCTTCTACACCAAGGGTTCCCAAATCACGGGCCGCATCCAGCCCACAGTCCCAATTAATCTGGCCCTCACTACTCCCGGAAGTGGAAGTAAAATGCACCAGGGCACATGAGCAAAACACTACCATAAATGCAGTGTTACGGCAGTGTTTTGAGCATGTGTGGACCTGTTTTACTTCCGCTTCTGGTGGGAGGAACCACGTGACCAGCCCACTCAAACACATGACCAGCCCACTGAGTGAAAAGTTTGGGAACCCAAACATAAATTAAAAGCTTAGAAGGCAGCAGCATTACTTGGTGGTATTGTTCCTTCTCTGAATCCTATTAAAATGTGTTTACAAGTTCCTAGCTTCAAGCCAAAGAAAGTAAGCCATGCCATTCAAGACACAAAGAAGCAGTCCGGCCCTGCTGAACTGCAAGACAGCCAAAGCCCCTTCTTTGACCAAAGTCATAGTGTCTTTCAGTATAAATGCTTGTGATAACTCACAAACTGCTTTAATAAAAGCATGATGTGGCACATAAAAATAAAAAGGGACCTCCAATCAGACATATGCAGAAATGTGTCTTAATGAAGCAAGCTGATCTAAAGACATCTTCCAGTGTAAAAATCTATTTATTTTGCTGCTTCCTATAGTAAATAGGTTAAAGAATCAATTAGTGTGACCACAAGAAGAATACACACATGAACCCTATAGAGCAGTGATGGTGATCTTTTAGAGACCGAGTGCCCGAGTGCAACAGTGTGCAGGCAGGCACTGCATATGTGCACACCTCCTCCTCCACCTAGGAGGGGTGTGGGGTGTCTGGACACCTCACCTCATCCCCGCCACCTGGGGTGGATTTTGGCCTCTCCTCTCTTACCCACTGGTGGAGGGAGATGGATGAATGGGGAAACAACATTGCCATTGGCACCATCATGGTTTTGCCCACGATGGTGCGAGGCTTGTCTACAATGGCGCATGTGCCCACAGAGAGGGCTCTGCATGCCACCTCTGGAACGTGTGCCATAGGTTTGCCTACACTGCTATAGAGAATGTGCTGACTCCTGTGCATGTGGATTGAGGAATCTGCACACTGGCCATTGTGTCAATCTTCCCTTTGTTTGAGCCACAGTCTTCTATTTTTACCCTCAATGTTAGTAAAGGGTAGGAGTTATTTGAATTTATGTATATTGCTGGAGATCCATATTCCTAAATAACCTTTACGATAATGAAGTGGTATTTGTCTGATACCAATAGCAAGCCACCTACTTGTTTATTAATGTTTTTACTAGAAAATTATTAGTAAATAAAGGCATTGCTACCTCATAATCTTACCTAGGTAATAAGTGTAAAGCACAGATATTATAATTATTCTTCATTTTTGTTATAAATATTACTCAACACAAGATGACATTCATTGGCTGCTCACCCATTACTGCAGTAATCATTATTCCACTCCACACTTTGTGCTGGGGGATTTCTGCACCCTGAACGAACATACTCCATTGCTTGAGTAACAACTTGTGCAGCTGTAGATGCTGGGTTGATAATATTCTGGTAATCAGGCTGGAGAGTAAAACCCTGTAAAATGAAAGTGAAATATGGTTTCATAATCCAAGTTAACCTGTTAAATTGCAAGTCTTCACAAAGTGCCAAGTTGTACACCTATCTTCTCAGATTTGAAATGTTTGTACTTTAATTTTTTTAAAATTGGTTGAGAAGCAAGTCTGGATAACACACTAAAAGAATGCGGAGACAAAGAACAGAAACATTTTAAAACTGTAAAAAAAATTCATTCTATACAGCAAAATAAAAGCAAGGTCTGTGTGCTTCTCACAGCTTGTATGTTGATTCAACCAAAGGACACACTACTAGTTAATTCCAAGAATATGCAACAGAATCTTTTTGAAGGACGCAGGCAGCAGGTGGCTGAGTGTTTTATTAGACTACACCTATTCACAATTATTGTTCTCAAACCCCTTTTATTTGGTTCAGTCACAAAAGGACCATCTGCTGCTTCTTTTATTTGCACGTCTTTTTCAACTACACAAAAAATCAACTCAAGCTTTTTAACAGCCGTTAGACTAATGTAGCAAGAAGTAGGGGAAGAAATTCAACTTACTCTTGTTTTTAGTCAGAAGTGAGTATGCTTAAATATTGTTAAAATCAGTAGAACTGATCAGATTTTTATGAATAGTTTGCACTGAACTTTCCATACAACAGTCAGATTACCTAAAAAAATAATGCTGCTGCAAGGCCAGGGTCACTTTAGAGTGAACCACAATAAATAAACTAGTGCCTGTTCAAAGAGAACAAAGCTGATTGACCTATCTAAACAGATAAACATCTCAAGGATATCAGAAGAGGATGTACTATCTATAACAAGGGTTCTCAAGTCATGGGCCTGACCAAACAACCTGGACAGCTGTTCGTGCCAGTCACATGATTCCTCCCACTGGAAGTGGAAGTAAAACACGCTTGCACATGTGCAGAACACATTTATGGCAGCGTTCTATGCATGCATGGGTGCATTTTTCTTCTGCTTCTGGGAGTGCTGAGGGCAACACGGGCTGGATGGATTGATCTGGCCCGTGGGCCGTAAGTTGCAAATGCCTGATCTATAACAAGGATGGGAACATACTTTCTGGCACCAAATTACGATTGACAAAAAACATGCATTGCCTAGTTAAATCAAGAGAGCTGATGTAGGATAAATTTTACTCCGGGTATGCATTTCTTTGCAAAACTGTAGAAAGAGACCAAGATAACAATAGTTGCAAACTACTTCAGTTTTAGAATGGGGTGGAAATCTGAGGACATCTACTTGTTGGACCAAAACTCCCATTGGCTCCAATTTGACATATGTTTGCCATTTATATTCCAAGGAGATTTCTTATACAATAAAACACTGGATAACGCTAAAACTTGGTTCCACAAGTCTTGGTGTAATCTGATTTTTAGTGTTATCCAATCCATGTTAAAATCCTATGGGATGGATTGGATAACGTTAAAGCTCCATAGAGATACATTGTAACCCCACAGGCTTTAGCGGTTGTTATCCGATCCATCCCATAGGACCTTAACGTTATTCGATCCAATTCTCCTCCCCAGATTAATAAAAGTTATGCGATTTTAGCATTATCTGATCCAATCGTTTGGCGTTTTACTGTACTTGTATAGCATTCAACAATATTGCCAAATCTTAATGATTTCATCTTTCCAGATCTTCTTCTCCATACAAAAAGCTCCTGGAACAAATTATTTTTTAAACCCAAACAAATCTTTTGTTTGGTGAAATCTACCCATTTGTGCAATGGTAACATGCTAAAGTATATGATTTCCAACTACATTAGACTGAGAGAAGGAATGTTTTGAAACTCAAAAGGAAAGCAGAACAAAACAATAAAGATAAAAAGCTCAAAGAAACGTCAATATTTGCCATGGGAAATTTGAATCCCATTCAAAAAAAATTTTTTTTCTTCCAGACGATGGGAGGTATTATATTTTAAATATGTCCAACTGGTATAAAAATGCTGCACAATAAAGGCTAGCAGAATGAAATCTTTGCTTTGTAATCTAGCACATGGATTTCTTTGGGGATCATTTTACTAACCTGATGCATCCACATGTGGATTGAGATACAGTCAAACCTCGCACATAGAGTGCCTCACTTAAAGAGTAACTTGCTTAAAGAGCAGGATTTTCTCTGCATGTTTGCTTCACTTAACAAATAAAACCAACCAAAAACTCACTTAACAAATAAATCGGGGTTTGCAATCCCCCCCCCCCCCCGAAGTCACAATTGGTCATTTACAGTGGTGCTTCGCTTAAAGAGGAAACTTGCTTAAAGAGCAATCCTGTGGAACATCTGTTTTTTTTACCCATTTCGGGCTCTCTGACCCCCCTGCTGGCTCCGGGCAGGTCGGGGGACCTGATCTGTGCTGTTTTGGCTTGCTGCATTGACCAGGGAGGTGGAAGAAGTCCAGAAACAGTGTGGATCGGGTCCTCTGACCTCCCTGGAGCCGGCAGTGGGGGTCAGAGAGCCCGAATTGGGTAAAAAAAATGTCTGTTTCTTCACCCATTTCAGGCTCTCTGCCCCCACTGCCAGCTCTGGTCAGGTAGGGGGACCTGATCCACAGCTTGAGAATGGTTGGGGAAGCTGACCGGGACTCCCCGCTGGCTTCCCTAGCCACCTGGCCCTGCCTCCGCAGCTGTGGGGTGGCTGGGGAAGCTGACGGGGGAGCCCCCTGTCAGCATTCCAGCCACCCTGCTGCTACGAACGACTGCATCAGATAACGCTAACAGATCGTTATCGGATGTAGAATTTCTTTAGAAATTTTGCATCATTATCTGATTTTAGCATTATATGATGCAGTTGTTACTTTACTCAGCATTACTAACCATGTCTGGGCATACCTGCCACATGTCCATGGAAACGTCTGGAAACACAGACAGTGCAGTTCAGAAATGAGCATTGAATCCTAGAGTCAGATACGACTGGCTTTCGAGCAAGGTTAACCTTTTCCTTTACTGAACTGTTGGGGAAGGACAACAAATATTTAATCCTATCCATGTTGATGTGATTCACAATTGGTAAAAATATTTTTGTAGGTATTTTTAACTAGGTATTTCATACAATTTACAGAAAAGCTTACTATGTTTAGTGTCCTATAACCTAAAATCAATAAACAGTGATGGTGTTTTTTGGTCTGCTTTTTTATGTATCTGGAATCATAAACTGTATTTCAGTAAAGTGACAAATCTCACATTGAGTTATGAACATCTACTCATGAGTCAAAGCATGTGCTGCAGCATACAATGAAAGAAGAGTCTGCATTTTGTTAGTCTAATTCCTCCAGCTGTCAAGAGGGTGGGTGGGGTGGTTTGATATTTCTATTGAAATTGCCTTGGAACTGACTAATTTGATGCTTATATTGGAACTGTCAGCTCTGATTAGTAGCTTTTCCTGTATTTCCACTAATTGTTTCAGCTCATTTTGGTTCATTGTTCTCTATGAAAAGTTATCGACACTGAGTAAAAGCAATAAACAACAAAATATATCACCCTATAATAAATAGGTACTGTAATATTAGGTTACCAAGGTTCTTATTAATGAAAATGATGAAAGGGACAGATACATCTTATTTGTTGTGCTGCTGATAATTCTTGCTGACCATGTATATGCCATAGTTAATCAAAGCATTTCTGAAATGCAAAACTGAAAAAAGAACCACAAACCCATTAAGTCATACATGGAGCATGAAAAGCATGGAGTGCATATGCCACTCTGATGATGAAATATGTAAACAATATTTTGTGTAAGGACTTTGCAAACAGTGATGTAATTAAAACATGAATGCTCTGTAGATTAATGAGACAATAGCAAACATTTTGTAACATGCAAGATAAAATCAGCAACTGTTTTGTGACATGCCTTGAATTTTAAGTTTCATTTTCTTGCACCAGATTGAAATAAAAATAGGGAACTTGATAAAGATTAATTTGATGTCAGATGGGACATTTGCTCTTTAATTAGATTTCTGTATCCCTAGCTGGAGATTTTGTGTGACTACTGCATGCAAGTGCTAAAAAGCCTGCAGCAGAACCTAAACTGAGATCCTCATCTCTACACTTTACCGAGAACTAATTTCATTTCCTGCCTGTCTGGAAAGGACTTTTCAACAGACATCAATGTTTTTGTCTTCAGAACTGATTTATTCATCAATCTCAATGTAATGTTTTTAAACCTTTAAATTACATCCAAATCCTAAAGCATCTGTTTATTACACACGGAAATTGAAAATCTGTCTGTGTGATATCATACAAAGATTTCCCCTTCAGGTTATAAGGACAGTTGACAGATATTAATGATTTTTCTCCCCTCCTCTTAACTGCATGGTAGGGGAAATAGTGGTGGGGAAAAAAAGTGGTTAAAAAATACACTTTGCCAAATAAATTACTGAATGGGAAAAAAAAGGCAAAGGATGCTGCAAATTTCTTAAGGGGCAAGTAAATAACCATAGAAAATTATTGTAAAAATAGAAGTCTGAAACAAAATTTGGTGCCCCCCCATACAGTCTTTTCAAAATAAAGATGCATTATTGGCCTTGTATTTTTGCCACAGCAAAAATATAAGCCTGTCATTCACAATGCAGAAAAATGAGAGCCGAGATCAGTGGTTGAAGATTAGTGTGACAAAATAAGAAAGTGAGCAAACTGGAGGACATGTGCAGACAGATATATGTATTTGTGCATGTATCTCTCTTTTTCCACTAAAGTGTCAACACCATGAAGCCTAGACACCTGAAAATTGGCATGAATATTAAGGGCCCTCCAAAGGTATAGATCTTGAAATTATTTTGTTTTTAAAATAATTAAACAATTACACCTTATAATCAGGCTGTAGGCTGTGTTACCATTTTTAGTCACTAGGTGACAAAATGCCAATTCCATTCCTACCTGGAGACAGGTTTGAGATACAGTAATACCTCAGATGTTTGCATCATATAAAGCTAAAACCGCATAACATTAAGCAATCTGGAAAATTATTTTGCATCGCATAATGTTAAAATCCTATGGGATGTATCGCATAATGTTCGCTGAAGCCTGTGCCAGTTACAGTGTATCTCTATGGAGTTTTAACATTATGCATGCATCGGATAACATTAAAAATCGTATAACACTAAGACTTGTGGAACCTAGTTTTAGCATTATCCGAGGTTTTACTGAACTGAATTTTCCATAGACCTATCCCAAAAGCATTTTCACTTCTGCTCAAATGCACAGGAACTATACTCTGGCAGTAATATGTAATAAGTTTGTGTGTGTATATATATGCATTCATTCATTCATTCATTCATTCATTCATTCATTCATAATACTGCCCCTTTTTGAATACGCGCTACTCTGGGCAGCGTACAAAATTAAAATGTGTGTTGCATGTTATTTTGGTTTCCTTATAGACCACTTTTGCACTGTTTTAAATTGATCCCACAAATGGCATTTCATACAATGATGCTGACTAATATAAGTAATAATAGCACTACCAAGACACACACACACACACATTTTCTGTTCTTGGAAACACATGACTTTTTTTTGATGTGAATTGGATGAACAGTCTTACGTTTCAGTATGGTGGTCCGACTGATTTTGGCATGTAACAAAAATTGTGTACATTTGATGAGTTGCCACAACAAAACTACAGTACTGACGAAAATAAGGATTATACCGTATGAAATATCATCTCGGCAACTTTCAGGAATGCTATAACTCAATGGCCGGGAATGCAAAATGATGACATCATTAAACTCAAAAGGTGCCTTGAAAAAAATTGACATTTTTGCTGGGGGCATTCCGTTGTCGGTGAGCCAGTGACCAAACCACACAACTGATCAAGGTGATCCAAAGTGCATTAGTTAGAGGATAAAATAACCTTTGTTATGACACTATTACCATTTTGGTCAGACTTCAGAAACAGTTTTTATGACAATGTTTACAAAAAAACCCTCGAACGACATCACAAAAGCGCTCAAATGAAAGGAACAAATTTATTTATTTATTTATTATTTATTTATATTTCATACTTGCTAACCCGCCCCAATCGGGCAAGCCCGACTCTGGGCGGCTTACAACCCAAGTTAAAACACATCAATAAAAAATTTAAAAATTCATAGACTAAAACAGTATCTGGAAATGTTGGAAATCGAGCAAAACCATCCCACATCCCCATAAGCAACTTCTATCAACCACAGAAAGTGGTTTTGGTCAATTTCAGACAGATGTGTCACTTTTATGTGAGTTTTTTCAGGATTCTGGTCGAGGACTTTTGGATAAACATTGTCATAAAAACTTTTTGGAAAGGCCAAACAAAATTCTAATAGTGCCAGAACATAGGTTATTTTATCCTCTATCTAACACACTTTGGATCACTACAATCAGTTGAGTGGTTTGGTCGCTGGCTCAATGACAATTAGATGCCCCTAGCAAAAATGTCATTTTTACAGGGCAAACTTCCAAGTGTAATGATGTCATCAATTTGCATTCCTGGCCATTGAATCCTAGCATTCCTGAAAGTCGCTGAGATAATCTTTCATACGCCATAATCCTTATTTTCGTTAGTGCTGTAGTTTCATTGTGGCAACTCATCAAAAGTACACAATTGAATTCATGAACTAAATCCCTGACGGTGTCCTTAGACTCTACCTGCCACACTTTTTTTAGCTTTTAAAAAATACCCATTAGAGATGCACGCATGCATGCACACAACTTCACAATGCCTTTCATTTTCAACAGCCACAAAGTTATATGAATAAAATCCATAAGCTATGAACAATATAAGAAATGTGGCTAAATCAAATAGAATTTTAAAAGGTTCCTTTTGCTAATGAATCTCATGATTTAGAAGGTAACATCTGATGGATGACATATAAGAAACGTCAGACAGAGGCAATAGTTCTAAGTGAACAAGCAACACAATGGATTCCTTGTACCAGATGTAAGTTAAAGCACATTGCAAAAATAATTGGGGAAAGTTATGTATATTAAAATTCTAAATTATCTGTCACCATTTGTGAAAAATAACGTGCACTTAGCATACAGTAAATGGAAACATCTGAATAAAACACAGCAACAGGATGGAGTTAAAGGAGACTACAAACAGGATTTAGCACAGATTAAAGCAATTCTTCTATGTTGTGACAGCAATGGATGGTATGCCTCTTATGATCTTTTTAATGTTAAGGAAAAAAGCATTTCAGAAAAGAAAGGATCCAAGTTAACAGAATGGGGTTCTTTAGTTTGAGGGATGAAGAGTAACAGTCATTTGAATACTCTTCTGTATCTTTGACCAAAATTTCACTGGGATTTTATTCCAGAATAAATGAAATTTTGTAAAAAATGGCAGTAAATTTAATCCAAATAACAAAATATAGTTTGTCAGCATGATTTGCACACAAATGGCACTTTGTTGATTAGCTGCAAGTAGCATTCATTACATACATCAGAGGTGCCCAAACTTTTTGGGCCGCGGGCCGATCATGTGGTTCAGGGAGCCAGTCACTAAGGCCCGGGGGCTGGGTGCGGCCCCCGATGCCAATTCATCCAGCCCATGAAGCCCTCGTCGCTCCTGGAAGTGGAAGTAAAACGCGCCCGTACTGGTGCGTTTTACTTTCGCTTTCAGGAGCGACGAGGGCTTTGTGGGCTGGATGAATTGGTGTTGGGGGCTGAACCTGGCCCCCGGGCCTTTTTTGGGCACCACTGACATACATGATTTCACTTATTCTACAATATGATCCCAAAAGCATTCTGGATTTCACTGAAGAAAATAATAAAGTATACAGTAAAGGTAAAAGGTAATGCCTCATTTCAAAATGATTAACATTAGGGACTTTGGTTCTGATCATTGTAGTTTTTTTCTTTTATTCATTCTAAATTGTTCTCATGTGCCAAGTCACCTCCGAACCAAGGGAACACCATGAATGACAGAACTCCAAAGCGCCCTATTATTAAAAACTTTATGTAGCTCTTGCCAACTCAAGCTGTGGCTTTCTTTATTGAGTCAATCTATCTAACATTTGCTTATCTTCTTTTTCTGCTACCTTCAACTTTTTTCTATCCCTATTTTTACAATGAGTCTTGTCTATTCATAATGTGTCCAAAGTATATCTTCCCTAGTTTCTTCATTCTTGCTCCTACTGAATTTTGAGGGTTGATTTGATGTAGGACCCACTTGTTCATTTTTTCTGGCAAAGGTCACCTTGACTTTAATCACTGTCGAGCTTTCACATCTGTACACAATAACTGAAAATACAATAGTGTTGATGATCTTGGCCTTGGTCCTCAGTGACATGCCCTTACACTTAATGTTTTTATCTAGTTCCATCATACCTGCCTCTAGGAGTATCAATTTTCTTCTGACTTATTATCTGCAGGCTTATTTTAGATAGATGATTGAAGTTATACAAAATCTTTTTTAATTAAAAAAACATTAAAAGTATCTAACTTCACCTGTAGCTACTCAGTGTGGTGTAGTGGACAGAGGCATATAACATAATGAGAGGTTTGAACTCTCACTCAGATATGGAAATTCACTTAGGGAGGAGATTGTACTGGTAAAAGCACCCTTAACTATATCACCTTGAAAACTTGGTTATAAGTTGGATGCAGCCTGACAACATATAACAGTAATTGCGAACCTTTTAAAGACCAAGTGCCCAAACTGCAACCACAAACTCACTTATTTATCACAAACTGCCAACACAACAACAGGAGAGGGAGGAAATGCTCCCATTGGGCATGCCATAGATTCGCCACCACTGACATATAACATACAGAGTTATTCTGTGACATGATTTTTGCCTGCTTAATGTTCAGCTGCAGTCCTGCTTTGCACTTCATTATTTCACTTTCATCAGGAATTGTTTCAAGTAATTGCTGCTTTCTGGTAGTAATACAGTGTCATCTACGTATCTTAAATTATCGATGCTTGTTCCATCAATTTTCACCCTACCTTCATCTGTATCTAATTAGACTCTCAGTACAACATATTCTGCATATATATTGAACAGAGATAGTGCATTGTCACCTGACACCTTTGGATATAGGAAACCATTCTATTTCTCCATATTCTGCTCTTACCCACAACATAAATTGCACATCATGACAATCAGATATTGAGGCACACTCAATTCGTTTGGAATGACCCATCGTTTGTTTTGCTTTGCACAGTCAAAGACTTTGCTGCAGTTTATAAAGAATGATCTTCTGAAACTCTCAGGTACACTTCAGTAGTCAATGTTTATTTGTAATATGATCTCTTTGGCATTTCCTTTTCAGAATCTGCCCTGAACGTTGACCATTTCTCACTCCTTAAAAAGTGAGAAATGCCCAGAGTTCAGACTGGAAACAGCAAACCACACTATATCTAGAAAACCCTGAAAAGTGCCACCACAAGTCAGAATTGACAATAGCATATAATAATAATAATAATAATAATAATAATAATAATAATAATAATAATAATAATGATGATGATGATGATGATGATGATGATGATGATGATGATGATGATGATGATGATGATAAAAGTCTTGGCTCCAAAAACTTGAGTGTCACTTAGCATTCATGGGATATTAGTAATGTAATTCTAATATTTACAAGGACTTTAAATTAATCAGAACTGTTATATAAATTATATATTGACACTATGATTATTTTTGTGATCTTGACTCTAATTTTTGATACTAACAATTTGCGGCTACTAAAATAATCTGATTCTTGCTATGGCAGAAAAAAACCCAGGCTTTTCATCTCCTATATCCAATTATGCAATCATCTGAATTTCTATAATTGACCATCTAGGAATGTCTATGTGGAAAATCATTTGGGTTGCCAAAAGTATGAATTGGCAATAAATGGAATTATGGATAGAGAAGCTGCTAAATGACTTTGGAATAAATTAAGAGATGCCAATTCAAGTGATGGAAGACAAACAGAATTTCATCAAACTATCACAGGGTGAAAAGATGAATGCACACACCGAACACATTGATGTGAGGTACCATCTGGTGTGTGACCTGACATGACTGAGAAAGGGCCAATCCAGATGGTCTACTGTACACTACAAAGATTACGGCAGATATCTGGATGAAGTCTATAACAAGAGATCACTTTGAAAACCTGTAAAGCATGATGGAACTTGAAGGTTCTTGCATACAAGCTGGAGAAGTTGGGGGGGGGGGGGTAAAAACAATGTTGCATATACTAACATGAGATATTAATGGGGGAAGCTTTACAATATAATGTGATTGCCTATTGTCATTAACGTGATTGATAAAGTTATTTTCTTGTCTTTGGCATTTGAAGCAAGCTATCACTCCTTTTCCTGTTTGTTTTCTTGATTTTCTTATTTTCTTGATATTCTCCTTTCTTTCTTTGACCTTTCTCCAAGCAACAAACATGGAGGATCTTCCATGTGCTGGAGACTTCATTTTCCCATTTCCCTTCTGACTGTAATTACAGATGGTAACTGGTAGGTAAAGATACTTTTTTCTACTTTTAATATTTCTAGAGGAATTTTATCATACAATGTGCTGGTTTGTGTGCAAAAGAAGCAACAAGGGGAAAGGCTAATGAGACTAAGCTAATCTCTTTGTTTCTCTGTGTTGTTGTTTTTCTGCCTTATATTCTCCCTAACTAGAGCAAATTTCCCCCAAGGTGCCTTGTCTTTGCTTTGGCTGTTCTGCCTTGGGTGAAACTGCTATGAGTCCAGAGTAGTAATGGACTCTAGCTTTTTGCCAACATTGTTCTCAGTACTCCTGTTGCACTCAAATCTCTCACCATATTAAAGTGTGCATCCAGAAGAGAGAGGTCCAATCCAATAACAATTGCATTGTGAGGATAATGATGATGCTGCAATTTTTTTTCATTTACAGTATATTGAATGAACTGGTTCTTAGTTTGTAGAAATCACAATGAAAGCAGATATATAGAGCAGTGATGGCAAACCTTTTAGTGACTGAGTACCCAAACAGAGGGGTGGGGTGAACTCTGCTTGGGGGGAGGGAGGAAGTGATCCCATTGGGTTGCTGGGCAGAGGGGCGGAGCAAACTCTGTGCTGGGGTGATGGCACATGTGCCAGCAGAGAGGGATGGGAGTGCCACGTCTGGCATGTGTGTCATAGGTTTAGGTTTGTCACCACTGATATAGAGCATGCCTTGGAATACAGCTATGTGGACATGGCATGCAGGAAGCACTAGTGCCAACCTCTGATGTATTTAACTGAATGACAAAAGCCTTCATGCCAGTGCTTGGAGAGCCATTGCCACTCACAGTAAAGAATAAATGGAGAAAAGGACAAATGATCTGACTAAGTAGACAGAAATGTCACACAGCCATGGCAAAATCAAGAAGCTTGGAATTGGGAAAGCTTGTAGCTCAAGGTTGAGACCATAAATTAACCAATAAACGTGTCAAGGATTGAGTGCATGGCCCCCACATTTCAAGGTGGTTTTGGTGTTGGGGTAAAACTAAAATGTTGGGATGTCTCTCTGTTCTGGTAACAAGTCACTTATACAGTAAAACCTCAGATAACACTAAAACCTGGTTCCACAAGTCTTGGTGTTATACGATTTTTAGTGTTATCTGATGCATGTTAAAATCCTATGGGATCCATAGAGATACATTGTAACCACACAGGCTTTAGCGGTTGTTATCTGATGCATCCCATAGGATCTTAATGTTATCCGATGCAATTCTTCCCCCCAGATTGCTTAATGTTATGTGATTTTAGTGTTATTCGATACTAATGTTATCTGAGGTATTACTGTACTGTCATTGTCATGCTGGCCCATCATTTCTGTACATGATATCTAAATTAATGTAGCTACAGCCACCTGTTCTTTTTCCATAGGGAAGGATTACCCATGGGGGCTACAGTATTAGACCTGAAATGCAGAAGTAATGAAAAAGATGTAGCCACACTGTCATCAGAGAAGTATCAAACTGATCAGAGATTTAAGTGACTGAAAACACTTACTTGTTGAAGTGTAGGTGAATGCAAAGCCGACTGAACTTGCATTGGTAACTGGTTTCCAAGGGTTTGCTGCATTGTAAGTGACTGGTGTTGTTGTATATTGAGGTGCGGGTGAATGGGAGGACTCATCTGAAGCGATGGTGGTGGAGACACAGCCATGTTGGCTATGGAAACAGTCACTGGCATTTGGTTGTTCGGCTTCGGTGCTATATTCCGAGGAATATTGGGATGTATGGCTGTTATGTGAGGATTCATTCCTGCTTGTTGGTGATAATGAGAACTTAGATACAAAGCTGAATGAGGCTGTGTAGATCCATGGAACACTGGCTGCTTTGTGTTCATCATCTGAGGTTGTTGGGATACCTTAACATCCACAGGTTCATTGTAGCTCTGTTCAAGGAGGGAAAAGTAGGTGGGAAGGGAAGACAACCAGATAATTCTTAAAAGCTGACAGGCACAATAACTGACTTCATGTACTTTACCAATGACAAAAGAAACAAAGACACTCTTACAGAAGCCTGTAACATTCTGTTATACTTAACCAAATATATTTGATAAAAAATTCTGCATGTAGTTTCTGTAAGTTAGGTCAACACTTCTTTTAGCTCTTGAACTGTATTATTTTGTTTGAGGTGGTTTATAAGACAATCTGGCACTTAAAATGGTGTTTCATAATAAGATTAATGTGCAATGCATTAAAAATATAAGGGGAAAAAAGAAAAACAAATGTTTCTCTTATAATAATAATTTTGTGTCAGAGATTACTCTGGGTTGAAAGGTTTCTTATGCCTGAATATAAACACAAGTCCAAACAAACTGTTATATATGACCTTGAAAGCCAAAGCAGAACGTAGACAACTTCCAGTCATGGACATATCCAGCCAAGCAATACACTTCTTATTTATTTGTATGTATGTATGTATGTATGTATGTATGTATGTATGTATGTATGTATGTATGTATGTATGTATGTATGTATGTATGTATGTATGTATGTATGTATGTATGTATGTATGCATGTATGCATGTATGGGATAGTTGCTACTCCTAGGAGAGCAGCCAATTGTATGATCTTCCTTCCCTCAACCACCTCCCTCCTGCTATCTCTTGATTCTACAGAATTAATTTTGCTTATTTAATCTCAGTATGTCTTGCTTGCTGTTTCTATTCACAAGAGCACAGCACAACATTATGTATACTCAGTATGGATTCCTTTCTCTCACACCAGGCATTAAAGGTCTGTGTGTGAGAGCGAGAGAGAGCGAGAGAGAGCGCTTTCTAGTAATGCTTGATGATGAAACAACAGTGAGCAAGGATGGAACTCAATCAAGTCAGCTTAGAAGAAACACTACAGCACTTCCAATGTTCCGTATGTGTCAAGGAGATAAACAGATAAATTGCTACCATCTGTATCACATAATTTACTTATTTTGGGAAGGCATCCCTAAGTAATATTACTACCAAATAAAATACCTTCTCCTTTATAGTTATGTAATATATTTCTGGTACATTAAATACTTGGAGAAATGCCTCTATAGAGGAACTTAAAACTTAGGCAGATCTTTCTGGTAAATAATGCTGCTCCACATACTGAGGCTTAAACGTTTAGGATTTTTTGAAGGTAAGTTTCAGATTTTGAATTTAGCTCTCAAACAAGTATATAACAAGTTGAATTTGTTCAAAGTTGGAATGATCAGAATAGTCTGGTTAGATTTCTCGCAGTTGTATTCTGCACTCACTGATGTTTCTATGTCAGCTACCAAGGGTATGTGATATTACTGCCAGGAAGCTATCACAGCATGGATCACTATGGCCCTAACAGATAAGCTTTTCCTTGTAGTGGTCCCACTAGTGTAAGTGGTCCCAGATGTTAAAACATCTTGGGATATTTGATTAAACTCTTTTCAGTTTGATGACAAAATTTGAGACGATAACTGATTCTCAGCCATTTTGGCCTTGGGAAATGCTCCAGATCAGCTTAATGCTAATTTCTGTTTTGTGGCCCAGAAAACAATGGCAATTGTAGTCTCTTTTATACATGATGCAGAAGTCAAAAAGGATAAGTCTATGAAGCTCTGTCTCCACATCTCATGATGATGTATTTTTACTTCCTGCTTTGAATTATGAAGGATGATTTTTGTTAAAAAAAAACCTAGTAGATCTTCTTTAACATTTAACACATTAATTTACATCAATTTTTCTCAGTTTCTCACACAGTCATTTCATCATAGTTGACTTATAAACTAGATGTGCTCACATAAATTCAGAAAAGAGTAAGGGATTATCTCCCAAGGGCTTGCTTGTGAATATGTACCTGAATAATAATTCATCTCTTAGAGAGAATCTGAATGAATAACTAGTGAAAGGTGAAACATGGCATGAAAAAACCCAGAATATAAATTGTTCGTTTGAAAAAAAAGATGTACAATGTCAAAACAAGGGTTGGAAGATGCATATATGCCCTTATTCTATAACCTCTGTGTCAAATTTGCTCCGTTTACAAGTCAAAAGAGGTTTAACATTACTCCAGGCACTATGGGGTCACTCTAGCTTGTGAAGAACCATTTGTATTCCTTTCAATGTATGCCCCATCACCGCCAATCAACCAATATGTACATTAGAGAAATTGGTTCATTATGCGCAATGATATACAGTACAATGAAAAAGATGATAACTTCATCTGCCCAAGTCAACTGTAGTAATGATAGTGACAAAAATGCATTTTCTCCAGTAAACTGAGCAAAATTAAATGGAAATGATATCGAGAATTCAATTCTCTGTGCATAGCTAGGAATGTGCATTTCACTCAGAATACCAGTGGAAGCACACAGAAAAATGACACTTGAATGATGACAAGGCAAGAGAGGCAAAATGTTTCTTTAATTATAATGAGATGAAATAAAAGATAATGGAACATGTTGGTAGGGACTCACTTTTCATATTCTTATATTCTCAAGCATATCAGAGAATGAACAAAATTCACATTGAAATGTAACAGTTAGTCTTTAAAGTGCTACAGTGTGTTTTTTTAATTCTCTGATATGTCTGAAACATAGACTAACATGGCTACTATTCCAAAATAATCATATTCTCAAGTTACCTTAAAAATTAAGGAGGATCGCTCCGTAGAGTTTAGTTAAGTGTTACATGCAGGAGAGAAATCTAAATTCAATTATGGTGCTACCCTATACATGAGTCATTCATGCTCTACTCCTAAATATGTTTACTCAGAAACATGCTCCAACATACATAAAGAGACATAAGAACTGCTGAAACATGTGTACATCTAAATGGGTGGTGGGGACTTGATTAGTAAATAAACTCCATTCACCAAAGTCTCCATGCACCCAGTATCACCACAAAGTTTTGTCAACTGTGTTGTAGTGATCTGTATTGAACAGGGTTATATGGTTGGAGGCTTTAGTTTATCAGGATTCATAGTTATGGAAGCTCTATAACCACATCTATTTGAACATGATCGCAAATGCCTCATAGAGTTCAACATATGACTTCTGTTGAACCTGAAAATTCAATAAGCTTCCAGGTATGAGAAGACAACAGGGACTGGATACTCAAGTGCATGCCCATTACTCATCACTCTTCATATTTTCAAGGAAATGTGTATGGAACTGCATCTTAGCAGACTCAGAAGCCCTGTTGCCAGACGTTTTTTCAGCCAAACATGTCAAAATGCCATCAATACATGTAATGTTATGAAAATAATATTGCAAAAACAACATTTATGGCAGATTTACATTGCTACTTATTTATTAATATGTCCTCTTTAGACATGCTCTTTCTCATAAAAAAAGAAATACCCACAAACTTCGGAGGGTCATTTCAGATTCATAAGCTTGTGAGCTACTGATATATACAGAGCGGATAATTCCTTAATGACGGGGGGGGGGGGAAGAGAACAGCTTTGAATATGAATGGATTTGGAGAGTGAAAAGCAATATGATTTAGGTAGCATTTAGTTCAAAATATCCCATTATTTCAAATAAATATGGGACTGCTTGAGCTAGATGTTATTTTTCCTAGCAGTTAGGAAAAAGGGTGACAAGTAGGAATATGGCTTTGTGTGCTGTAATTTCTCCCCACTTTTCAGGTGGGTACACTGCAGATGTTTTGTATCTAACATCTTTCAGTACCTGCTGGGATGCAAAATGACCAGAAATGCAGAGAAATAGTCTAATAAAACATCTGGAAAGCAAAAGTAGAAGATGAGATTATGAGATTATGAATTCATGGACCTGGGACTGGCAATTCAATGATTTTGGAGACTTGGACACAGAAAATAGAAGAAAGAATCAGAGATAGGTTGAAGAAGCTGTTTGAACACCACATTAGATTTCAAAAGTTATGAAAAAGCTTGATTTTTCCCCAAAAAGCAAAACACTGTAAACTTCCTACTAAATTTGCAACCAACCATTTTGGTGCCT
Source organism: Furcifer pardalis (assembly GCA_030440675.1). NCBI lineage: Eukaryota > Metazoa > Chordata > Lepidosauria > Squamata > Chamaeleonidae > Furcifer > Furcifer pardalis. The sequence goes on along the minus strand of CP126891.1, from coordinate 87,143,269 downwards.
TGAATAAACAGCAGGAGAAAAACAAGTCCAAATAGTGTGGTTTGTTTTCATTTGTTTCAAAATCCAATGTTGAATTTTGTAGGGCACAGTGACCCTAGATGAATTTCTCAGCTCTCAGTTGTAACTTTCACCCCATTAAGAGGTCGGTTTAAAAATTCCCACCTCATTATCATTTACAGGAGTTCTCAGCTTTTTGAAGCCAAGGGCTGGGGCACGCTCCCTGAGACAGCTTTGGGGGCTGGACGGCCATTTTGCCCTTCCTCCACCACATGGCAGTTCCTGGTGTGGTGGAGATAGTGGGGGGAGGGCACATGAAGTGCTGCTGTAGGCCACATTTGGCCCATGGGCCTCAGGCTGAGAATCCCTGACCTAGAACATGTCGGATCTGAATTTCATCTTCCTTATGAGAATCGCATGGGGTCACTTTCCTTTAGTTGCTGAGATTTTGCATTAATAGCTGAAACTGCCAAGAAGACAAATATGCAGTTTTAAGCTTTTCATGCCACTCCTTTGAAGAAAGCAATGAAAACAATGTGGGCAGAGACATCAGGAATTACCTCTTTCATCTTGAGCGCTGTCTAAATTTCAAAGCCCAAGTTGCCCCATACTAGTTACAGCTCTCTTCCTGACAGTTGGATAAGCTAGGCAATCTTATCTCAAAGACATATCTAATTCCATGTTTAGACAGGATCCTAGGAGCCTATTTATAAGAAGCAAAAATGTTTTGTACTACAGTTCCCAGAGGAGCATAGCCATTACAGCCAATGGAGGTTGTAATACAAAACATCTGAAAAGCATGGGCTTGTCCAGGCTTAATTCACAAATATCCATGCTCAGTCCTGGGATACAGGACCATTACATAGACAGGTTAGCAGCTTTGACAACAAAGCGATGTGAGCAGTAGGTTTCTATGGACAGCATGCTGGGGGACTGAGTCACCATACGACATTCCTTTCCCAGAATAGACTACTAGCAAATGTAGCTGCACTTCATATGTAAAAAAGGTAATGCCTCCATGTTGCACTAACTACATTCTATGTGTATCAGGGTCTCAATAAGCAGAGTGAAATCTATGGAAGTTGACATGTTTTTTAGTCTCAAAACTTATCTGTTAGTTTTTAATCTATGCTACTTATTTATTATTGGCTTTCTTTTAAATATTTTTACATTGCCCTTCATCATAGGTTGCTAGAATAGTTTCAAAATGTAACTGAATTGAATTAGAACATGAACACGAGTGCGCACGCATGCACTTACTCTCTCTCTCACACACAATAACCACTTGGTTTTATAAAAGTGTTAGATGCTTGTGCAAACAAATAGATACCAGCCGCAATTACACAATAGAAATGTTTCCTTCTCCTGTTCCCGCACAATTTGCCAAAAGTAACCGAGGACCAAGAAGACCCTAAATACACATCCTGGTCAGGCTAATACTGTCCAGTGTTTCCCAATCTTTGGTTTTTGGACTTAAATTCCCAGAAGCCTAAGTCAAGCCTTTAAAGCCCTACATGGTAGTGTGCCAGGATACTTAAGAGAACATCTGTCCATCCCACCAGAGCAGACCGGAGAGGCTCTCTGGTTGTGCCATCAGCTAGAGAGGTGTATCTCTCTAGCACCAGAAGGAGGGCCTTCTCTGTGTCCATCCCGGTCCTATGGAACCTCCTGCCAACTGAGTTGTGCCTCCAGACAGAGCTGCTGCCCTTCAGAAAGGGTGTAAAGACATGGCTGGTGGGGCAGGTATGGGGTACTGGCCATACAGGCACTCCAACCTGCTGGCTCATCTGATTACTTTTTTAATCTTCTAACTCTTCCAAATTTTTAATCTTTTAAATTTTATGTATGGGTCTGGATTTTATCGACAAATTGTATTGGATTATTGTGTTTTTATTGCTGTGTTAGCCGCCTTGAGTCGCTTCGTGAATAGAGCAGCATACAAATATGACTAATTAATTAATTAATTAATTAATTAATTAATTTCCCAAAGCATTGATCAGCCAATGTACTGACTTAGGCTTCTGGGAATTGAAGTCCCCATGTGGAACATGGGCCCCATGTTGGGAACCACTGGGCTAATACAAGGAGAGATAAAGTATGTCTTAAAATATTTAAGTCCTAAACCGGTATCTGTCACTAATACATTGTATGCTGAAGAGAGCAAACTTTGGCTTGAACAGAACCCGATGGCCTTTAAATGGCTTGAGATACTTTTTCTTAAAATTCTAAGTTGCTATGATTTTAAAATATCTACTCAACAGATAAAGTAACAAATTCTATTGTTGGCCTAGCAATAAATTGCCACAGTAAGCAATAAAAAATGCCCCCCATCAAACTGCAATTCACAGCATTTTAAATCATGCCATGCAATTTGCTATACAAACTACTTGCAAAAATGATAGAAGTTGCAAGGGAGGACAAAGCTAAAGCTTAGTCAGCATTATAAATAATATAATCTAAGTAGCATTATGTGAAATGCATTGCAATGCAATTTTTAGAACTTTATATATTTATTTCTACAAACATTAAACAGCTTGACTGTAGCATCATTGATTTCAATAATTCTAAAGCAGGATTTGGAAAAGGTTTGAGAAAAGTTGTGTAAGCTGTATGATACATAATGTTCATTGGCTTCATCAATTCTAAATGGATCTTCTTCTCCTTCTTCTGCCATAGCCAAATCTGAATGCAGTAAAACCTCACAGAAAGAGTGCCATGCTTAGAGAGCAACTCGCTTAAAGAGCAGAATTTTCTCTGAATGGTCGCCTCACTTAACAACTAAAACCAACCAAAAACTCACTTAACAACTAAATTGGGGTTCGCAATACCCCCCACCAAAAGTCACAATTGGTTACTTACAATGGTATTTCTCTTAAAGAGCAAACTCGTTTAAAGAGCAATCCCATGGAATGCATTATGCTCTTTAAGTGAGGTACAACTGTATTGGCGATTCTCATGGTGATCAGCCATGAAGACTGTCCTCAGAATATAATGCAGTGGCCTTTCATCTGCCTTCTGCATCACAGCTTGACACCCATACCACTGATCCAGGTCCGCGAGTCACTTTCTGGTCCTGAGCCCTTTTGGCACACAAAGTCCTCCTCAGCCCCAGGCCAGTATTGATGAAGCTGTTGCCCTCCATCAAGATGGAATCAAGTAGGATTTAATCCACTTGGGGACCATCACCCAAGCCTTTATTCCTCAGAGTGGTCAGGTTAGTTAACCACCACCTGACACTCAGCTTTGAATCACTGACAGTATGATCTACTCTATTACCATACCAGGATAACCTGGCCTGACAGACTCCAAACGGATACTGATCACAAATCAATAACAACAAAATGTATAGTACCACAGCAGCAGAATCTAGAAATTTCTGGAAACCCTTCTCATCCCCAGCTTTTATACTACAATGTGAAAGTCTTTCTTAAGTAAGATTTCCTGCTTCAAGACCTTAGTGTTTCTAGTGGGTTGTACAACAGTGACTCACCCACATCACACCAATATTACAGCCACACAGAGACCTCATAAGGGTCAGCCTCACTTAGGTAAATATCCTGTGATATGAAACAAGAGGCTGCAGTGGGAGGGACACGTTGACTGACCAGCAGTGGCTTCCTGCTTCCCCAAATAACTTTTGAATACAAACCTATCTTCCCTAGTCTGTTTAGTCTTAACAAAGTGTGCACTGGAGTTAATGAAATCAGTCAAACAATTTAATCTTTAGCCAGGATAAGATCAACAACATCTCTGATAAATCAAAACTCAGAGATCTGTTTGGCTATGCAGAATGACCGATCCTCACACTAATTATATTGAACGATTTGCTACAAAGAGATTGCATTCTATCCAGCCACTCAGTCGGTCACCTGGGCAAAAGTGCTATTCAGAATAACATAAAATAGTGAGAAACAGAAAAACCAGTCACTGCATACAACACAACTATACTGGCAGATTCATTGAGGAGTGCATGCATTGGTAGGCGTCTCCGCGATGACATTCCACACATGCAAATGGGTTTGAGAAATCAAGTCCATTCACGTGTTTTTTTGCCCATTTGAATATCATGTCACCTGCTGGCTAGGTGGACCAGAATGTGTGCTCTCTGCTTTCACCTTGCCCAAGGTATCCGGTGGAGGATGCTTTGGTGACAAGAGATAGGCAACACTGCCTAGTTAGACCACTCAAGTCTTTGTGCCCCAGCAAGGCTCTGACCATTTGGAGATAAGAAGGGGAATTACTGTCTTAATTACTGAACAAACTGCTTACACTAAGAAGAAGACTAGCTTCAAAATGTAAGAGAAGTCACATGTTAGAAATCTGAATGAGAAAGTTGGCTTAGTAATAGTTGTAACATTACTGATCTTATGTACTAATTTTATTACTCCTTAACCCTGAGCAGAAATGCTCCTTTTAAGCACCCTTATTTTAACTTTTGTCTACACTCATTTTAACTTCTGTTCCTTTTTGCTGTTCTATGCTGGTCTTGGACCGCAGTAAAGAATTGATTTGAGAAATCTGAAAAAAAAAATGGCAAGAAGAGCTAGCTACAAATAAAACCTGGAAATCCTTTTTTCCAGCTAGTTATCTACTGCCAGAATCTTCATAGTGTTTGTGTAAGTTTGATGCAACTTTCCACAGTTAATTGTGGCTGACTGATGAAGTGCCCTCTTATTCGGTTGCCTGATGACACAGCCAGGAGGCATTCCTCCTCCGCCACCTAGAAATTTCTCAGTTAGCCACAATTAGTTGTGGTCAATTTTGCACATCTTACACAAATAGGATTCTGGCCTATATTAATACCCAGCCCTTCTGAACACGTTCTCAGAAATGACATAGAATAAAAAAAGTACAACATATATCAATATATTTTACCTTGGATACAAGGCTTGCCCTGTACGCAGCTAACTGCTTCAGATATTCCTTCTTAGCAGCTTCAGTCTTCTTTTTATATACCTAGAAAACAAGGGAAAAGGTACATCAGCAAATGGGCCTCTTTCAGTATAATATCCACTACTTACAAAGCAAACGTAATATTTTTCCTTTGCTCTCTGTCTGTTTTCTTTCTTTACAGTACATTTATTGAAATGTGCAAAGTGTTGCTTATATCAATATATAGAATGCACTTGACTCTTCATTGGAAGTCTAGGGGCTGCAGTGGCTCAGTGCTTAAAAAGGTCACCTTGTTAGCTGGAAGGCCAGCAAGTCAGCAGCTCAAGACCTGGGTATTGCATGACAGGGACCCGTCTCTGTCCCAGCTCTTGGGGACATGAAAGGAGTCTCATTTGGATGTTCCCTGAGTGGAATTTCCCCCCTCAAAGATCTTTTCAACTCAGAATAATTTCTAACACAAAATTATTATTATTAGAATTCTGTAAAACCATTTCTGGGTCAGACCAAAAACTTGACTGGTCCTGTATTCTATGGCAAATCAGGGGATTACAGAAGGTTCCTGAGAGGACATCTGCAACTCTAACACCCATGTATTGTTGATTTCTAGTTCCCAACCAGCTTGGCCAATGACATGAGAGCAGAAGAATCTTCAGCACCATTTTGGAGGGCTACAGGTTTCCTACCTATGGCTTATAAAATGAAGACCCTCTCATTAATAGTACTACAATCTTATGAAAAAATACTGTGGAATAGATTGCAAATAATGTATCCAATGTAATGGATTTGGACAGTTTGAGTGAATTTAAGGCTGTACTGATTCCTCCTAGAATCCAAAGCTTCCACACATTCTTTTTTTTTTTAAGGCTAACAAATGAACGATCATGTCCTGGGAGGGGGCTTGTCCATCCCATCCCCAACACATCAATATCAGGTCAAGGGAAAAGACCAATTGTAGCCCCTAAAGGGCATGATTGGCTATTTTAAGTCAAAACATTTCATTTCAATTAGGGAAGGGGATTGAGAGATTGCACAGGGAGCCTTGAGAACCTCATGTGTCCCACTGCCCATTCTTTGCCCAAACTTGAATTAAACCAATGCTTTTAAAAGGAATAGTGTTTTGTTATACTTCGGTGGCCGCACAGAAGACAAAAGGTGTTTTTCACTCATGTGTTGAGAAAAAGGCATATTTCTGTAACTTTAAATTGATCTCTTTTGATCTCATTATTCCACATTATTATTTGTTTATCTTGGGCATACACACACACTTCCATACTTCTATGTAGGAGGTATGTCACCATTTGTGAACTGGTGCCACATTATTCTTATGAAATGTGTTTTATTATATTCCTTCAAAGATGTGTTTTCAAGAGCACGCAAGTCCCTCTGATCTCTGCTGGTAAAACCCGGAGGTTGCTTAAAAGGATTAAAGATTTTACATCCCAGGGAAACATAGGATTATAATGGAGAAACAGGCATCCTAGGATACTAAAGCTGTAAATATCGAGAGGGGAATAAAAATAATAGATTGGTTCTAGCTGTGCAACGGCATGTGTGCATTCTTTTGCAATTTCTTCAGATTACAAAGCCAAGATCATTTTGTTTCGGAAAGGATTTATAACAAGTTGTGTTTCCGAGTTGATTGTTTGTAGTTATTGCTAAAACATATTGTTTGTTTCAAAAGAAAAGAAGCACCAGTTAGTTGACAGTTTTTCTTCTCTCCTAGCAGCTAAAATTAAATTTGCTTGACCTGAAATAGAGAAGAATGCAAATTGCGCTCTCTGTTTGAATACATCTGCATAATTTTCTTATTTCATTTTCGAAAGAAAAATAGAGTCTAATAAGAATAAAAGAACACAATTTATTCCTGGCATCTTATATTGCATGTGTCCAATTCATGGCAGTTTTATAAAGCATCGTGTGCAAGCATTATTATGGCATCTGATCATGCAGACATCTTGCAATTTACTCCTTATCCATTCACATATAGTATTTAGCATTAAACATTTTTAGGAATTTTCTAGCTTATTTTTAAGATGGTGGTACAAGGAAATGAGCATTAGTTTTCTAAGGTAAATAGAGAAACCAAACCTATAACTGGGGAATAGTATGACTAAAAAAACTATAACATAACAAATAAATCATTATATGGACACAGATTTCTCCACACAGTGACTTTTTAAAATCTTGATGCAAGATTGCAAAAATGCAAATGTTAAATCAGGCATCACTGATTTAATGTTTAAGTACATTTGCACTTTCAGGAGAGTATGAGTTAAAGTGCAACAACTAGTGTATTGGGAGTATGTTGGATTTCACACATTTGTTCCCACATAAAATCTCCACTTAGTTAAACCGCATTAATAAACATTAATAACACACATTGTACCATGGTTATCCATCAGTGCCACAAATGATGTCAACTGCAGTGATGGCCCACTTGGTAACTTATGGGAAGCTTGGTAACTATAACAGTAGCTATTAATGAGACAAGATAGTTCAACATGATATCTGAGGGTCAGTCGATACATTACTGATAACTTGAAATCACATTAGCATTGAAGAGACATGACTGAAGGAGTCTGTCTTCCCTGCTTCAGCAATGACAATCATAGGCAATTACCCCATAAGAAATTCTATTTTCCAATGATGTGTTACCTATGATGTATAATTTTGCTTTTGCCTCAAGAGTAGGTATGACCAAGAGTGGCTGCAATACAGGACCCTTTTCTGAGTGAGAACACAAATGTGTTGACAGTGGGAGCCCAGCTTATTATCATCAATCTCAACATGTTCATGAACTGCAGGATAGTTGGAGAGACAAAATGGGTGGCAACAGCATATATAGTGGTCCAGAAAACTCTGGAGGGGAAAAAATGATGAAACTGAGGCCTTAATCCCCGTCAGGATTGAACTCAGAGTATTTGGGCTGCAGTACAGCAGTTTGACCACTGCACCACCAGGGCTCATATCTATGTCAGTTCAGAGACACTGATACTTGATCAGTGCCCCAGAGCCCTATAGAAATGTATAGACCTTTAAGAAAAATATCAGAAGCCTATATCCATCACATCTGGCATTTGTTCCCATAGAGGATTAAATACAGAATGAATCCAGACAATCATTCTGGATGGGGGACAATGGGCTTCAGCTGAATCTTGGCAAGACTGAGTGGCTGTGGGTTGGGGGTCCTGCGTTATCTTGGGAGATATCATCTATGGTACTAGATGGGGTTGTTTTGCCACAAACAGACCCGGTGTGTAACTTGGGGGTCTTCCTGGACTCGCAACTCCTGTTCAAAGAGAAGGTGGCAGCTGTGGCCAGGAGGGCTTTTGCACAACTCCGTGTTATTCGCCAGTTGCGCCCGCTCCTAGATCAGGACTCTTTGCTCATGATCACACATGCTCTAGTCATCTCCAGACTAGATTACTCTAATGCACTGTACATGGGGCTGCCCTTGATGACCATTTGGAGGCTTCAACTGGTACAGAATGCGGCTGCCCGGGTGGTGATGGGGTGTGGGCGGTATGCACATGCCTCGGCGCTGCTTCGGGAGCTGCACTGGTTGCCAGTATGTCTCCGGGTGCAATTCAAGGTGCTGGTGATCACCTTTAAAGCCATACATGGTAGTGGGCCAGGATACTGAAGAGACCGCCTCACCCCAAGAACATATTTCCATCCCACCAGAGCAGACCGGAGAAGCTCTCTAGTTGTTCCATCAGCCAGAGAGGCGCATCTCTCTAGCACCAGAAGGAAGGCCTTCTTTGTGTCTGCTCCGGCCCTATGGAACCTCTTGCAAATGGAGCTACGCCTCCAGACGGAGTTGCTGTCCTTTAAGAAAAATATAAAAGCATGGCTGGTGGGGCAGGTATGGGGTCCTGGTGGTACAGTGACCCCAGCTCATTGGTTGATCTGAGCCCCTCTCTCCCTCAATCTTTAAATTCTGACATTTTTAAAGTGCTAGCTTTTAACTGTTTGATTTATTATAGTTAGTTGGTATTTTAATTTTTTATAAGAATTTTAAACACTTTTATAAATCTGAGGTTTTAGGAATGTTTTTCGATTGATATGGAGGTATGTTTTATGTGATGTAAACCACCCTGGGTGGCCTCGGTGAGGAGGGCGGTATATAAATGCAAATAAATAAATAAAAATAAAATAAAATTCATATCCAGATTAAAGTCTCCCCATGTTGCAATAATTCCAGGCCAAAATCAGCCTATTATACAAGCTTTAGCTATCTACATTACTTCCATGTTCAAAAGATACAAACTTAATTTATAGAAAATATCCAAAAGTCTTATGGCCATTAAAATAGGCACAAATACTTCAAATTATATGAAAACTAAACATAAGGCAAATACTGCTCTTTTTCTGCTCCTTGACCATGTGTGTCTGGCTATCTTTTCTAGACATTAGACAGGAGAGAGAGAAGCTCATGAACTGAGCCAGACCCAGAGCCAGCTCCAGATCTTGTTTTACTGACTGTATAGAGCTTTTTCATCCTTGACTGCAAAGTAAATAATCATTCTGATTTCAGTGTTGGACATCTGATGATGTCCATGTGTAGTCACTGCCTAGTTTAGGTTAGCCTTTGCCTTGCTTCATTTTGTACTCCAAGGCCAAACCTGCCTGTTATTCCAGTTATTCTTTGACTCCCTACTTTGGCCTGAATGATAAGGACACCTTTTTGGGTATCAATTCTAGAAGGTGTGGTACATCTTCATAGAACCAGTTGACTTTGGCCTCTTCTGCTTCAGTGGTTGGGGCACAAACTTGGATTACTGAGTTGAATAGTTTGCCATGGATTCAGATTGAGATCATTCTCTCATTTTTTAAAGATAGTATCACATTACTGCTTCTCTTCCTCTATTATTGACTATAACAGCCACTCCATTTCTTCTAAAGCAGTGATGGCTAACCTTGTTCTTGGACTTCAATTACCAGAAGCCTAAGTCAGTACTCCTGCTTATCAAAGCTTCAGGGAATTGAAGTTCAAGAACACCTGGAGTGCCAAGGTTAGCCATCATAGTTTTAAGTGATTTTTTAGCCCAGATGCAGATATAATAGTCCCCTGAGTTAAATTTGCCATTCCTGGCCACCTTACTTCACTGATTCCCAAGACATTAGTGTTCTACCTTGCCATCTCATGTTTTACCACATTGACCTTATCTTGAGTCATATACTGTAATACCCTGGATAACGATTGCATCGGATAACGCTAGAATCGGATAACAATGCAAGTTTTTTGGAAAAAAACTTGCATCGGATAACGATTCTGGATAATGATTCTTAGCGTTATCCGAGGCAATGGTCTGTGGGTGCGGGGTGGTTTGGGTAGAACTACCCAATCCACCCCCCAACCGCAGAGGTCTCTGCGACTGCTGTAGGGTCGGGGAAAAGCACGCGCCTTTCCCCCGACCCTACTGCAGTCCCAGAGACTGCTTGTGTCTCTTTCCCTCCCTGTATTTAAACTATAGGGAGGGGGAAAGAGAGAGACATGATTGGAGAGACCCAATCATGTCTCTCTCTTTCCCCCTCCCTGTAGTTTAAATACAGGGAGGGAAAGAGACACAAGCAGTCTCTGCGACTGCAGTAGGATTGGGGGAAAGGCGTGCCTTTCCCCGACCCTACTGCAGTCGTAGAGACTGCTGCAGGGGGGCAGCGGCGGGGCGGCGGCTTTAAAGACAGGGAGGAAACGAAAGAGACCCGATCGGATCTCTTTCTTTCCCTGCCTGCCTTTAAAGTGGTTTGTCCCTGAAGTCAGGGCTTTTTTTTTTTTAGCGTTGTTCAATGCATGCATCGGACAGTGATAAAAATCGGATGTCATGACTTGTGGAACCAAGTCATAACATTATCCGGGGTATTACTGTACCTTACATTCCAGGTTCCTATGCAATAATATTATTTACAGCATCAGACTTTCCTTTCATCATCACACATATCCACAGCTGAGTGTCCTTTCAGCTCTGGCCCAGCAGCTTCACTCTTTCTGGAGCTACTTATGTTATTCCCCAGTAGCATGTATGGCACATTTGAGGGGCTCATCTCCCAGTATCATATCTTTTAGCCTTTTTATGCTGTCCATGGGGTTGTCTTGGCAAGGACACTGGAGTGGGCTGACAGTTCCTTTCCCAGAGGATCAGGTTTAGTCTTAGTTCTCTGCTATAGCCTCTTTGTCTTGGGTGGCCCTATATGGCATATCCCATAGCCTCATTAAACCGCACAAGTCTATTGGCCTTGGCAAGGCAATGATCCTTGAGCAGGCCTTGTTTGTTAAACACATCAAGTTAGGCAAATCTTATGTGAACACCAGTAAGATTTTGGCTAGTTTTTAATTTAAAAAATGTATATATTGAAAAGGAAAGGAACAAGATGGAGATACTTTATCAATACCAAATGTGATGCTCATTTTAATCAACATATCATCTGGGCAGCATTTAACTTTTGTTTTTAAGCTAACTTGAACAGCAAAATGGTATCAAGTAGCAACCAGGAAACAGCCATGCTATAAAATAATTAATTGTGTCATTTATAATTGAAACTTCTTTCACATCAGGCAGAAAAAGCTGTCATTATATTTTTGTTAGAAACATTTGAAAGGCATTTGAAATAAACCTGGAGAAAAAACCTGTGCAAAAAATTGGCCATCATTTTCAGTGTGCACATCTCCTACAAATTTGCAGTGGGAACAAAACTTCATTTGCAAGAAGCCTTCAGAATGTTGGGAAATTGGGTAAACATGCTAGTCAGTTAATACATTTTACCAATCTACTTGGGTTTCAGTCCATTAAGCACAACTGTAATCAAGAGAAGAAAGCTACAAAGGATCTAAATGTCTAAAGTGAACTAGAATTGGTGTTTTGCTGTGAAATGGACTTATGTTCATTTTAACAGTGACAACAGTGGATTTATTCTTGAAACAGAATGGAGGAAATGATAGAAATTGCTGTTCCTGAGTTTTGGGGATGTCAATTTTGTACCGCAGCATACCTCCTGTCCTCCACAAAAGGCTGGGGTTGGTTTTTTTTTTTTTGGGGGGGGGGGAGTCAGGTGTAGGGGACTGTAATAGGAAACAAGAAATTGTGTAGTGTGAGTAGCTTACTGTTTGCATAATGTTCATTCTTACTTTCAACATTCTCGTCTTATAATATCTAGTCCAGTGATGGCAAACCTTTTAGAGACCAGGTGCCTAAACTGCAACCCAACCCACTTATTTATCGCAAAGTACCAACACAGCAACAGGGGAGGGAGGAAAAGCTCCCACTGGGCTGCTGGGCAGAGGGGCGGGGCAAACTCTGCTGGAGAGGAAGTGCTCCCATTGGGCTGCTGGGCAGAGGGATGGGGTGAACTCTGTGCTGGGGCGACCTCATAGTTGCCCACAGAGAGGGCTCTAAGTGCCACCTCTGGCATAGGTTTGCCACCACTGATCTAGCCTCTTGTTCAATGGGTAGTAAAACAATAGTCAGATATACTGGTGGTCTTTTAAAAAAAAGTAATCTGGAAATACAGTGGAATAAAAATGTTCTCAAGTTATCCAATCTTGCAGTAATAAACATATTGATATAATATACCTGTAGTTTTCTTTTATTAGTGAAACAGGTATAGAAAGGGACAAGGCAGAAATATGTGTAGTAAGGGAGCTCACAGACTTTATCTTCATTTGAGCTCACACTCAAATTATTCAAAAACAGAACATGGGTTCAAGGCATCAATTCTACTATTACCCATTCTTTCTGTTCCAAATGGGAGAAATTAGCAAGCTACACTTAAGCCAGGTAAATGAAATAATGGAAGTTTTCCTCTTATCTCAAGAAGCTATTTTGCAGGGCACAGAAGAGAAGCAAATGGTAGAAGCTGCAAAAAGGGGAGGAAGAAACTGAACACTTGCCTGTTTACTTGTTCACTTCACTTATAAAGGTATGTTCTCAGTGTGTTCACAGTACAATGAGCAACTTTTGTACTGCATTTCCCCAAGAAGCAGTCCACATGTTAAAAAATAATCTCTTGCTTGCCTCAGAAAGTGATCCCTGACATTTTGCCCTGGGAAGCAAAGGCAGCTAACTTTCAGTCTGCTGCTGAAAAATGTGTTCATATATATAGTGTGGCTTAGTAGTTAAGACGCTGAACTTGATGACTGTAGATCAGCAGTTTGAAAACTGAGTTCTGCACGATGGAGTGAGCTCCTGTCTCTGTCTCAGCAAGAAATTGCAAGTACAGTGGTACCTCACTTAAAGAGCATAATGCGTTCCATGGGTTTGTTTTTTAAGTGCTTTAGCTCTTTAAGCGAAACACCATTGTAAGTGACCAATTGTGACTCCTGGCCTGGGGGGGGGGGTTGCGAACCCCGATTTAGTTGTTAAGCGAGTTTTTGGTTGGTTTTAGTTGTTAAGTGAGGTGACCATTCAGAGAAAATTCTGCTCTTTAACCGAGTTAGTCTCAAAGTGAGGCACTCTTTATGTGAGGTTTTACTGTAGATAAATAGGGACCACTTTGGTGGGAAGGTAAACAGCATTCCTTACACTCTGGTGTTTAGTCATGCCTGCCACATGTCCACAGAAACTACTGCAGATGCAGACAGCGCTGGCTCTTTGGCTATAAACAGAGATGTGCACTGAACTCTTGAGGCAGATGCAACTGGTTTTCAAGCAAGTGTGACCTTTACCTTCACTAGATTAAAATAGGATGAAAAGGGGAATCCTTTGTTTGATTTCTCTCCACATTATCTCATAGTACATTTTTTAATGTAAAGTTGGACCACTTGCTTGAGTCATGTGATAATCTTACTGGTCATTTTAATTTTGGCAAGTACAATGTCTCCTAGAAGTCTTCCTGACAAGATGAAGTATATTGTTATCTGAAAAATGATGCCCTGGAAACATGTCTGATCCCCTAAGCAGATTCTGAATTAGGCAGGAATGATTGTATGAAAGTCTGATTGTATGAAACAGGTCTGTTCAACAGTATGGTGAAAGCCTGTTGGTCATACCTTCATAAAATGAGAAAATAAAGATGCCTAATATAAAAATGACGTGATTAAAGGAGAACAGTTCTAATTCCTGTGATTTTTCTTTCCTTTATACTATCTACAAAAAATATATGAGTGTGATTTGTGTTTCATGGATTTGGAGAACAGGTTGCACAATATTAAGCAAAATATGAGGCATATTTAGAGGTCACATTTAAGACCCTTGAAAGCTACTGGTTGGCAACGAAAAAAGAAACAGCAACAAAAATGTTGACAGTATCCTCAGATGACTACAGTATCTTCAAGTACTGTAAGATACTATCTCAGTTCCTTCATTCAATGATACACAGTAAGCTGTAGCATTTGTCTAGTGGGTGTTTGAGCACCAGTGAGGAGTAAATGATTTGATTTTGTGGGCTCAGAGGATTTGTCAGCTGCCTCAGAAGTATAATTCTAGCTCTTCATATCCCTGCTGCTTCTAATTTAGCAGGACAGGCTCATAATTGAAGCAAATTAACTATTTACACTTGCCACTTCTACCAGGGGAAAGAGGACGTATCAGCAGGAAAGACTTGAGTGGGAAATTAAATCCTTCCCACTTGTGTCAGATCTGCCCTTATATAAACACATTAACAGTAATTTCATGAGGCGTCAAACATAGGAATAAATACTGAGGGATAAAATAATGAGGTGTTGCTATTGAGCTGAACTGTTGCAGCTAATACTACTGAGAACAAATTATGCAGTTTGAAAGAAAGCATATGTTACAGCACTCCAACCATTCTCTGGCATGTCTTATCTGATCATTAGGCAGTGGTTCTCTAGGTACATTGACCTGTTTCCCTGCTACAAGGACCAAATACAAGGTTTAAGTAAATACGCACATTCAAATTCACATATATTCAGACTAGTTCATTCCTGTTATGACTCAACTGACACTAGCAGTGTTGCAAATAGAGGTGAACTTTGTGCAGTACAGTTTGAGCAGGCATACAGTTCCAATTTTAGCATAATGTTATGTTTCACTGAAATCTTTGGCTGAAGCCATGAAGTCAGTTACACTAATGTAAACAAGAACATTTTGTTTGTAATTTGTTCATTCTATTATAACTTCTCCGGGTCTCCAATTAGGGACTTAAGGTTCATTTAATACAGTTACATCTGGTTCTGATTTTTAAAAAAATATTAAACTATACAAGAGAGGGAAAATAAATCATACACTGGTTTTTAACCCAGACTTCTGTCTGAAAGCCAAAATGGGCTCCATTCATTTAAAAATATTTAACTCTTAACCATTATGTATGTGTTTTCTCTTCTCTCTAGTAAAAGCATATGCAAACATAACATTCATCCACAGTGGAGAAGGGTATCATGCTATGTGCAAGTGGGCAGAGGTGGAGGAAAACATGATGTGCCACAAGCTTAACCAAATTATAAGAGGTTAAAAGATTTATTGGCAGAGCTTAATACTAATACTGTATAGAAAATACAGTAGTTGAAGTTGCAAGGGGGGGGGGACAAAGAAGGGAATAAATCAAGAGCTAAGTGCTCTGTGCTGATCTGATACTCCTTGTCAGGAATGTAAGTACAGGAAGCTTAAACCACAAAAAGATATCAGCAGTCTTTCTTCTACACACACACAAGGCAGGAAGTAGCTTCTTATTGACTACAAGAAAGCTCAGCACAGAAAGCTGACAGAGTTATTAGTAAACAAAATCTTGATTCAAAAGATGTTTGTGTAATTGGCAACTGTAATGACAACAGTACAGTTGGTAGTGAATTTTGAAAATCAGATGGCAGAGAAGACAGATACAGAATGGAGTGTGACAAAAAGTGTATATTTTCACAGTATACATTTCAGTTTGTACTCAAGAGAACATTGTTACAGAAACTTGGGGGTAAAGATAATGGTTGCCCTTGCTTGGAAGCCAGTCGTATCTGACTGGAGGGTTCAGTGCACATCTCAGTTTACAGCCAAAGAGATATCTGCATCTGCAGACATTTCTGTGGACATGTGGCAGGCAAGGGAAAGAATTGGAATGTAACAATTCTTAAACTATATACAGAATCATAGAATAACTGAGTTGGAAGGGGCCTTTTAGGTCATTGTTCAATGCATAAATCCGAAACAAAGCAGATATGACAGATAACAACTAAAATGGATTGCCTATTTGGAGAGAATATCTTGGAATTCCATACCACATATGGCATATGTGAAACAGGAGAGGGACAAAGAGCATGAGGCAGACCCAGAGGAAGGTGGAAAGATAATATCAAAGAAATATTTTTTAAAAAACAACTAATGCCAGTGGAGGCTGCCAGAAGTGCCAAATCAAGAACCTTGAATCTCCCGTAACACCCAAAGCGGTAAACAAGGAAGTAAAGAAGAAGAACCTGAGAGAGCAAAGAAGAATGAACAAGTCTTTCCCTTTGCTCTATATCTCTGTAAAATAGTTTGTGAAGTAATCGCAAGGCAAAGTCTATATACCATACAGTGACTTCAGAACAGGTTAATATTTTTTTAAAAAAATATTAGCCTGAAAATTAGTGTTCTTGATACTCTGCAAGGTTTGGGACTGTGAAGTTTAACGCACACACTTATAAAAAGAAGCAAATGAAATGCTGATTTATTGCAGAATGCTAAGAACATCCTGTATTGAGAGGACGATAAGTGAAAACGCACTAGTGAATTGATAGGATGAAGCAATCATAAAAGTGTAGAAAGCTATACTTCTTCAACTGCACTATAAATTAATCCACAAGGATAAAATATCTATGGACAATCTGTTGCTACATTGTTTGGTCTACTAATTATTAGTTGGCCATATGAGTCCCATGTTTACCATACGTGACTGCTAAACAGAATTACGTATACTGGTAAACTGCTCAACACAAGACTTGGTTTGTGGAATATATTGCAAACATGCTTACTGGCTTGAGAGTTTGAGATTTAGATGAGAATAAGTAATAACCTTTTAGATCACTTTTTGACTTTGTATTCTTTAAAAGATTACACGTTGGGGTCCTTGTAATTTACAAAGAGACATTGCCAAACTCAAGTGATTAACACAGCTTTCTTTTAATAATTTGCATGCTAGTCAAATAAACACAGCTGGAAAATGAGAAACCCCTGGATGTTTCTGTCAATTAGCATAACATGTCTGCCAAACACTTGAAAGAAAAGAATTGTCTGCAATGATTTCTCTGTAAATTCTAGGAACAAGGGACAAATTAATTCATCTCTCCTGACTGCTTGTTTGTTGTGAAGTCCCCAGAAAGGGACACAGAAAGATTAGGAAGAAGGTTACATTTCAAACAAGACTTTGATTGTGGTTGCTTGGTTTTCTTTATTATATTCCATTTATGTTTTAGATCCTACCCTTTCATTACCTTGATAAAGGTTCCTCAGCACCTGCAACCTATATATAAGCTACATGCATTCCTTATTCATTAAATCTCTGCTCCCAATAATTGTCCCCTTTTATCACACACTAGTTCGGCCATAAGTTTTAACTTTCATGGTTTTACATCCTGTAGCCTATCCAACCAGTGTGTGATAAAAGTGATTAATAGTTATTAAAGGTTTATGTAAAATACCAGATAAAAGGATTAGTTTGTGGGTTACTTGTTAAACTAATTTGGCCTGATATATCCTTTTAAGTGTTATAATTATTTTAGAAATATTTGTTTTCTCACACTAGTTCTCTTTTCCTTTCTAAACCAACAGCCTTTGACTTTTCCACATCAGGCTTTATTTGTCATTTGTTCAAGGAATATTTCTTCTCATCTGCTTATGAAATGACAGAGGCCAGGCAACGCAACAGGCTAGCTTAGCTTTCAGTCAGGTGCCTAAGCACAGTTCTACAGTACTCATCATGAGCTAAACTAACAGGCAGTGGCTTGTGAGGGGTACCGTAAGCACTCACCTGGCTGTCTGAGCATGCCAAATGCTGGTACTGTCCACCATACTGCTGCTTGCTCAATCCCTCCATCCTCCCTTTCCATGGTGGGCTTTCTCCACCTCATCAAAATTGCTAGATTATTAATTTTGTTACATTTTGATTTAAGATGGGGCCTTCTTTAGACTTTGGACACTCTAATGTAGTACCCATGTCTCACAAAATTGGGAACTAGATTATCTGGCCTTATAATAATTTCATGTCAGAAATTATTCTGGGTTGAAAGGATTTTTGTGGAACAAACTCCACTCAGGGAATGCCCAAACGAGGCTCCTTTCATGTCCCCAAGAGCTGGGACAGAGACAGGCACTCAGTCCGCCATGCAGTACCCAAGTCTCAAACTGCCGACTTGTCAGTCTTCCAGCTAACAAGGTAAGCTTCTTAACCACTGAGCCACCTCAGCCCTTGATCTTTAACTATATCTAACAATGCTATTATTATCTCCAGACAGTCAATTAGACAGGATAACATCCCAGTGGTTTCTATCTATGGACTATGAATTTTAAAAATGTCCACTACAGGACCTACCACAGCCTGATCCTTTCTTCCTCCCCCCACCCCACTGACTTGTATAAAAGCAGTGGTCTCTCCTGTCAATGGGGAAAAAATGGAAAATCTCAGAAGACACACATTTTATCTACTTAATGGTTTCTTGATTGTCTGCTAGCTGGATGCCATTTATACACTGCATCTCTGAGGCCAAAGTTAGAAATACAATGGTTGTTAGGATTCTTTCATTAAAGCAGGGGCTCTCAACCTTTTTAAGCTAGGGGCTGGGACATGCTCCCTCAGACAGTTTTGGGGGCCGGATGGCCATTTTGCCCTTCCTCCAACACATGGCACTTCCTGGTATGGTGGTGGTGGGCCACATGAAATGGTGCCACAGGCCGCTTGTGGCCCATGGTCTGCAGGTTAATAATTCCTGCATTAAAGCATTAAAAATATTTTTTTCCTAATAAATTTATTCTACATTGATTTCAGAAGTTTGCAATTGCTTCTGAGGATCTCTCTTCTGCTGTCTTCTTTTCAGGATACATACTATTTTCTTCCCTTGCCCAAAATAATTTACAGCAAATTGACAGTTTAAAATGACCTGTGAATAAGGGAGAATTTCACAAGAGAAGGGTGTAGACTGTAGAGATTAAATATTTTCCATGCTTATTAAGGTGGGAACAGGTTGAAGTAGAGAAGGTTGCAGAAGGGGGTGGGAGTTCTTTACTGCATCAGTGAAGGATTGTTCCTTTCTTAGGTCTCATGCATCAAAGGAATTCTCTGTTACTGATCTTCCTTGGTGTAAAAGGTAGGTTTTGGCAGTGCATAACAGATAATCTTTGACAGTTTATACATTTGAGGTGACCACGTGCCTTGCAAAGTATCTGTGACTGGTAAGAGTGAATAGCGTCGAGATCTTGTTCAACCTTTTCTTACTTATGTAGCTCAAAATGAACAGAATGTAAACAGTGAAATGTGGAACTACATGGTTCTGTTTGAAATGATAGCTCTGCAACAAATGAGAATTATGATTCTGTCTGGCAATCCAATATACAAGTAGCTACATCCCTTGTATAAAGCCATGGATTACAACATGCCTCAAGTAAAATGATGTTTAATCATGTCTTTTGAAAGTAGGTTTACATAACATATAGAAGCTAGAAGGAAATCTGTTAAAATCAGGTTTTGTATATATAAAGTTGAACTTTAAGAGGCAATAATAAGGTTGTAAAGAGAAATGAATAACTGTGGCTTAGGAGAGAATTATTACTTTTTACAGGAGAAAAGGAAAGAAAGATGAACTCTTGGCACTTCTTTATATTCCATCTGATTGTTTCTTATAGTCACTATGTGGTCTCCTTTAAATGAGTGGTGAGTGAAGATACAGGATTGCCTATAAATGAGATCTGTGAAATAAGGAAAATGACATTCTCCAGATACCTAATATCTGCTTCAAAAAAGTGGCAGGTAGAGTCTAAGGACACTACCGTCAGGGATTTAGTTCGTGAATTCGATGTGTTGAATTATGTTCATTAGTTCATTTATTTCTTTTATTTCATTCATTAGCTAAGGGTGATGTTTCAAATGGGGGTGAGAGGCAGCTTCCAAATGCAGTGATGTAATCGCTTTCCATTTCTGGCCATTGGGTCTTTCAGTCAGCGTTTGGGTGTCGATGAGCAAGCTGCTGACAAAAATGTCACTTTTTTGAGGCACATATTTCCTCAATATCTTTGTGGTTGATAATGGCTCCAGCATCTTTCTTTTTCACATGATGCAGGTGAACTCTATCAACCTTGGAAAGTGGCCCTGGTCAGTTTCAAACAGATTTCCCCCTTTTATTTTAGCGTTTTTGTGCTGTTGGTCGTGGGATTTTTAGTAAAAAAACTTCATAGAAAATTTCCCCAAGGTCCGATTCAAATTCTAATAGTTTCACCGACAAGGTTATTTTATCCTCTATCCAACACACTTTGGATCACTTCGCTCACTGACAACTGCACCCCCACCCCCGGAAAAATGTCACTTTTCTGAGGCAACTTTCAAAAGCTACGATGTCATCACTTTGCATTTTGGACCTTTGGGTCTTACCATTCCTTAAAGTTGCAGAGACGATCTTTCATACAACATAAGCACTAGTTTCATCAGTGCTTTAGTTATGGTGTGGCAACTTGTCGAAAGTACATGATTTTCATTACATGGCAAACACTGTCAGACCACTCTACCGAAATGTAAGACATTCATCAAATTCACGTAAAAATAAATAAATCAAAACAGTATTTTCAAGATACTTTATATATAAGATTAATATTACAAAAGAAGCTGCTAATTCTTTATATCCTGACACAAACTACGAGCCCATTATATTTTTATGATGCACTAATTTCACAACTGCTACAGAAAACCTAGATGTAATTTTTTGGGAGATTTCCTTTTTGGTGATGAAAACACATTTCCCTACCACATTTAAATGGGAAGGTAGAGTCACTTGAAAACAATGCATTGTTTTCCAACAATAACGGGACTGTGATTGCACAGATGTGCCTCATTAACCAGAGTTAAAATGATTATGGTACTAAGCAGAATACATATTAGAAATTCGTAATCTAACAAACCCCATGTAGTGTCATTGATGCCATCCAGCCCAGTACAGTACTAAGACCTCTGACCAGTAGAGGTTCTCCAGAGTATCATGCTGAATACTTTCATAAATCTACCTGGAGAATCCTGTATTGGCAGTATCCAAGCTAAGTACTAAACAAACCCAACCCTATTTCATTTTCTAAATAAGATGACATATGATGCTTCTTGTGCCATATCTGATTTTGAATATTGGTGATCCTCATGGCAATCAGCCATGAAAACTGTCCTGAGAATATAATGCAGTGGCCTTTCATCTGCCTTCCACATTTCAGCAAGACACCCGTATCACTGATCCAGCTCCGCAAGTCAATTCCTCGTCCTGGCCCCTTTTGGCATGCAAAGTCTTCATCAGCCCCAGGCCAGTATTGATAGTCAGGTGTCTGGCAGTTAACACCATCTCATTTCTTGCCCTTTCTTCCTCTCACAATATCTACACCTACAGTCAGGTCCAGAAATACTGAAACAATGATAGCTTTTTTGGCATGTGTCTTCTGTACCCCACCACAGTGAAGATGAAAGGAAATATTCAAGATGTGAGCAAAGTCAGGACTTGTCAGCTGAAATGCAAGGGGATTCTCCAAAGTGGGGCATTAACTAATCAGGAAGTACTGTACAGCCATTAATGAGTGTTACTCAAATCTAATCACCTCCATAGATTTAACCAAATAACTGCTGGTGAATGCTGCTCATGTACACACTTCTACTTTTGCAATATAATGCTCAGAGAGTTAATCCTCAAGATCCTGCATGTTTATCTTTTTGCTTTTTTTTGTCATCCCGGTTACCCAGTTTTCCTTCTATAATAATAGTGTGCTGTCCAGTCAACTTATGATCTATGATTCTATGGCAACCTATTCTAGGGCTTTCTAGGTAAAGAATACTCAGAGGTGATATATCATTCCCTTCTACTGGGGGCATCTTGGGACTGTGCAACTTGACCAAGGCCACACAAGCTGGCTCTTCTGGGATGCACAGTGGGGATTTGAACTCCCCACTGTCTATGCAGCCAAATACTGAACTCTCTGGGTTATCCAGACAGCAATTACTGCTATAGGTAAAGGTTGCCCTTGCTTGAAAGCCAGTCAAATCTGACTCTAGGGTTCAGTGCTCATCTGTTTATAGCCAAAGAACCAGCACTGTCTGCATCTGCAGATGTTTCTATGGACATGTGGCAGGCATGCCTCAGTGCATGAAATGCTGTTTACCTTCCCAACAAAGTGATACCTATTTATCGAAGTCCAACCTTCCAGTTGTTGAGTTCAGCATCTTAACCACTTGAGCCACCGCAGTCACTAATTACTGCTATAACATGCTGCAATTTGCAGCTAAAATTCCTTCATACACTTTACCCAGGGATGTATACATTATTAGACACAAATATATAAGGACATGCAATTTTCTGATGAGGCACATTGTTAGTAATAAAAACAAAACTTTCAGAAACATTAGTTACAAAAATATTTTCAAAACTAATTTAAACAAATTCCTTCTATATAATCACATTTATATTTTTATCTAGAGAAAAATAGAAGCTTTCATTGTACCTGTTTTTGTTCTTCTCCCAAACCATCCCACATAGAAGCAACTATTTTTGAAACTTCACCAAAGGTAGCATTTGGGTTTTGGCCCTTGATGGCTGCTTGAGTATCTCGGAAAAATAATGCATAAGCAGAAACAGGCTTCTGTGGCTCATTAGGGTCTTTCTTCTTCTTCTTCTTGGGAGTTTTTGGTTTCTTTCCCATATCAGGGGCAGGTCTTTTTTCTCCCCCATTGACCTTCAAAGAAAGTAGATGTTCCATTACAAAACATGCAAACACATACACCACCATTATTGGAAAGTAAATTAAATTTGCATTTATCCTCATGTATTTAAGGTTTTGCAGATTAAAATCGTATTTCAATTATAGTCTTTTTCATAATCCTAATTGCTGGTCTGTTACATGATTTCATCTATAAAATGGATACTCTAGGTTATATAATCTAATTTTATTGTACATTTACATTTTGCTTTCCTTTCATTGCTACATTTAAGCTGAAGTTTAGCTTTTCATCTTTCATATGTTTCCAAGTCTTGCTTCTAATGGTATGACATCATCTCAGTGTTTCATAACACACAATATTTAATGTTGGGAGTTATTTACAATCTTGTATGCTGCCTGTAGTTGGGAGTTGATGGGAAATATGTTTCTGGACTGGGGTGATTCTCTCTCTATCCAGCTCTAACCAATCATTCCTTCCTACCTCTGAATTCAAAGAGAGCCTGAACTCTCTCTGGGCTGTGCTCTCTTCCTCTCTTTGTCAGTTGGTGTCAGTTGTTTTGTTACCATTAATCTGCTGGTTGGTTGCTATCATGCATGCGTTAAAGAAAACAGCACACACACATTTGTAATACAAAGTAACTAAGTAAAATTTTAAAAGTCTTTATCCTACAAATATCTCAGAATGACTTATTAAGGCAGGGGTTCCCAACCTGAGGCCCACAGATCCAGCCCATGGCACCATTTCATGTGGGTCCCCATCCTTCCAAGGGCATTCAAGAAACAAAATAACCACCCCTTTGAAGCTTCTGAAACAAAATGGCTGCCCCCTTCGTGCAGACAGGGCAAAATGGCTGTCTGGCCCTCGACTGAGAGAGCATTACCCGGCCCCTGGCTTGAAAACGTTGGGAACCCCTGTATTAAGGTTTTGAGTCCAGTTACTGAGAAAGCGGTGGAATCTGGGAGGCTTGCTGCCCTTCTCCTCTGTGGGTCTCTGGACTCCTACTGCACAGCAAAAGGAAATTTTATCAGAAGTTCAAAACTGCAACGTTTCAACCACAGTTTAATTTTTTTTGTGATGTTTATTTGAAGAGGTTGTTTAACAGACACACAAAAGAGAAACACATATCATGAAATAATTTGTGTCAGACAATTTGCTATGAATTTCCTATCAGCACAAAAATATGAAGGGAAGAGCACAAAAAACAGACAAGGAATGCCTCCCTCCCCCATGGTAACATTCTTCCTCAGACTTTGGTAGCAGTAAGTCACAACTAGAGAAGATCCAAATCCCACTGATTCAGCAGACCTACTTTGGGTGCAACGTACTGCTGGCCTTCAGCCATTATTTCATATATTGTAGTCAACATTCCACCTTGCTGATGAAACTTCAGAAAAAATGCGGCTGCCCGGGTTGTGTTGGGGTGTGGGCGTATGCACCTGCCTCACCACGGTTCCGGGAGCTGCACTGGTTGCCTATATGTCTCCGGGTGCAATTCAAGGTGCTGGTTATTACCTTTAAAGCCCTATATGGTAGTGGGCCAGGATACTTAAGAGACCGCCTCACCCCAAGAACATCTGCTTGTCCCACTAGAGCGGATCGGGGAGGCTCTCTAGTTGTTCCATCGGCCAGAGAGGCATGTCTCTCTGGCACAAGATGGAGGGCCTTCTCGGTGTCTGCCCCAACCCTATGGAACCTCCTGCCAACGGAGTTACGTCTCCAGACAGAATTGCTGCTCCAGATGGAATTTAAAAACATGGCTGGCAGGGCAGGTTTGGGGTGCGGGAGGGACTATGACCCCAGTCCGCTGGTCGATTTAAGCCCTGCTTGCCCTCAATTAGTTTTTAGATTTTGATTTTAAAGTTTTAAATTGAGAGTTTTTTAGGAATGTTTTTAAGAGTGTTTTATTTTTTATTTTTATTTTTTAATAAATTGTGAGCTGCCCTGGGTCACCTCGGTGAGGAGGGTGGTTAGTAAGTATGAATAATAATAATAATAATAATAATAATAATAATAATAATAATAATAATAATAATAATAATAATAATAATAATAATAATAATAATAATAATAATAATAATAATAATGGGCTAGGTTGATCTCACATTAAAAAGTTGTGTTTTAAAGTAATATTTTATTTTTGAAAGTAATGCTTTAAGTGACTGATTGAATTATTAAATTTAATGAACTTCGTTTATTAATCTACAAATATGTGTGCATAATTGTCACATGAATAAAAAAAGAATAGCTAATAGTTCTGAGGAGAATGAACAAGCTTTCTGCATTAAACTACTCAAAAGCAAGTTCCACAGACTCCAATCTCAAGGAAATTGGCACAATTGCAGCCTTCAATTTGTTCAGAAATGCCTGGTTTGATATCGTGCCCGATGGTAGGTGGCTAATTGTTCTCCTTGCTTCAAGAGATGAGGCAAGATAAAGACCAGCAAAGGGTATCAAGACTTGGAAATATTCCAACCTTCCATCTAGCTCCTTGTCTTCCAAACCAAAAAGGGAAAGAAAGAGATAAGAGGAACGAGAATAGAAACATCAGTTCAAAAGTAGACAGAGAAAAAGAGATTAAAATTAAGATAGAAGGGGGAGTCAGATCAACCAACAGGCTGGTGTCATCATGCGGCCAGTACCCTATACCTCCCCTGCCAGCCATGAATTTAAACTCTTCCTGAAGGGCAACAACTCTGTCTAGAGTCGTAACTCCTTTGGCAGGATTTTCCATAGGGCCGGAGCAGACACATAGAAGATCCTCTTTCTAGTCCTAGAGAGATTTATTTATTTACTCATATTTGCTATCCCGCCCCAATCAGGTAAACCCGACTCTGGGCAGCTTACAACATAAATTAAAATCATAGGTTAGGCCTATGATAATACTAATGTTTAAAACCTTAAAAGTTCATAAGAGATGTACCTCTCTAGCTGATGGAACCACTAGAGAGCCTCTCCAGGCTGCTCTGGTGGGAATGAACAGATGTTCTTGGGGTGATGCAGTCTCTTAAGTATCCTGGCTCACTACAATGTAGGGCTCTAAAGGTAATTACCAGAACCTTGAATTGTACCTGGAGGCACACTGGCAACCAGTGCAGCTCCCAAAGCAGTGGTGAGTCACATGCATAATGCCCGCAACCCATCACCACCCAAGCATTCACATTCTGGACCAGTTGCAGTCTCCGAATGGTCATCAAGGGCAGTCCCATGTAGAGCGCATTACAGTAGTCAAGTCTGGAGGTGACCAATACATTTCTACTAAACCCCTAAAAATTTAGTAAAGGTTGCCCTTGCTTGAAAGCCAGTTGCATCTGATGCTGGGGCTCAGTGCTCATCTCTGTTTAGAGCCAAAGAGCCAGCACTATCTGTGACTACAAACATTTACATGGACATGTAGCGGGCATGCCTCAGCACCGGAGTGCATGGAACGCTGTTTACCTTCCCACCAAAGTTGTACCTATTTATCTACTTGCAATTTCTTGCTTTTGAACTGCTAGGTTGGCAGGAGCTGGGACAGAGACGGGAGCTCACTCCATCGTGCAGTACTCGGTTGTTGAGCCATTTAATATAACATTAATAAAAGTTCACACTTATAGTGTTGAAGAGGTATGTAACAAAACTAACTTAAACTAACTACCCTCCTTCAAACTAATGTAGTCCCATGGCCACCCAACAATGTTGTAGTAAGCTCAAAAATATCACCAAAAGAAGATGTAAATGGACATAAAAGCAAGGCTGAAAACAAATTACACTTTCATGGCAAAAGAAAAACTTAGGGAATTGAAAGACAACAAATGGAAGAGCATCAGCTCCCCCTTTTTCCCAAGGTAGAAAATTGTCCCGCCTCCAAACTGCTACAGGGTTTTTACAGGGAAAGAACTATATTAAAAACATCTTCTGTATTAGAGGAAAATGTAGTGACTCTGAAACGCAGCCCTTGGGGGGCTCTGGGGAAGGTGGTGAACTGTGAAGAAGAATAATTACTGCTGAGTCAAAATGTTCCAACAGACATTCTTTCCTTAGAAAAATGCTGTGAGTTTTCTTCTTCTTACTCTCCATTTTGCAGTAACAGTTCCCAAATTCTCCACCTTTTTTGGAGGGGTGGTTTCCTCCCTTGAGCCACTACCACAGTTCCTTAGAATAACATAAAGGACATAATGGAGGGAACAAAACGGGAGCTAGGCTGCCAACACAATTATCATAGTTGGCACTTGCAGTGGCACCACAGAAAATAACAAAAAAAAAATTTGGGTGGGTCCCACAAATCTAGCACTGCTGTTAAGTTCCACTTTTAAAAAACTGTTGGAGAATCTCTCCTTCCCTTTGAGAAATTTGGTGAAACTCTACAGATAGTACAAAACCTTTAGGAGGTATTTGTACACAACTTGGACAAGCTGCACAATCTTGGGATGCCCACAGAAGGGAATGGTAAACCACATTTGAGTAATCTATACCTAGAAGTCCAGCAAGGCATCACTATAAATCACAGTTGATTTGATGACATAGCATGATGATGATGATGATGACAGTTTCTATTACCTTTGGATAGGATATCATGCTAGTGTTGCCAAACCAGGACACAAAAATATAGCATTAAAGGGAAAATCCAAGTTCTTTAAAACATCTGTATAAATTCTAGCATATTTGGGGCAACTATTATAAGCTAGTTGCTTAACTCTGTGAATACTTTTAAGGCACAGAAAAAGATTTAAGAAAAGATTAAGTAGGAAAATTGCTGTTAATCAACTGAATATCTCTGAAGGAACCCAAATGATCCACTGGCTTTTAAATGTTCCTCCATTATATTAGAGAGCCAAGTATTATTTATGGAAATTCTGTTTCTTCTTTTAAATATGGAAACTAAAAATAATTTCACAACTAATAACCTTGAAAATAATAGGGATGCTGTTCTACCTTATGCTTACAACCATTTTGCAATTACACAGATATTGCTCCTAACTACCAAAACAGAGACAGATGGGAAATAATTAAAAAAAATCATTGTACTTATTCTGCTAAGCATAGACTTGGTCTTCAAAATCCCTAGAGGTGTAGTTAGCTCATGGTAATCCACCTCCTGTTAGGCCTTATTGCTTAATTATAGTGATGTATTTAACTTATTTATCACCAGAAAGCAATAGTCTCTCACTTTAAAAATGTGTATATTAACCATGTCCCACAAATAATAGATCACAAGGATATATAGTAGAGGATTTAAGACTATCAAATAAGGCACACTGTTGATATCTAAATGTCCCCTGAGAAGTTAGAAATGCCTATAAGCATATTTACAATAAAGTGCAATAGTTCCAGTGCCTTTAATGGCGGTTGGAGAGCAATTTCATTCACACTATCTCACAGTAATCACCATAGTTTAAAATAGATTTTAATCAAATACCATCTGCATAAGAGACTGAACAAACAACATAAAATTCTACTTATAACTTACCATATAAAGTAAAAATGGCAAAGCCTTTCTGCCATATAAACAGAACAAGCTGCAGCAGTGCTTTAGCGATCGTGTTTTGGTTAGTTAACATTTGCTGTTTACAGTCCTCTCATTATTCTCTGTTCCCTAAATTCCATGAAATCTTTTCATAAGTGAAATTCAAACAACCATGAAACTAACAGCCATCCAGCTAGTTAGGAATACATATTTGTGAACATACAATGTATCTAGCATGTCACAATTATAAAGAGTGACACTCAAATATACATGTTTAATGAACCAATGGAATGAATTGTTATGTAAAGGCAGTACTGTACTCTTTTGTGATACTGAGGCAGCCAAAATCACTGTGTTAAAAATGGGTAACTTACATTACATGATCTTAACAGGGGGGTAGCTACCGCCGTATCTGGCATATCAATTATACGGGGCCCCCGGGGGCCCCCAACGTGCGTAAGCAAAAATTAATAAAAATTTCCCAATTTTTTTTATTTCACAAATTACAAAAGTCAAAAAAAGCAATTTCTTCTTTTCCCATGTAAAGCGTGCGTTCAAAAGTTGGCAACACCCTACATTGGTTATCGCGGGCTGCAGGATTTCCCCGTTTAAGTCATTTACTTCAACGGGGGAATCCCACAATAATCGATGTAAAGATAATTATGATGAATAAATATTTCTTTTAATTTTATGCAATTTTTTTTCTTTTGTGAGAAATCTTTACCCTTCCTAAGGGCCCCCAAACAAATTTTTATACGGGGCCCCGCCAAGTCACGCTATGCTTCTGGATCTTAACTACTCCAGGTGATCTGCTCCAGGAGTTCTATGTATATTTTAAGCAGACTGGGGGACAATTAGAAACCTTGAGGGTCATCACAATCCACAACATCAAGCAAATATTGTCTAGTATAGCAATAGTAATTGCACTTATATACCGCTCCATAGTGCTTAGTGCACTCTCTGGGCAGTTCACAAGGTAATTGAGCATTTTAATAGCATAAAGTATCACCTTTCTGCAACCTCCCCTCCCTGAAACAACAGTAAAATTATATCTTTAAGTCACATCCCAGGAAACAATTTAGAAAAAAAATCATGATTGATAGTACTAATGGCTACAGAGGGGCTCAACTTAATCAATAGAGGTGAATTCCCCCATCCAATTCCAAAAGTATGCTATCTAGCCCAACAATGTGACCATTGAAGTCTCTAGCCATAGCTCAACCTGACATCTCACCGATAGATTTAGATAATCTGCCTACAAAAACACCTGTAGCTGAAAT
The DNA here is from genome assembly GCA_030440675.1 of Furcifer pardalis. Lineage (NCBI taxonomy): Eukaryota > Metazoa > Chordata > Lepidosauria > Squamata > Chamaeleonidae > Furcifer > Furcifer pardalis. Next base: position 87,113,842 of record CP126891.1, on the reverse strand, counting down.
GACACACACTGTTGTATTATTTCAAATAACTGATTACAATGGAACCTTGTATAATGAATGCATCATACAATGAAAAAAATTGTACAATGAAGAGAATTTTGGAATGAATGGGTGCATTGTACAATGAAAATCTCTATGGGGAAAATCGTACAACAAATTTTTTCTTTGTACGATTTTCCCCATATTTTGTTGTATGATTTTTCCCATAGGGATTTTCGTTGTATAATGCATGCATCATACAATGAAAAAAAAATCATATAATGAAGTGCCTTGTGGAACCAATTATTTTTGTTAAACAATGTTCTACTGTACTTGAGAACTAGAAAAGAAATTCTCAAATATAGGGGAAATCGATGATTTTTTTAAACAAAGGTCTCACCAGCACTTTTTAAAGGCACAATGCAACATAATAAATAATAATTGTGTGCTGCCAAGTAAATTGTGACTTATTGAGACCCTTTTAAAGGTTTTCTAGGTAGATAATACACAGAAGTGGTTTGCCATTCCCCTCTTCTGTCATGATTCTAGGTCACCATATTTACTCGCTTTACAAAATATGGTCAACCTGTGACACATCTGCCTATATTCTGTTCTTTTTATTATGCATATTTTAGGTTTTATTACACTTATATAGTCATTAATGTTAGGATTTATAGATCATAGTCTCTGTAACTTTGAGAATAGCTGAACTCAAAATGGAAATACTCTTGTGATGGTCACACTCCATGACACCTGCTAAGCATTATGTCATCACATACCAAGTATGTTCATGTGAAAAACCCAGCCATTCTAGGTCAGGTTACTCTTAGATAACAGAGGGGGATTTCCCCAAAGTTACATCACTTAATTCTCAACATTCCTGAGAAAGGAGATTACCTACTCTCACATAGATAAAGAACAAATGACATCACTAAGACACCTGACAATGTAGCACATCAAAAGAACACCTGTTCAAATTACACCAAAGCACATGGTACATCAAAGGAATAGGTCATCACCACATATCACCTCATACCTAGCATTCAGGTGGGAGGTATAAGAGGGCTAAAAATAATATAAAAGAAGGGCCAGTTTTGAGGTCCATCAGCCTTCTCTTGAGGAGAGCTCACTTCATGTCAATTTGACCAATGACATGAACCGACCAAGGAAGCCAGGCATGGGGGCATGCTGCCCATTGCCTTATGGATATCATGAACAGAGATGCTTTTAGGTGAGTAAAGTTATTCTCTTGCTTTATTATTTACTTAGCTTGTTATGTAGAGTAGATTAGTTTATTTCTTCATTATGTATCCTGCATACTTATGGATTTATATTGTCTTTTAATAAATGGGAAAAGACAGCCAGATGTTGTAGTTTTGACTACCAAGCTACAGAGCAGAAATCTCTGCAGAAGCAAGATAGGCTTGTAAATAAAGGTCTTGTTAAGGATTTTACATTTCCAAATGTCCAGCCATGGGAAGAGGGGACTTTCCTTCTCAAGTCCAGATAAGGTTGCCAGGGTGAAGCCAGAGATCTGGAGAAGAGAGGGTCACCTGACCTAGTCAGTGGTCTGGGAAAGCAAATCTCCTAAGGAGTCATTTCTTTGAAGGTAACTGCAAAGTGTCGGCCCAGAGATATCTTCCCAAGGGGCAGCTCTGCAGTTTGCTCTGTATGTGAGACTGTGTTAGTGTGGGGAGGTAGCAGAAGTATAAACAGACTGTTATTCCAGCTACCAACTTTCCCTGCCTTAAGGCAGAAGGCTACCTTTGCCCACACACGAATTAAAGGGGTGCAGGTGGGGTTCCAGGAGGTCCCGTTTCCTGACAGTGAGTTTAGGGACTCTGAGACCCATCGTCCAGCCTCGTGACACTATCAGTAAGATTTTATTATTAATTCAGATACCCAGCTGGAAGAATGAGATGATACACACAAGACTGCTTTCAAGTAGTTTTGCTCACAGCTACCATAGTACTAGAGAAAAGTGTCCAAATGGGATACTGCAGGAGATATATCTGTGCATTTCTGAATTAGCCACTAAGCAGTTCAGAAGGCTCCAACAACTCTTGGATCAGTTTGTGTTCCCCTACACCCCTGGTGGCTAACCTTGGCACTCCAGCTGTTCTTGGACTTCAATTACCAGAAGCCCAAGTCAGCACTCCTGCTGCACTCCTCTTCTGGAAATTTAAGTTCCAGAACAGCTGGAGAGCCAAGGTTAGCCATCCCTGCCCTATATGTTGCTTAAGTTTGCTCTTATATTTTGGATACTAAAATGCTTTACTCTGACAAACAAACAAACATCCCTTGATACTAGATACTTCAGGGGGAATGAAACTAATATTGTAGCTAAAAAGGAAGCAACACTGGATAGTGCTCAGACTGACCTTATCTACCAACTTCACCAAGCAGCCATTTCACATCCAGACATGGCAAAGAGAGGCTGCTACATTGTTTATGAGAAAGACTGCACTCTAGAATTCTTTTCTTTTAGATACTGATACATTATACTTAGCACTGAATGTGTTTATGAATGTGGGATGGATGACTAATTCTCCTGTTCAGGCTTTGATTGGATAGGTCAAATGTCATGGATTATATCTTTAAGTACTGTATATATCAGAGGAGCTTTAGCTTTCCTACAAGCAATTTTGTCACAAGATGAAGAATGCTGACCATGCCTTCTTAACCAGGAGATTCCATAGGGATGAAATATCCAAAGGTATAAAATATGTAAGTAAAAGTGACTATGCAATGTGTTTTCTGTGACTATTCTACTTTTTAGAAAGAAGTAATTCAAGAGTACAGTACAACTTATTTCCTTAAATACCTGATTATTTTGCATTTTCCAGCATGGAAAGATGGGTAGCCCTTTAAAAAGTCACATTTTCAACTTTTGTTGAATTAAATACCACACGAGCTGAAAGTTTAATTAACTTAATGGATGTCATTCCTACACAGAGCTATGTAGCCCTACTGAATTCAATGTAAAAGATACATGGCTGAAGTTGACATAACAAATGCATACTTTAAAAAAGATATGAAAGGACCAACAACAGAATACTATAAGCATACAAGATTATATTTGTGCCACAGTTGAGGCTGAGGTATTGTTCAGAAAGGATAACAATACAGTTTTGATTGATACAAAGGGGGTCTGATAGCCATACTCATCTATGCAAGATATGCAATAGGACATTGTATAAAATACACTAGACTACTACAATACCAAATAACAGCTTATGCTATTTAATCACACTCTGTGTTTTTGCTAGCAAAACAGTGTAGCTTCAGTCATACCTTAGAAGTATCATCCACTTCATCTTCATGAACAGAACTAGATGGTGAAGGAGTTGCTGACTTGCTTCCAGGAGGAGATGGAGAGTTATGGGGAACATTGTTTCCACCCATATTCAAACCAAGTTGGGCACTTAGCTGTGATTGGTTAATAGTAGTCAGCTGGCCATGTGGCATCATTCCTGGCTGCCTCATATCTGCTGGCTGAACCCTTGGTCTCATAGCGGCTATTTGGGGGTGGGAACCATAAGCACCTCCTTCTGCATTCCGTAATTCTTGCATCTAAAAGAAGGAACATTGCAATGTAATTGTGCCACATTATTATACCACTGAAAGGTGATTTAATAATCCATGCAGTGAACAGATGACAATGGATCGTGAGAAAATTTGTGAATGTTTTGCTTTATCTTAAACAATGCTGCAGAATTAAAGAACAATTGAATATAACAGCTTCATTTTTGAGGAAACTTGTCGCACATTCAGTGAAGAACATCCACTTCAATTACTGTGCTTTAAAAATTATCCAGGAGCAGAAATATTATGATCCCTGATTATATAATTAGATCTCCCAAATCAATGTAGTTTTCAAACCAGGCCTGTGGAATTATTCAACTGATGAATCTAATTCTTACACCTAGAACTGCCTGAAGGGACCTTAAATTCTCCATAAGGAAAAAGCAGTGAACTATGAATGGAATGATTCCATGACTACACAGCTCATTTACTAAAACCACTGTGAATGAATCTGAAAATCTAAAGCTGCAAACTAAACATGCTAATTTTTTATGTCTTTTTGGGCCAGTTCTTTTAGCCTTAATGAGTTCCAATTATATTTTATTTTATAATTAAAGAAGAGTCTAAACTTGGTTAATGTGAATGTATGGGAGGAAGAAGTTTTCAATTACACAACACACTGGTAGCCCATAATATCATTTTGAAGTTTTCATTCTTCAACTATGAAGGCTAAGAGCAAAGAGATGATTCAAAAGCTAATACTTGCTGAATTGCATCCATTTTCAAATGTAAGCAACAACAGAACCCTCATGTTGTATACCCTATCATACTTAGCTTGTAGGTCATGATACAAATTATCAAAATACCAATTATTTTCCAGGTAAAACCCAGATGATGGCATGGTATAACATGCCTATTTAATTTAAAAAGGATTCTCACCCTTTTATTCACAATGTTTCTGCATTTTTATTAAAATGAAAATAATGTCTTATAAAATTCCCCTAATCTCTCCACACTTTCTATCATTAAAAATTATTGGAAAGCCTTCATAAAGCAATCATTATTTTTGTCAATCCATAATGTAGGAAATCAGACATCACACTGAGAAGAACCAGGAGTGTGACTGTCCAAGGTTTGCATGAGTTTGATTTCAAATGTCATAATCCTGTTACAGTCTAAATGGGCAGTTGGACAAGCCATTCCAGTTGTGTAACTGGTCATGTGACATATGTCCCCACATCCTCTGGTTGAGAAAGTAATAACATGACTTGGCTGTGCAGCAAGTGGCAAGGGAGAGAGGACACTTGCATGCATGATTCTCTCTATAGGTGTGGTTGTCTTCAACATGGGTTTGGATCACAGTAGGATACCATACTTCCCATTTTGAATTAGGCAGATCTGCCTAAATCTATTACAGAGCAAACAATCCTAGAGAAAGGCTTAAACATAACCACAGAAAGGATAAAACAGTAATTAAATTTGTACAGGATTGCCAACAGGTAGTTAAATCAAGTGTCTACATTTTCAGCCTTCTGTCTGGACTACCTAGGGTGAAATCTAACACAACTTTTATCACCTGATGAGACCCTAACACATTGCATGTCCTACCCTTCCTCCATTAACATCCTAAAGCAACATGCAAATCACAAGGGTTCAACATCCAGCTTTCCCCACACTTGCTTTACAAGAAACTAAAGTTAAAGAGTTGAAGACAAAGATTTTTTTAAAAAAGTTGGGAAAATTTTTACGCTTTTGCACACCTTTTTAAAAAATCCCCTTCTGGTTGGTCTCTAAAGGTATTAATGTGGATTTTAATGTCCATGCCAGTTGCTGTATACAAAAGACCTGATATGTATTTCTTTATAAATTTGTCTGGATCCCCCCCCCCCAAACAAAACATTTTGAAGTGGAATCTTACTCTATGAATGATCACTTTCTACAGCTTTGAGTAATAAAATTTACAGCATACTTACAATCAATAACCGAAGTGAGATAGAGGCAGGATATATAAAGAGCAATGCACTGATGGCTTACATTTGAATCTTGGAGGGAAAAAGCATTTCAAGATTGTTGCTGGCTCTTTCCTCTATCCTTTCAAGCACCAGCTTCATCCTAGTCAAACTTATTAGCTTTGAAAGCTATCATTATCTCTGCCTCTAGCAGACAATCTATATCTGAACAGTTGTACACATAAAACTCTAACTACTTCTTGGCCGTATCGCTTGTGATCCAGCTGTTTCACTGAATAGCAGTTGGTGAATAAAGAACTTGAATATGGGTAGCCCTGAGGCCTTATTTGCTAACGTTAGTCACCAGCTGCTGCTTTCTCTGGTGTTAGCAGGAAAGTCCTGGAAATGTGCCAAACACATCAGAAACAGGGAGAAACAAGGCATCTCCAAAGCACTTTCATTTAGCCCTGCCTGTTACCATTTGACCCTGACCACAAGAAGTTCTTCTTCTCAAGGGTAGTAAAATATATGGCTAGAATTAAAATACTGACTTTATATAGTACAGTGAAAACAAATAAAGCTCTCCCCCTTAATACTCTTTTAAAATCTACAGGACCATTTGATGAATGCTAACAACACATACCACAAAGCATCTGGATATAAAAATGAGGGTGCAAGTGAAACCTAGTGTTAAATTTGTTAAAAAGAACTGATAATGATCCATAAACAAATGCGACCATCTTTGATTTTCTGCTCCTATAGAAGAATAGAGTAATGTTTGCAAATATACATTCAGGAGGGACTGCAGTGGCTCAAGTAGCTAAGACACTGACTGGAAGGCGGGAGGTCAGCAGTTTGATTCCTGTCTTTGTCCCAGCTCCTGCCAACGATAAATTCAGCAATATACACAATAGACACAAAGCAATACAATATAGAATATAGAATATACAAAATTTAACATTACAGTATAATAATAAAGTCACAACCATTCAAGAAAAGTTCACACAAACTAAGTTCAGTAGTGGGGCGGCCGATGCCTCAGCCTCTGGGTGGGACCTTCCTCCTCTGCCTGAGCCACAGGTGGCTTTTGAAACCCCAGGTAGGTGGGCATCTGAGGGTGGGGTGGCCATCGTCCTCAGCCTCTGAGCGGGACCTCTGTCCGGCATCTAGTTGTCGTCAAGGTACAGGCAGTGGCAAAGTTTTTATGGCCGGCCAGCCCGCTGGCTCAGCTGCCTTTTGTTCTCCAGCCTGACAGGCAAGGAGCGTCCAGTGGTCTTCAAGGCAGAGGCAGAGTTTTTATGGCTGGCCGGCTGGCTCAGCTGCCTCTCGTTCTCCCAGTCCGAGTGGCTGGGAGCATCTGATGGTCTTCCTAGCAGTTTGAAAGCAAGAAATTACAAGTAGATAAATAGGGGCCACTTTTGGTGGGAAGGTAAACAGCATTCCATGCGCGCTGGTATCTAGTCATGCCTGCCACATGACCACGGAAACGTCTGCAGAAACAGACAGCGCTGCCTCTTCAGCTTTGAAACAGAAATGAGCACTGAACCCCAGAGTCGTATATGACTGGCTTTCAAGCAAGGGATAGCTTTACCTTTACCTTTATACATTAGGAGCACAAATTTTGGGGGGGAAAACTCCAAGTCCCATCATTTCATGGGAACCTCTAGGTTTGAATTATGGTACTGGGAATGGTCAAACGGTAGAAGGCAGAACAAGCCTCTTATGTCCATGCTGCTGAAAAGCACATAGCTGCACCTTGTGCGTTGCAGGGAATCATTCTCGCTTATAAAAGTGTACCAGGGCACTTTGCAAAGGGTGTAAATAAGTGGCACAGCAACAGCATGGAAGTAACCTCCTACCATATGCTGGCTCCCAGTTCCATAATTTGTCCTGAGAAGTTACAGCTGAATTCTGGGACTATGAGGGCTTGTTTTTAAAATTCACATCCCTCATATACACCACCAAAACTTTTATATTACATGGTACAGTCAAACTTCACATAAAGACCGCCTTGCTTAAAGAGTAACTCACTTAAAGAGCAGAATTTTCTCTGAATGGTCGCTTCGCTTAACAAATAAAACCAAACAAAAACTCACTTAACAAATAAATCAGGGTTTGCAATCCCTTCCACCAGAAGTCACAATTGGTCACTTACAATGGTGTTTTGCTTAAAGAGTAAACTCACTTAAAGAGCAATCCTGTGGAACACACTATGCTCTTTAAGCGAGGTACAACTGTACTGTATTTTGAGGGCTAAAAGCTGGCATAAATGGTGGTTTATAGAATAACCAGAATTAGCATCTGTACCAGTGGGACACTAGCAAAGAGATTAATGAGAGAATCTGTATAGGTAAGGAGTTCAGAGAAAGGAAGTACGCAAGACTATATCACTCTCTCATTCTCTTCTCGTGTATGCACCAGGTCTAGGGACAAATCTATGTCTGAGTCATACAAAATCTGTAATTATTTGGTTGTATAAACAACTGATCAGATATAATCATGAGTGGCAGCTGCTGAAGTGGTTTACTAGAGTTGAGAAATGAAAAAGTAGGAAAGAACTGCACACTGGTGCAGTTTTTTTGGCACTCTTTTCTCTTAGCCTGCAGTCATGAGAAATAATTTCTTAATTTAAGGTTACACTGGAAGCTGTCTTATCTGGAGGAAAACCACTGGTAAAATTAGCTCAGTACTGTTTACACCAAATTATCTTCAGATAGCATAAAATGTCTAAAGCAGGAGTTCTCAACCTTTTTGAGCTGGGGGCTGGGTCATGCTCCTCAAACAGTTTTGGGGGCTGGGTGACTATTTTCCTTCAACATACAGCACTTCCTGGTGTGGTGGAGGCAGTGGGGGCCCATATCCGACCCACAGGCCACAGGTTGAGAATCCCTGGTCTAAAGCACTATGACTAAGCTGGCTGGATAGCACACTGGTTTAGGTATCTGGCTGTGGAGCCAAAGTTTAGGAGTTCAATTACCCACAGTGGATCCTAGGAGAAGAATAATCCTTTGTGGTCTTGGGCAGGTTGCACAGTTCCAGGTGCTCGAAAAGAAAAGAATGGTTAAATCATGCCGGAGTACTCTCTACCTAGAAAACTCTGGAAACGGTTACCATAAGTCAAAACAGACATAATAATAATAATAATAATAATAATAATAATAATAATAATAATAATAATAATAATAATAATAATAATAATAATAATAATAATAATAATAATAATAATAATAATAATAATAAAACTGAGGCTATCATACTTTGGAGATGCCATGAGAAGAGTAGATTCACTGCAGAAGGCAATATACCATGAGAAGCTAAAGGCAACAGGATTTGTCTTTAGCTTCCTCTTCAAGAGGAAGAGAGGTTCCACTTCAAGAGAAAGACTCAATCAAAGAACCCACAGCCTTGAGTTTGCAAGAGCTGGGCAGGACTGTTAACAACAGGACCATTTAGAAGTTATTAATGCTTAGGATTGTTGTAAGCTGCATGTGACTTGGTAGTACATAACAACTACAACTTGGTCTCCCCAGTTTCCAGTCTTGTCTGGAGATGACAGGCACATGCTATACTGGTGAGTAACCCAAATATTTGTTTGAGTTAGACAGATTATAGAATAAGAAGAAAGGTATGATATATTAGGGCCATTTTCAGGTAAGTATGAATCATACACATCTATCTATCTATCTATCTATCTATCTATCTATCTATCTATCTATCTATCTATCTATCTATCTATCTATCTATCTATCTATCTATCTATCTATCTATCTATCTATCTATCTATCTATCTATCTATCTATCTATCTATCTATCTATCTATCTATCTATCTATCTATCTATCTATCTATCTATCTATCTATCTATCTATCTATCTATCTATCTATCTATCTATCTATCTATCTATCTATCTATCTATCTATCTATCTATCTATCTATCTATCTATCTATCTATCTATCTATCTATCTATCTATCTATCTATCTATCTATCTATCTATCTATCTATCTATCTATCTATCTATCTATCTATCTATCTATCTATCTATCTATCTATCTATCTATCTATCTATCTATCTATCTATCTATCTATCTATCTATCTATCTATCTATCTACTCATATTTACTATCCCGCCCCAATCAGGTAGACCCGACTAACATTTTAGGAGCATCAGTGTGGTAGAATGCCACTGAGAAGGCCGTCTCTGATATTTATAATTTATATTAGGAATTATGCTACACTTCTAGAAATACAGGGGCTTGATTCTAAATGACAGGGATTTTCCTATCACTTCATCTTCACTGCTTTCAATCATTCCCAATTTTCAGAAGACCATCCCAAATGCCATGCGTACATATGATACGGTAATTGAGGTAAGAAACCCACAGAAATGCATTTTGTTCACTAATTGTCATCATTCTATGTAGTTTAGTATCCCCATCACCTCAAAATTACTAAATAACTTCCAAAAAATTCTGCAAGATTTCTGGAGTCGATATGGGGATTTCAAATACCAAAGCAGGGCTGTAACCAGGGGAGCCTGAAAACCCTCATGAGCTAAGAGCCCCCCCAACCCAACCCAATCCTGGCTATGGCCTTGTACCGTAGATAAATCTCACTGCAAGATTTGTATTCCCAGATCATGCAATGTCTCAAGAATTTGTCTCATACAGTAATACCTCGGATGACGTTTCCATCAGATAACACTAAAATCACATAATGTTAAGCAATCTTGTGGAACCAAGTTTTAGTGTTGTCCGAGATTTTACTGTATTAGTAATGACTTCAACTTGGGGATGAAATAACAATCTGGTCACTTGCTATAGAAATGATAGCATTTAGTAATAGAAATACAGTATTCAAAAAGCAAAAGCAGGAAATTTTGTCAGAGTAAGAAGATTAAACATGGACAGTATACAATAGATGCAAAATACAGTCTTGTAGAAAAAACATGCATATATTTCATTATTAATTGTTTACTAGAAAATAAAGAGAATTTTCAAATTTGTACTATTATTAATCTCTTATGCAATGAGCAGTGAATGACAAGTAGACATAATTGTTAAATTAAAATACATTTAATAAAATAAGACAAGAACAGTTCATTATTACTTTCTACTATTAACTTTAGGTAATGTCTGATGACAAAAACCATCATAAGTTTTCATCCATCATATCAGCATTTGTAAGTGACCTTAAGCTTCTTTAAAACAATTATATACGCAAATGTTAACGGCAGATTTTCAGAACATCATCATGTAATGATACAAATGTACTAGCATAACATTTCTTGGTACATACTTCATTTTGTGAATATTAACATTCTCTTCTACTTGATGTGTTAATAACCTCTGAGTCACACAAGACCAAGGTCTCCAAACTAATCATGGAGAAAAACCCACCGACTGCTATTCACTTTAATATAATAACCCTTTATTTAAAACAACCTCCAATAAATTTCATTATAAGAAGTTATTAAAAGGGTTAAAACCTATTAAATGTCAAAGAATTTGCCTGACTCAAACTTCCAATAAAAGAAGAGAATGGGCTTTCTTTTTGAATTATTTAAATCTTTACTGACTGTGCACTGAACCATTAAATTAGAAAAGTGTTATTAGAAGTGTTCTCTGGTTTTTATAAAAGTTGTAGCCTGGAATGTATCAAACCACAGCTTTTAACTTGAGTAGTTAAAGAAATAGGTTTTTAATCTCAAATACATGGCTTTCCTTGATATAAAAAAGGGCCATAATTAAAAGTCTGGCCTGCAAGCTGAAGATAATAAAACTATTATTACCAGAGTATGCATGTTCATTTACTGTATGCTTCATGCATGTTTCAATTTTAATTTGGACAAATACCTTTAATTTAGTTTGATCTTGCAGAGTCCACTCATTTGGACCCTCTTAGCAAACAATAATGTTTTAATTGTGACTCATTTGAAGAATTAATGGGGAAACATTTTATACTCCCCCCCCCCCTCACACATCCCTATTTCTAACAGGGTTTATAGCAGGTACACTTGAACTGGGATAAAAGTGTACTAACACATACTTTTCTTTATCAACATTTTAAAATTAGTTACAATTCAAACATTATGCATGGAAATAATTTTTTTTATAATTTATTTATTATTTATTTATTATTACATTTGCTACCCCACCCCAATCGGGTGAATCCGACTCTGAGCGGCTTACATCAAAGTTAAAACATAGGATAATCTATATTAATGCTATTTATAATTAAAACTTAATGTTAACTCTAAAAATCATAAAAAGTTAAAACAGTGTACAAGCTGCACACAAGTTATATAAAATTCAGATCCAAGAGGGTGGCAGTCCATTAAATAAGCCACCTAGCATGAAAGCCCACGTTCCTGGGTCCCCAAACTTGTCCTGCCAGCCAGGTTTTTAAGCCCTTCCGGAAAGGCAGGAGCAATGTCTGAAGGCGCAGCTCAGTGGGCAGGAGGTTCCAAAGGGTTGGGGCGGACACGGAGAAGGCTCTCCTCCTATTCTGAGTTGAAAGGATTTTTGTGGAAGAAACTCAAATGAGGCTCCTTTCATGTCCCCGAGAGATGGGACAGAGACGGGTGCTCAATTCGTCATGCAGTACCCGGGTCTTTAACTGCCAGTTTGCCAGCCTTCAAGCTAACAAGGTGAGCTTTTTAACCACTGAGCCACCATTGCCCCCTTTTAAAATTATCTTTTATTAATCAGTTTGGAAATTCTGAACCAACATTTTGAAACAGATTGTGCCTTCAAATTGGATGGTCTTTATTTATTGGAATTAGCCATGTGGAAGATAAATACACACCTTTATACCAGTTTGTTGCCATAACATTTGAGAAAGAGTCAATCATTCCTACCCACATTTTGCCATGTATTAATCCTCCAGGGATCAAGATGTTTCCACCACATGACTACCAAGTCCTCAAATCAAAGAGAGATACAGTAGAACTCTGTATAATGAAAAAACTGTTCTGAAGAGCTCTTCGCTATTTTTTTTTGTTATATGGATCCCTATGGGTGATGCACCGTATAACGAAAAGAAAATGTTCATTATAAGAAATCACCATTAGCAATACCCCATACAATGATCCCCCCCCCCCATTGTACAGGGTATTGTCAATGATGATTCATATAACAAACAATTCTTTTGTTATACAGTGCATCAGGAATAGCACAAAAACACTTCATTGTACAGATTTTTCGTTACACAGATTTTTCGTTTTGGGGTTCCACTGTACTGTAATATAGAGTCAGTGACTTGGCACTGAAATACCACTCTTCAATTTTTAAAATGAAGAAAAAATACTTTTCAGAAACTCCTGTTGGGCTTTCCAGCACATGTGTAGGAAACTCTTCCATTTTTTGAGGGGTGCAAGTTCCCTCATGGTTCCTTATACTCTCTTTTTTAAAAAGAAAACTGTGGACCATTAGAGGGTGCAAGGGGTCTTTTTGAATTAATTTTTCTTAAAAGCCCCTTCACAAATAAACTTTGCCTGAATTGACAAAAAAAATTGTGTCAGAAATTACTCTGGGTTGAAAGGATTTTTGCTGGAGAAACTGCTCAGGGGACGTCTAAATGAGGCTCCTTTCACAAAATCCTAGGGAAACAGTATGGGTTTATTCAGATATTTTTATGTTTTGCTCTTGATGGCCTTATTTTATTTATTTTGGTTTTATTTTAACATCTCTTCTACACATCCACAAAGATTTTTGTTGACTCTTTCTATGAATTTTAACATTTGCTGCTAATTGCCTAGAGGACATTGTTAACCAGCTGGTATACAAGATGTAAATGAATAAACAAACTGTAAACTTAAGACCCGCAACATTTAAATCGAATGCACTTTTGGAAGAAAACCATGCATACTAATGTTATGAATCTCCTAATAAATTACTGATTGAAAACAACACCTAAACAATTACAAGCAATAACAAGGCTCTAAATGCACTGCTGGCATGAAAAGAGACAATATGAATATTCTGATTGTGTCTGCTTTGCACAATGAGCACCATACACAGCATCACAGTCACATGTTGTTCTCTTGTCACTTTCACATACAACTAATTATAAGGCAAGACACTTCTAATAAGTGATGAAAAATGGGTTTTCCTCTGGGAATAAGAATTGTTTTAATGATATGGAAATAAGCTCCTCCTTTCCCTGTACTGTATTATTTGACTAATTATTTGACTGCAGCAGGCCAATTCAATTACCGTACATTAAAAGACAAGAAGATCCTAATTATTTGATTTTGCAGTATGCAGGAGTGGAGGAAACACAAAGTCTTCAAAGAATAAAGAAAATTAAATATGTAATGGCAAATACTCATTATACAAGAGGGCATGGGCTATTTTGAACATTGTCGCTTACAAATACTTTTACTCAAACATTTGGCAAGTAGAGATTCTTATTAACATTTTACCGTACTGACATTCAATCTAAAAAAAAGGAAAGGAAAGAGAACACATAAAAATAATACATTTCACAGCTTTCTCCCTGAGAAACATTTGCAATTATCTGAGATTACTCTTTTCAAACAGTTTTGTAGCACTTCCTCTACTGCTTGCACCCTGCAGAGTAAAGGCAACAACTGTCAAATAGAATATCTTTTTGTTATGCATCTGCTGCCAAACTCTAGCCCTATTAATTACAATGGAAGAACACTGCAAAAATGTAGTGAAAACCCGCCACACTGGTAAGATCCTTTTACATTTAATTTTAAACAGAGATTGAGAGAAAGACAGCAGGTTGCGCAAAATTATCTGATAAAGGAAGATGACTACAGAATTAAATAATAACTGGCTGGGGCAGAGAAGGGGGGGGAATAAAAGGTTAGTGCAGGGGTTCCCAAACTCTTTTCACCGCGAGGTGGTCAGATGATTGAGCGGGCTGATCACGTGGTTCCTCCCATAGGAAGCAGAAGTAAAACCCGCCTATACATGGTGTAAAATGCTGCTGTAAATGCACCTGTGGCTGTTATAAATGTGTTTACGACAGTAGTGGGTGCATTTATGGCAGCATTTTGCACATGCGTGGGTGCATTTTACTTCCACTTCTAGGAGTAGTATAGGCAGCGTGGGCCAGATGATTTGGTGGTATGGACCAGACCTAGCCTATGGGCCGTAGTTTGGCCACCGCTGGGGTAGTGCTTTGCCTGAAGGAAATAAATCAAAGTGAAAAGGATTAATTTTAGAGCAGTGCACATAGAAATTGGGATTACTAAAACAAAACAAACTATTGGTTGGGTAATTGACAAAAAATCAATACACCATGACAGGCACTAATTACTTATGTATTATGTGTACGTAAAGTCAGGAGTAGATTTTCCAAAGTGACTCCACTCCTCAGCAAGTGTGGTGGAGACATGGATTCACTGGATTTTTGAGCCAATTTTAGGGGCAAGGTGGCGGAGGGGGTTCATTACTGAAAACATGGTTTTGCAAGCATCTTGTTCACAACCAGAGTGAAACTAGCCCACCAGTGCCCAGATTCTTCTGCCTAGGTTCAAATTGGTAACAGCACAAAGTTAAGTTGCCCAAAAATGTTCAGAACAAAAAGAATTCCATGGAACCTGGCAGAAAAGGAAATCTGGCTTCTGAAAGATCACATAGTGAGATTCATGGTTATAGATATCTGAGTCTAGGCATGCACAGTCCTGGTCCAACTTTCTAATCCCCCTACCACATGCACTTAAAATTTATGTATGTAATTTGGCCCCACCATAGAGATCAACCATCTACGGTGCTTGGCACAAACTCCCCACTGCAAAAGCAGCTCTACCAAAACTAGTTACGGCAATTCTTTAATTTCAAAACTCAAGGCTAACTTGTACATTAGCAGCATTTAACAACTGGCTTTAAACATCACTAATCTGAGGTGGCATGTGGTCTCAAAACCACCACTTCAGAAAATTAACCTGCAGATAAACTATGTCACCTTTGAGAAAATGGTTCAGTTATTTCCTCTGAAATGGAAGACCCAGATGGGCATACTACCTCTACTGGTCATGTGTTAACATATGTCTTTATCTGTAAGCTCCAGTGAACTGAGCCTACATACTGAGAACATTTGTTGGTAATGGGTAACACAGTAACTGCATTGCTGTTCCCAGCTAAAAATAAATCTTTTTTAAAATACAAATCTCAGATTTCTTCCAAACCAGCAAGACCACTGATCACTAGGCCAAAAAGGTACCATATATGCTCAACTATAGAAATACTATAAAATATATATTCATTAATTCTTTTGAATAGCACACATATTTATGAAAGAGTTGGGTCACTATAACAATGCTTTGCTAAAGCAGGAATAAAAGAAAAAGTACATAGCAACATAAAATAACCTGTGAACACTCAACTGACACTATTGTATTCATGTTTACCTAAACAACAACAACAACAACAAATGAACAAACAAAAACCCCATTGGATAATTGGAGTTATAGTAGGTGAAAGTAAGAGGATAGAAGAAATCCAGGATAAAAGACAAGGAAGAAAATACAGATAAACTTGGTTGGCTGTAATGAATATGTAGGTTACAAGAGTGAAGGAAAAAGAACACACCAATATACTTAGAAAATGCACTTTATTCTAGAGTGCCTTTTGTAATGTATAATTGTTCCCACTTCTAAAAATGAAATGTAAGCGTACATTTAGAAGTTTTAAAAAAGAATTTCAAGCCATATGCTCAGAATAGCATAGAGGGAGTGTATTGAAACAATCTCTCTGATACTACCCTGACACTTTTTTTTTTACAAAGGGATGGGGAAGGAGGGAAAATCCTAGCTTAATTTCAGGCAACATAGTGTAGAGCAGGGGTTCCCAGGCTGGGCCCCCAGTCACACTCTCTCAGTCAGTTTTGACAACTCGATGGCCATTTTACCCTGGCTTCTTGATGGGGTGGCCATTTTGTCTCAACAGTTTCAAAGGGGTAGCCATTTTGATTCTCGAATGCCCTTGGAGGGGTGGGCCCCCACATGAAATGGCACCATGGGCTGGATCTGGGCCACAGGCCTTAGGGTAGGAACCACTGGTGCAGAGGCTAGGATATCAGAAAGACTTGGAAGATCAAGCTTTTAGTTGTGATACTTGGATCAGTCACTGCCTGAAATCCAGTAGCACAATCTATAACATGTAAAGCTGATAACATTACAAGTTATGGCAGTGTGGGAGATCCTGAAACTCCTTTTGGAACCTTTCTGATGTAGTGAAGCCATGGTGTGTGTGTGTGTGTGTGCACGCGCATGCACACGCACAGATGCACGCACACGTGTGCATGTCTCTTTCTCCCTCCCTCCTCCCTCTCTCTCACACACATACATACATACAGGATAGGTGTGGCTCTTTAATTTCAGAAAATCACCACCAGTGATAAAATCAACCCGCCAGTGGCACCTTTCAGAAATCAGAGACACACAACCATTTTATAGTCCCAATGTCTTCTCCATAACAAAATGGATCCCAAGGGAGCCTCAGGACCACAGGAGTGGGGGTGTCAAAAAAAATTAAATAAAAAAACCTGCCATGTTTGATGATGACATAATCAGCTTCACATGGTAAAGATTATACTACTGGATTTCCATCAGTAGTCACTGATGGAAATCCAGTAGTATAATCTTTACCATGTAAAGATCATTGATCATTGGCTAAAATTAACCTGCAATTTTCCCTCTCCAACTTTTTTTTTAAGTGTCAGGATAGCATCAGCCTGCCATTCTTCAGGGGTTGCTCTGGGTCTGTGCAGCCTCCCCAAGACAGGTTCTTCTGAGATGCACAGTGGGGAAATATGCTCCCAGCCTTTGTCTCTGCAGAGAGACAAAGTGGACTTGACCCACAAAACCTCATGTTAAAATACAACAGTTAGTCTTTGAGGTGCCACAACTTTTTTGATGTTTTGTTTACTCTCTAAATCACTAAGCTATCTAGTCAGTTTTTAAATCTTCTATTTCAATTTTATGTTGCATCTCCTTTTCCTCAGCAATTGATGAATAGGAATATCTAGTTCCGGAAGCAAGTTCTGAGAGCAGTGTTTCCCAACCTTTGGTTTTTGGACTTCAATTCCCAGAAGCCTAAGTCAATTCCCCAAAGCAATGATCAGCCAATCTACTGACTGAGGCTTCTGGGAATTGAAGTCCCCCTGCAGGGGCATGGCCCCCACTTTGGGAACCACTGGCTTAGAGGAACATGAGAGAGAGAGGCAGTACTATCAGGAAGCAGTCTGAGGCTTTGGCACTACATGGTCTATACTGGACCATATCAGAAGGGAGTTCAGATTCACTTATGAGAAAAAAAAGGGCATGTGGCAAAACTATGGTGATGGCAAAAGATTTCAAAGGAGGTTTAAAATGGACCTATGTAGGAAACAAGAATAAGTAAAAAACAGAAACAAGGAGCCAATACTTGCAAAGGGATGGATGAAGCTCAGAATTAGCTCAGAATAAAAGTTTAAAAATATCAAGGTAAAGGTAAATTCCACCCTTGCTTGAAAGCCAGTCATATCTGACTCTAGGGTTCAGTGCTCATCTCTGTTTATAGCCGAAAAGCCAGGGCTGTCTGCATTTGCAGACATTTCTGTAGACATGTGGCAGACATGTTCAGACTCCATAGTACATGGATCGTTGTTTATGCTGAAGTGGTACCTATTTATCTACTTGCAATGTCTTGCTTTCGAACTGCCAGGTTGGAAGGAGCTGGGACAGAGATGGGTGCTCATTCCGTCATGCAGTACTCGGGTGTTGAATTGCCGACCTTCCGCCTCCCAGTCAGTGTCTTAACCACTTGAGCCACTGCAGGCCATAAAATAACAAAATGGGTGTTAAACTGAATAATTGGCAGACCTACATTTGTTTTGTCTTTACCCAAAAAGAAAAACAGTGCTCAGCCTAGAAAAATTAGGAAAATCCTACACAAGTACAGTACAAAACTAGGAAATACCATTTTAAGTCATTTTTTTTAAAAAATGAATAAACAGCAAAGTTTGGGCTGATGAAAATGAACTGAGGGAACTGAAGGAAAGCACTGGTACATATACAGTGGAATGAGTAGGGATCCTACCAAAACTCAACAGTTCAGCCTTGGAAAGTTCTGAAACAAGGCTGTGTAAGTAAAGAAAGTTCATAGGTATGTGAGCCACAGACAAAGAAAAAAAAGGAGAGATTCCACACAATGACTGATATATAACACAATCAGCTTTAAATAAGGAAAAGATCTAGAACAGGTAACTAAACCTGTCAGCATTCACAAAAACATTATGATTATGATTAGCCACAAGAGTTTCCCTAAAACAAGCCACAAAACATGAATCTTCTTAATTTCTCTCTTGATTTTTCCTAGAGTCATGAGCATAGTAGGCACATGTTCCAGTTTCATGAAAGAATATGCATTATACATGGAGATGATAGCTCTGGTCCCAAACAACTTAGCAATCTTGGGCAAAAGGGTAAGAGAGAACTGTATTGTAGTCTATGGAAACCTGCTGCTAGTCAGAACAGTCAATACTGAGCTAGACAGATTACTGTCTGTGGCAGCTTCATATGCTCCTGGATGTTTTCATTCTGACATATAATATGCTCACTTTACTTTGTGCTAATGGATGTGCCTTGAAATTACTCTAGTCTACTGAATATATTTCACAGTATTTCACGAACATGTCACATAACTCCAGGTTGTTTTTCCATAACATCTGGACAGCTGTAGCATAAGCTAATTACCTTATGAATGCCTGCCAAATCTGATCTTGCTGTTTGTGTTATATATCAGACATTGAATTTCACTGAACTGCAAACAGTCAAGTTCTCTTTCTTTTTTTTTACTATTCCAGTGTTGAGTATTCTTATTTGCTCCACATGATAGATTATGTGGAAGTATAAGAAAAGCCTTGTACTTATGGAAGAGTCAAATTCTCAGATATATATTAAATAAAGCACTACTTAATTCCACTCCTACCAAAAGTCAGAACTGTAGCCATTTAATACACAAGTTATTTTCAAGTCACAAGGGGTCTGACCTTCATACTGGATGATTTGCTTTATGGTTTTTTGATTGGAGATGTTTAAGTTTAGAGAAAAAACAACCTAATACGTTTTGGTTCCCTACATCCCTACAAGTGTTGACACCGAAGCCACCTAAGTATCTCTCATTTAGAAATTCTGGTAGGGTGTGGGTCAAAGTAGTCTTGACTTATGGAGTACTTACGAAAGGAAGATCTTGCTGCTTTATATCCCCTCTTTAGCAATCTGGTATTTAAGCAATGAAGCAACCTTGAGGTAAACAGTGCTGTGTGCACCGTGTACTACAACAGACATATAACTACTAACAATAAATGCAGAATTCTCCATGTACTGGCTTTCTGCACACAAATGCTTGAAAATGATATTTGCATGTTCCTACAAGACTATGAGCCTGCACCTCTTTTTCCATTGGAAGTACACTGGCCATGATCCAGTAAACATGTTTCTTGACTGCTGCAGTCTTTCTAATGATCTTCTCTTATCCCAAATCAGGTCACTCACTGCATGACAGATTGAGCTTCCATCTCTGTGCTGCAACAGTTGCTCATTTTTCTTCTTGTTCAGACCCTGTAGTATTCTTTCTATATATAGATTTCCTGGATACTTTATAATTGTCTTCTTGTTATCTACAAAACCTTCCACAAACATGCTCTCTTACCTCTTCATTCAGCTTCCTACTTTTTGGTGCCCTTTTCTCATCGAGCTCCCCATCCATAATTTAATGGTTTTCTGCCACCTGAAATCATACTACAGTCAAATCTCGCATAAAAAGTGCCTCACTAAAAGAGTAACTTGCTTAAAGAGCAGAATTTTCTCTGACTGTTCGCTTCGCTTAACAAATAAAACCAACCAAAAACCTGCTTAACAAATAAATCGGGGTTTGAAATCCACCCCACCAGAAGCCACAATTGGTAACTTACAATGGTGTTTTGCTTAAAGAGCAAACTCGCTTAAAGAGCAATCCTGTGGAACACATTATGCTCTTTAAGCGAGGTACAACTGTATCAATGAACCACAGACTGAAGGTACCTTTGGATTATCTAATCCAACCCCTATTGATGCAAGAAATCTACATGCTCTTTATAGCCTCCTTTAGTTCAGATGTCAGAAGAAAGTATTAAATAGTCCCTGCTCTTGTTCCTTTGGTTAGATGACTTGTTCCCGCACCTTTTTGCCTAGTGTTTTTCCCCTTCCATTTTTCAGCAATGGATTAGCTACTTGGTCTGATGTTACTTCTATAGTTTTGTTGTGGTTGGCTTAAATCTCCAACTACATTTTAAAGGAGTTTCCAAGATCATCTACTTTTCTGCTTCATGTCAAGGTACACAGAACGAGCCTCCTTGAAGACTGTGGGTATATTTTACATTTTTGAACCACAATCAGGCATACCTTGGGCAACAGCAACCTTGTTTTGCTAGCTAATGCTTCTTACACTAGATCAAATCAAGGAATCAAAAAATGAATTTACTGAAAAGATCAACCTTAGCAACAATCTCAATAAACATTGTTGGATTTCTAGTAATAAGAATATTTTACTAGTGGATATGTGTAATGAACAGAAATGTGATGTATGAATCATGAAAAACCATGGTTTGTTTTGAAAGAAATGGCTGTACCTCAAGACTTCATTGTCCTGATGTGTAACCTACATTGTGGACAAGAATTTACCATTAGGATATAATATGGAGAAACAGAACAGTTCCCCATAGGCAAAGATGTCAGAGAAGAATGCATTTTATCTCCTCATCTGTTCAATCTGTATGCAGAAGATTTCATATGAATAGTTGGACTAGATGATGAAGTCAAAACTGGTGGAAGAAACATCAATAGTTTAAGACATGCAGATGACACTACCTTGCTGACAGAAAAGAGCAATTACTTGAAACAGCTTTAATTAAACTGAAAGAAGCAAGTGTCAAAGTTCAGTTGAACATTAAGAAAAAACAAAGATCCTGACTACAGAAAAACTGCAAAACTTTAAATCCAACAATGAAAAAATTGGGATAGTGAAAGATTTTGTATACCTTTATTCAATCATAAATCAAAATGGAGACTGCAGCCAAGAAATTAAAAGTCAACTGCACCCGGGAAAGGAAGCAATGAAGGAATTAGAAAAGATCATCAAGTGTAAGGATGTGTTACTGGAGACCAAAACTGAGATAATCCACACTATTGTATTCCCAATCACCATGTATTGATGTATAAAATGGACAGGAAAAATTGAAATATGATACTGGAGGAGAGCTCTTTGGATACTGTGGACTGCCAGAAAGACAAATAAGTCCTAGAGCAAATCAAGCCTGAACTGTCTCTGGAGTCAAAATGGATGAAACTGTGGCTGTTGTATTTAGGCATATTATGAGAAGGTAGTATTTGCTGGAAAATGTGAAAGGCAGCAGAAAAACAAAACTGAAGATAACTGATTAATGAGAGAAGTCAGAGGCTTGAGTCTGCAAGAGCTGACAATTGGCATTGAGTCACTGGCAGTATAGTCTACTCCAGTGTTTCCCAAATGCTGGTTTTTGGACTTCAATTCCCAGAAGCCTAAGTCATTTCCCCAAAGCACTGATCAGCCAATGTACTGACTGAGGCTTCTGGGAATTGAAATCCACTAGTGGGCTGTGTACCCCTTGTTGGGAACCACTGGTCTACTCTATTATCATAGCAAGATACCAGATACTGGGCATTGCATGAATTTGGAGCACGGTCAGCGACTCAATGCTGATTGCTGGTGGTAGTTAACTAGCCTGTCAACCCTGAGGACTAATGGCCTTGGGTGCCAAAGTCCACAGGGAAGGGTGAGGGTCCCCAAGTGGATTTAAACCCACTTGAATCCATCTTGATGGAGGGCAGCAGCTTCATCCATACTGGCCTGGGGCTGAGGGAGACTGTGTGTGCCAAAATATTAAGACCAGAAAGCGACTCACGGAACTGAATCAGCTACAATGTGGAAGGCAAATGGAAGAATGAAAGACTATTGCATTCTATTCTTCCCAGGACAATCTTCATGGTTGATTGCCATGACGATAGCCAATATTCAGAATCGGATACAGTACTTGAAGAAATACTGTATTCATAACTGCAACATTGTATCTACTATATAAAAGTCTTTTCAATTTATTTGTTTTTGGAAAAGCATTTATTTTGCATAATTAAATTTTGGAGCTGTACTGCAAAATACACTATAATCGCTAAATATGACTTTGATAATTTTTGGCTGTTTGTCTTCAAAGTACTATTTTGTTGTTGTTCAGTCGCACAGTCGATTCCGACCCTCTGCGACCCCATGAACCACTGTCCTCCAGGCACTCCTGTCCTCCACCATCCCTCTCAACTCACTCAGCTCTGTGCCCATTATCTCCACAATACCATCTAGCCATCTCATCTTGGGCCGTCCCCTTCTTCTTTTGCCCTCCACCCTTCCCAGCATCAAGGCTTTCTCAAGTGAGTCCTCTCTTCTCATTTGATGTCCAAAGTATTTTAGCTTCATCTTTATTATTTGACCTTCTAAGGAGCAGTCAGGCTTGATTTCTTCTAAGATTGACCCATTTGTTCTCCTCGCTGTCCAGGGTACTCTCAAAACTCTCCTCCAACACCACATCTCAAAGGCGTCTATTTTTCTGCGCTCCGCTTTCCTAATGGTCCAGCTCTCACAACCATACATTGCCACAGGGAATACCATTGCCCTGACTATGCGAATCTTTGTTTGCAATTTAATGTCTCTACTTTTCACTATGTTCCCCAGGTTTCTCATCGCTTGCCTCCCGAGAATCAGTCGCCTTTTTATTTCATGGCTGCAATCACCATCTGCAGTGAGCTTTGATCCTAGGAAAGTAAAATCTACTTCTTCCCCATCTATTTTCCAGGGACTGATAGGGCCTGTTGCCATGATCTTGGTTTTCTTGATATTTAGTCTCAAGCCAGCTTTTTCACTCTCTTCTTTTAACCTAATCAGGAGCTTCTTTAGGTCCTCCTCACTTTCCGCCATTAGGGTGGTATCATCTGCATATCTCAAGTTGTTGATGTTTCTCCCAGCAATTTTGATCCCAAATTGTGATTCCTCCATTCCTGCATTGCGCATTATGTGTTCTGTGTATAAGTTGAATAAGCAGGGTGACAAAATGCAGCCTTGTCTTACTCCTTTTCCTATTCCAAACCACTCCGTCATTCCATTTTCTGTCCTAACTGTTGCTTCTTGATTCATGTACAGATTTCTCATGAGGCCTATAAGGTGTTCCGGAATTCCCATCTCTTTAATTACTTGCCACATTTTGTTGTGGTCCACACAGTCAAAAGCCTTAGTGTAATCAATGAAACAGAAGTAGACTTGTTTCTGATATTCCTTTGTTTTTTCCATGATCCATCTTATGTTGGCGATATGGTCTCTAGTCCCCCTGCCTCTTCTGAAACCCGCCTGCACTTCTGGTAATTCTCTCTCCACATACTGTTGCAGTCTATCCTGTATTATCTTGAGCATCACCTTGCTAGCATGAGGGATGAGCACAATTGTTCGATAATTTGAACATTCTTTGGCATTACCCTTTTTGGGGAGTGGAACGTATACAGATCTTTTCCAATCCTGTGGCCATTGTTGTGTTTTCCAAATCTGCTGGCATATAGAGTGCAATAATTTGATTCCATCATCTTGTAGTGCTTTGAAAAGTTCAACTTGGATGCCATCAACTCCACTGGCTTTGTTGTTTGCAGTGTTTTTTAGGGCCTTTATGACTTCACTTTCCAGAATGTCTGGCTCATGTTCAATGTTCTCATCATTGTGATTATCAGGGGTGTTGAGGTCCTTTTTGTAGAGTTCCTCTGTGTACTATACTGTACTATAAAGAGCCAAAAATGGCAATCACAGGAATAAGAACACTGATTAAGTCTTAAAATGATGAGATTGGCATGATTTGTAATTGGTCTGTTTCTACTTAATCTATATTAACATAAACAATAAATCTTCACTCATACAAAGATTGTGTGAATTTTCATTTATCTTTTATGACAAGAGAGCAGAAGAGGAGAGCTTAATGAATGGAAAGCAGCAGTGAGGTCATGTTTAAAAGCTACCCAGGTCAAATGTCTGACATTTCAAAACACTGGGAAACCAGCAACTTGATAGCACATATTTTAGCATAGTTGGTAATGTTAATGTATGAAATTCTAAAGGGAAAAAAGGTGATGACATTGTGAACATTAAATAAGGGAATCCATGACAATCTTTCCCGCCCAATATAAAATCACACAGTGCTTGGGTAATTGTAAAATAAACATGTGACATAGGTTTCTATATTTACAATTATATATTTTGATTATCAGCAATAGTGCAACAAAACCTAGAAACAGGTTCTACCTATGTAAATATTTTTTATTTAGCTAAATGCCACTTAACAATATTGAACATGGATCAAAAAGGTGACCAGAATAATTAATAACAAAAGAAAATAATCAAGTAATCCAGCAAGCTTTGACAATATCTTTTTCTCAGAGTAGATATTAATCTGTTGACACTTTTGAAGTTCATTGCAGCAGTAATAAATTAACCACTGGTAGCTTTGTAACTGTTAAAATATAATAAAGCCTTGTTAATTTCACTCTTAAACAAGACCTGAACTCCAAATTAAAGAAATGAAGAGGCACCGATCATGTGCACACACACAAGGAAATGTATAAGTGAACACACTTTTTGAAAACAATATTTTAAGATTAATCCCCTCCCACAATATTTTAGAAATTTTATATATGGCCTGGGGAGAACAGATTCCCAAAAGATATGAACCAATACATTCTCACAGAATTCACAGTCAAATTAATGTTAAGGGATCTTGCTTATTCCTCTTAATTAGCAGAACACCAAGTACAAACAACAACAGCTACAAGAATAGCTCAAGTCTCTTTATCCACCCCTTCACATTAACAAGTGCTGTATAATAAAAACAACTCTTTAAGCAATTTCAGTTGAAAAAAGTATATTTGCTTACAGTTACAGCCACCAGTTGCAATCAGAAAAATAAAATGGCAAAAAATGAGATAAAGAGTTTTTGCCATGTGGCTGAGAGACAGGTGGAAGTCAGGAAGCAGACACACAAATAAAGGAAGCAAAACAAATAAACAGGATGAGAGGGGAGGGCAAGCCAAAAGTAGGGTAAAGAACTTTACCAAGAGGTTAGTGGGAAAAGAAGATTGTCCTAGGTCCTAAACATCTCCTTCCCTCTGGCCCAGTGTTAGAAAAAGTAAGCATGCAAGACTGTTTATTATCTTTTAATGGATATGGATTCATTCTCTAAATAATGAATCCATACCCATTACAGAAAAACAGATTATACTATGAAAGCCAACTTTAGTTTTGCTTCTGTGGGGAAAGGAAAAAACCCTGAAGTGCTAAAATTACCTGAAAAAGAGGATGATTAAAGATAAAGATAGGATACTCAAAAATTGCAAGACGGCAGAACTGCTATCACTGAAAAGGTATCATTTGTACAACACCTTAATCTAAATAAACAAATCTCAAATATAAATTTTAATCGTCTTGTGGTTATGTTTATTGTTTAGGCAGAATGCATTCTAAGTGTAGTTACATCTTAAGAAAATGAGTTATTGTAAGAATATGGAACTTGCCCTTTGAATAAATTGGTTTATGTAGTTTAAGATGTGATCCTGAACACATTTGTTTAGAACCAAGTCTCATTGCCTTTAATGTCATTTTTTCCTTTCGGCAGACTTGGGAGCACAGTATGGCCATCATGTAAAGTCTGTAAGGCAGATTTTATTATTCTGCTGTATGTCATCTCAGGAAATAACCCTACTAAACATGCAGCAGTAGTTTAAAGCACCATGCGTTTCATTCACGTTCATTGAAATATCATATTCTGATGGCCTTATCAATGCTTCTGGAATACAGAAATCAAAAACTTAATTTTGTAAAACTCATGTTACTTCTATCCCAGTGGTTCCCAGTGTGGGGCCCATGGCTCACAGGGGGGACTTCAATTCCCAGAAACCTAAGTCGGGACATTGGCTGATCAGTGGTTTGGGGAATTGACTCAGGCTTCTGGGAATTAAAGTCAGAGAAACCAAAGGTTGGAAAACACTGTTCTATCCCTACGCTCTTTTCCTTCCCAATGCGAATTTTGAAAGCAGGCTACCTAGAATACACAATCTTTTCAGTGTCATTATATACAGTACTTGTGAAGAGATGGGTCTCCGGGATACCAAGAAGGATCCTCACTGCCACTCAGTAGCCACTTCCAAGAATCCAAAATTGCAACGGGCAGCCCTCATACTCCAGCTTGCTCTATTCTCATCTGAACCAAAGAGAAGGACAATTTGGACTAGGTCTTAACACACTTGCCCCTCCTTTCTGTAGCTGAGCGATTGCCACTCTCCAGCTACAGCCTGACGTCTGAGAACCAGGAACTGGAATTAGCACCCCAGAGCTCCCAGTGGACATTTCAGCATGGAAAACTGGCTTGATTAGGTAACCCCACTCCCCAATGAAAGGACCTGCACCCAGAATTGGGAAGTAAAACTGATGAATTGCAAGCAAAGTAAAAACTGTAACTAACCCATTCAGCCCTCATAAAAATCTGCTCACTCTGAAAGGAACAAAAGAGTGGAACCTTGTTCCACATTGCATATTGGTTAACCAGGCTAGTGCAGTGATGGCAAACCTTTTAGAGACTGGGTACCCAAACTGCAACCCAAACTTGACTTATTTATTGCAAAGTGCCAATACAGCAACAGGGGAGGAAGGAAACACTCCCATTGAGCTGCTGGGCAGAAGGGCAGGGGGAAGCCTGTGCTGGGGGGAGGGAGGAAGCGCTCCCATTGGGCTGTTGGGCAGAGGGGCGAGGTGAACTCTATGCTGGGGTGACTGTACAGTTGTCCACAGAGGACTCCACCTCTGGCATGCATGCCACTGGTTTACCACAACTGGACTAGTGCATCAATCTTTCCCCTAAGGACTAATGAAACTGCTCTCTCCTGTGCTCCATGGGGCAACCCTGTTGGATTAGACAGCTGACCTGATCTGTTCAGGGATCCACACAGGAAAGTCAAAACCTTAACCAACTTCCATGCAGCTCCTAGGGACAGTTATACCCCTTGCCCCATATCCTAATCTTGCCCCAAACAATTAAAACTTGGGGTGCTAGTGTTAGAGGGCTAATTTCTCTTCGGACACAGCCTGCCCAAAATTTAGCTCATCCTAGCGCATTAATCTATCAATCAACAGCTGTAATAAAGTCCCAAGACTGGTCCTGGGATGGAAAGAGGATAAGGAGGTCTTCTTCTAGGGCTCTCAGTTTTAACACCTCAAGGCCATTAGGTCTCCACTTCCCACATTATTCTATGTTTCAACCCTGTAGTGACAATTTCTTCACAACACATACTAAAGGGGTTACATTAATGATAGTAGATTGAAATATTAAGCATCAATAACAGTACATTATTTTAAGCAATACAAGGGATTCTTTACAATCAAAGGCAATTTACAATTTAGCCCAATAGTTTCTAATCTAATTTATGGTGTTTCTTTAGATAACAGTTAGGCAACAAATGGCCCATGGGCCCTACTGCTATGTGCAAATGTATGGCTACCAGAACCTTTTCAAAGATATTTACTGCCAAATATATATTTTCATTAATACAAGATATAAGTGAAGCCAGAAGCTTCCAAGAAGTGTATTGCTTTCTTAAAACCAGGCACAACTCCCCTTGTATCTAGGTTTCCCAAAGATATTTTGATTTGGAGGGTATGTGGCCTGTGGTAGATCCTGGATGGAGTTGGGGATTGAGCTCCAGAACATGGCCGCTCCTGGTCTAGGATCACTTGCTAATTTTTCTAAAATGATATTCCAGGAGCAGAGCCTTCCTCTTAACAATCATATGGACTACCAGGCTTTGGTTCCTCATACAAAGGAGGGATTCCTTTTGTGGTAATGAAGAAAGAATGCTCTATGAATTCCCTGCCTAAAGCAGACACAGACCTTTGGAAATGAATACCTATATTAGTGAAACAGCCTTTATCACAGCATGCTTAGATTATGAAGATGGCTTCGATTTCTATATCACATTCAGTCATGAATACTTCAACCAAAACAGATGTGAGGTTGCAGAAAGGATACTGCACATGTAACTGTTGTGCTCTTCTGATATCTTAACATGGCTACACAACAGCTTTTGTAATGTCATGTTTGCACAGTACTTCCTAATTTGCTCTGTACTGCCTTGTTTGGCAGACAATTGCTATGCTATTTCACTCTATCCAAATAATGAGGATTCTATTTACAATACCTTTATTTTAACACCGGGAAATGTTAAATCCT
Organism: Furcifer pardalis; assembly: GCA_030440675.1. Classification (NCBI taxonomy): domain Eukaryota; kingdom Metazoa; phylum Chordata; class Lepidosauria; order Squamata; family Chamaeleonidae; genus Furcifer; species Furcifer pardalis. The sequence continues at coordinate 87,085,056 of CP126891.1, read as the reverse complement.
TCATGTGTGCCATGGGTAATGGCTCCAAGATCGTAGTGTGTGGGTCACTTTATGACAAAATGGGATCCACCTTAAAAAAATTCACGGCAGTGTCATTTTTCCTGCTTCAGGGGAAAAAATGCATTCTTGGATACAAGTTGCAATCGTTGTCAACAAAGACAACAACGACCTTTATTTACAGCACAGGATAATTAACAGAACAAGAGATAAATAAATGATTTGTTAACAGCATGCTGCAAACTGTCATTTTGTTACTATATTATCTGTTTTGACATGCATGCCACATAAATATGGCTGTGGATAGTGTTCATGTATCTTTCATTCCATCTATTAGGATACATGTCTCTGAAATACATAGAGCCACATTTAGCCATTTCTTTACACACTTTTATCTTCCATATGTCTACACTCCAAAACAATTTTTCTAGCCAATGTCTTAAAAGAATTGGCTCTGATAAACAGAGCAAGTGATGCAAAAGCCGTAAAAATGTTTTGGGATGAAAAGAGATCATCCAAACATCTTAGTCAAATGATTCATGAAGGCAATAAATAACTACGTGGACAAAGACTTTGAACCATTTCTTAGTTTTCTAGGTCATGCAGATGTTAGTGGGCCATGGTGGATCTCTGAGCCAAAGAAAGCTCACGGTAAGAATAGGACTCCTCGCTGAATAACGACTCCAAGGTATCCAAGGTTATGAATAACACATCTCATATCCTTTATACTATAAATGTATACACAGCTATTACAAGTTCACAAATTTCAATATTTAAATATTAGCATATAAACCATGACATTTAAAATGAAATGTCACAATTTAAACTCTAGGTTTCAATGGAGTTTCTTTTTCCCATACAAAGTCTTATGCAGTGAAACATTGCAAGTAATAAATAATTTTATGGTTAGCAAAGCATTGGAATCTTTAGAAGAAATCTTATGAACATCTGTCTTCTGCAAGGAGAAAAACAATGAAACAGCAAATTAATGTGAAATAACTTCATCTAGAAGCAGTATTATTAACAAACAAGAGCTGACAGAATAATATTCTTGCAACACCTTAAATACTAATAATATAATAAATTAGGTGTGTAAATGGAATATTTTGTTCACATTCAGTATCAATCTGTTGCATTGATCCACAAAGTAAAAAATAAGTCACTAAAATACAACAGCTTAGCACATAACTAAATGGAGAATAAAATTGTATCTAAGTTCTATAAACAGATTTGTCTAACATACTGTACATGGATCTGCCTCTGGAAAGTGTTTGGAAACTGCTGAATTGGATAATTATCTGCCAGTTATCAACTGGGTAAGATATTGCAGCATGTAGCGGCTTCTAAACTTCAATGCTTCCTGGAGCAAACTAGATCCATGATGGTGAACCTTGGGACTCCAGGAGTTCTGGGACTACAATCACCAGAAGCACAATCAGCATTCCTGTGGATCAGAGCTTCTGGGAATTGAATTTCAAGAACACCTGGTGTGCCAAGGTTCACCATCACTGGTCTAGATCCATTTTAATTCATTTTAGTCTGGATAAAGACCTTGTTATGGAATAGAGATGATTTGGTAGCCTTGGTGGATTTTTGGAACTAAACAGGAGCAATGTGTCCCCTCTTGATTTTGCTGGAGCTTTAAACAACTTTTGATATATCAACCATGGTGTCCTTTCTAGCCTGTTCTTCTGAAATGAGTTTTTGAGGTATTCTTTTACAGTGGTTTCAATCCTTCCTTCAAGAACTGAACCCAGAAGATAGTGTTGGCAGAATCAATTGTTCAACACCCTAGGCATTGGTTTTTGGGGATTAGTTCTGTCCCACATGTTATTTAACATCTACATGAAATGGCTGGGAGAGTTTTTCTAAATATTTTGGGTCCAATGTTATAATTCCTTTCCATTTGAGCCCAAGAAAGCGATTCTAGATCTAGACAAGTATCTGATGCCAGTAATGGACTAGATGATAGCAAAGAAACAAGACAAAGGAAAGATGAGGGGACAGATGTTCAGCATGTGTTGAATGGAATAACACTCTCTGAGAAAAGTCAGGTCTACAGCTTGGGTGTGTGCCCCTGAATTCAACCCTTAGTTTGGATGCACAAAAATTGGCCAAAAATACAGGATTGGCCAAAAATACATCTACATATTTAAAGCTGGTGCACAAGCTTTCTTTTATTATTCGTATCAGAGTTTGCAAAATTTAAAAATATGGACATATGTGAAATATAGTCAAAATTCAAAACAAATTAACATGTTAAAATAATTAGAGTATTTTTTTACCAGAAGCAAGGTTCTGTAACTGTGTTATGCTGGCCATTTACAAGATATTCTTTTGTACATGTGATGGGGCTTAAATTACATGCACATAAATGCTGCATTTTTGTAGCAATGTACTTCAACTAGAGGTTTTTTTGTTACAACAGTTAAGAAAACATTGCTCTAGGTCAGCCATGAATATATTCATATGTTGTGGAGGCGTGTGAGTATTCACAGCAGATTCCTCTGTGAATCAACATAACCATCATTAAAATCTATGCTCCAACTATAAATGCTGAAAAAAGATGAAATTAAAAGCTTTTATGTAAGAATCCAAGAGGAAACTGACCACTCACAAAAACAAGACATGCTTAGAATCACAGGTGATTGGAACAAAAAAGAAGGGAACAAAGCTGAACCAAATGTGGTTGGAAAATTTGGCCTAGTGGAAAGAAATGAAGTGGGAGAATGACTCACAGAGTTCTGTGAAGCCAGTTATCTATTTATTGCAAGAACATGCTTCAAACAACTAAATATCTGCAGATGGTTAATAAAGAATTCAGAGAGACTAGTAAAGGCTGTACTGCCTGATTGGTTAATATTGCACTTTGGTCAAACTCTTTGCATTAAATCTAACAGTCCTGATCTTGCTCACATCTTGAGTGTTTCCTTTCATCTTCACTGTAGTGGAGTGCAGAAGCCACATGCCAAAATTTTTATCTTCTTTCCAATATTTCTGGATCTGAGTATATGTTTTGAACTATACTTTCCTTCATTCTTTACTACTGGTCATATTCAATGGAATTAATGGGAGTTACAGAACAAAACACCTACAAGTCACTTGGAAAAAGGCTACTTTAATGCCTGTACCTGTAGTGACACCATAACATAACAAACCACTTGTAAATTGTCTCTAGATAAAAGCTCAAGAAATGACCTCTAGATATGTGAATGGCTGTAAGGGAGAAGATGTAGTGGGTTTATTTTATACAGCTTCTGGGGGTAAGACCCAATCCTGACATATTCTGATCCTTCCGGATTACGAATAACTGCTTGACAGTGGAATGGACTGCCTTAGATGGTAATAGTTTCTCCTTCATTGGATGTTTTTGAACAGGTATTAGATGCTATATGGCCTCTAGGACTTCAGCTTCTTGCAGTTGCAAGAAGCTGAAAAATTCTGATTCTTGTGCTATTGAGTTGGTTAAACACAACAAACCATGAAAGATACGTAAATGGTTTTCTATTTACAGAGTCAATTTATGTACCACCTAATATAACTTTGTTGCCAGCTCTCCACAAGTCAATATTTTTCACCATGATTTACTAGATTAAGCTGAAACAAAGTTGCCTATGAAATGTCAATTAAGTTCAGACACACACAGCCTCCCACAGATGAAAACTCAAGATGAACATGCTTTCAGCATTAAAGTAATAGTAGACTATGATTAATAGGTATAGCTTTCTGTATTTCAAGCTTTCAAAGAGACTAATGTGTCATATAACTTAAAGTAAAATCAGATTCTTCTCATGTCAAGTCTATGAGAGACATCTATTCTGATCTTATTTACTACATATTGCCTACTATGTTAAACTTTGTTCCTGAAAGAAAAATTTAAAAGTTTACTTTTATGATTATCTAAATTAGAATAAAGTAATGACACACCTAACAAAAGATGTTATTTCTTACACCAAAAGAAGCTACCTAAAATTGTGTGGTGTCTTTACTTTGAAGAAAATGTCTTTTATCACTTATTTTAGTACAACACATTAAAATCAAATATCTCCTGTAGCAAAACGATTCAAGTCTCTGGAACTCAAATAATTTTCTAATAAAAAATGCATGAGACAAATAAATGCACTTTATGTTCCACAAGAAAAGGCAGCCTCAACAGGCTAATGCTCAGAGAAAATTCATTTTATCAACCAGCCATTTCATTCTGTGGTGCTGTTACAAGCTCTTTCCAGTTGCTAGGCAACCATAATTCATAGTACCTTTTAATGGATACTCTGCTTCTGCTGAGAACATTAAGGTGAAGAGAATAAATGCCTTGGGTGAATCTTGAAATCTTTCATTATGCATGTCATTCTATTTTTGTAATGCTATAATGCCGAAATGTTTCTGTGGCAGTCAACTGAGTTGTGGTAATTGCATATTCCTCTCATATATGTTTTGTAAGCAGAGCAGCACGTACTTGTCTAAAATGAGTTATTTCAAACATGATTGAAATAGGACTTTTCTACTACTCAGGGTAGTAAATAAGCCTCAAAGAAAGAAGGGGAGTGGGGGAGTAGGCCTTGAGTTGGATCTTCAGATTTTCCTCTGAAAATCACACAGCATAACCTGAAAGGAATCAAATGGGATTAGGATTTACAATAAAGATTTCAAAAAAAATGATGAATGTAACACAAGATTATATTACTTATTTTGGCTGTTTTTCTGTCTTCATGGTTTTCATCCATACTTTCATCTACTTTCCCTGGTATTATCTCAAAGTAGTGAAGAACAGTAAGGTGTAGGAATCAACAAATACTTAAGTAGCCATGAAGGTATGTATATAGACCAGTGGTGGCGAACCAATGGCATGTGTGCCAGAGGGGGCACTCAAGAGCCCTCTCTGTGGGGACACGCACCATCGCCCCAGTACAGTTTGTCCCGCCCCTGTCCAGAAGCCCAATGGGAGTGCTTCCTCTCTCACTCCAACAGAGTTCACCCCACCCCTCTGATTGGGCACTCAGTCTCTGAAAGGTTCACCATCACTGGTATAGACTAAAGAAAGACTACAACTGCCACCATTCCACATCTAGCATGGCCAGCTCTAGGATTCTGGGAATGTAATCCCCAAAAGTAACTTTTTCAAGCTGTGTTACTGACTTAGATATTAGTTAATTATAAAGGTACAGTAGTTTATTTAACTAAATCAGGGGTTCTGAAGGTTTTCACACCATGGACCAGACAGCTGAGCAGGCTTGATGCAATGGCGGCGGGCGCATTTGCGTATGCATGGGGGCATCCACTTCTGGGGTCATTGATGCGGACTGGACGGAATGGCATCGGGGCCGGGGCCAGCCCCCAGCCTGTGAACCCCTGAACTAAATACTCCTTTGTCCAATATCTGAACAAGCAAGGAGTGTTTTATTAAGTTAAGTTAATAGTACAAAAAGGGAGCTAGTAATTCTACTGGCTGAGTTCAAGGCACTTTATACTTTAGATGGTTCTAGAGAAAGATCCTGGTTTAACTCCACAGAAAAATATGACTAAAAAAAGAATGTGGAGAATATTTTTACTTAATATGTAAGAAGCTGCCTTATGTTGAATTAAACTGGTCCATAGATCTATATGGTTTGCATGAATTGACATCTCCTTTCAAAAAGCAAAACCAATCTGGAAATGCCAGGGATGGGATGTGGGACTTGCTGTAAAGTATGTTGTCTACCAACCAACTATTTATTTTCTTAATTTAAAATATTTTTATCCTGCAAAGAACCACATAAGCTATCTTACAGAATTAAAGACTAAACAGTATAAAAGTTACAATTACAACATTAAAAAATAAACAATATCATATTAAAAACTCATACATAATAGCAGTACAGTATTTAAAAATAAATCAAGAATCCATTTAAGACAGAAAGATACACACACACGCCCATTTGGGGCTCCCTGCCATCCCCGCCACCTCCGGGGAGGTCAGGGGACCCAATCCACACTGTTCCTCATGTCCCCCAACCTCCCCGGCTGCAATATGCCAAAACACCGGGAGGTCAGGGAACAGTGTGGATCGGGTCCCCCGACTTCCACAGAGCTGGCAGGGGTGCCAGAGAGCCATAAATGGGTGAAAAAAACAACAACCCTAAAGGTTTTTTTGCCTATTTCAGGCTCTCCGGCACCCCTGCCGGGTCCAGGGAGGTTGGGGGACCTGATCTGCAACTGCGGGATGGCTGGGGAAGCTGACAGGGGACCCTGTTGCAAATCTAGATGTCAACTATGCCCCCACATTTGCTCTGGAAACAATATTACTGGATCCAATGGCAACACACAACATTAAAGGCAGTTTTACTTGTGCTTCTCCCAATGTGATTTATGTCATCGCTTGCCAAAATGTCCGTCTGTGCTTTATGTAGGACAAGCAGGACAATCTTGATGCAAAAGAATTAATGGACACAAATCAGACATCCGGAATCGCAACACAGAGAAACCTGTCCCAAACTACTTCAGTTTACCCAGAGACTCTATCCAAGACCTGAAAGTTACAATTCTGGAACAGAGAAATTACAAAGCTAGGATCGAAAGAGAGACAGCAGAAATCAGATACATCCATCTATTAGACACCCATCGCAGGGGATTAAATATTAGCGAAGGATTTCTGGGACATTATCAAATTTGATACACAGATTGCTATATGCTGCTAGATATTTTATATATTATATTTTAGTATATTACAACCTTCCTGCCAATTCTCTTTAGCAAAACAGGAAGTAACCAAGTACAATGTTTTTGTTTGTTTTCTGACATGCAAGTAAGAGGTTAATCAGAAACCAGAATGGGCTTTCTCCACACCTTTGAGATTGAAAGGGAAACATTTAAAACTAATATGAATAATCTATTGTTACTGACAGCTGTAGGAAGCTGTACTGTTATACAGTACAGTCATACCTCGCATAATGAATCTAATTTGTTTTGTGAGGCTGCTCGCTATGCAAAAAATTCGCTATGCGAGTCAGACTTGCATAACGAATTTTTAGCTATGCAAGGTGGACTTTCCCTATAGAAAAACTCACATAACGAGCGTTTCAAGGGGGGAAACTCGCATAGCGAAAAATTTTCCATAGGGAAAGTCCAACTTGCACAGCGAAAAATTTGTTATGCGAGTCAGACCGCTTAGCAAAAAAACTTGCTTGTTATGCGAGTTTTTCGCTAAGCGAAAAGCTCGTTATGCGAGGTTTGACTGTATTTGCTTGTTTGTCATTCTGCTCAAGCAAACTCCTGCATTTGGTGTATATAAATCATGCCTGTAAGTTTTACTCCTTGTCTGAAGAAGTGGACTTGATCCACAAAAGCTAACAATAAAATTATAGCAGTTAGTTTTTAAAGTGCTACAGTGTTTTTATTTTGTTTTCTGATATGCCTTAACCACAGACTAACACGGCTACTATTCCAAAAAATTAAAATATGATATTATCAATTCCTTATATCAATACTCTGCTGTATTATTTGTACAATCCATCAGGAAGCAGTCGTATAGATACTCAGATGGAAGAATAATGAACTAGAGTTTAATACAGACATTTTCCTGTCAAGAACACCAATAAAGAACATATACAAATGTTGAGGAGGGGATGTAAAACTCACAGTCAGTACTTTGAAGAAGAAAAAGCTGTGGAAAATTATCTGTGCATGCCCTTTTAAAAATGATTTTAAATTATTTCCCAAGTTAAACTGTTATTTCACTTTTAAAAAATCCATTGATCTTGAGTGAAACTGATTCAATAGAAAATGGTATGGAACATACAATTTGTAAGATAAACCCAGAATACCAATTCTATAATAAAAGAATTCCACATTTCATTTTGTTTGTTTTCTATGTTTCAAAATAAAGAGTCAAAAGAATAAAAAAAAAATAGGCACACTGTATTTTGAAGTGCCTTGTGAGTCAAGGTGTGCTGTGCATACAATACATTTATCAAGGGAAGAAGAGAACAGCAAACAGAAAGCCAGCCAGTGGAAGGTTGAAGCTAATAACATTTCTTCAAATAGAGAGTGGATAGAGAAGTATCAAATGCAAATTACTGTTTGCTGCAGAATTTAAATTGAGTTCTATGTTACGTTATAAAATGTTTAATTGTAACCCCCTTTCTAATAACACCATCTGATTAAATTAAAAGATGCCCTGCTGATGGTAATTACAATCTGTCAAATAGCATATTTATTTACAGTTTGCTTTCCAAAGCTGCAAGGAGATAAAAAGGGGGAATTCTCTTCAATTTGTCAACAAACTATAATTATTATGTATCCTTCTCTCAGTTGCTACATAAAATTTTAGATTCTAAAATGGATATAATTGTATCAACAATTTTATAAACGATTTATTTCTCCTTTCTTCCAACCTATATGGAATAATTTATTTATTTATTTATTTATTTATTTATTTATTTATTTATATTATTTGTATGCCATATTTTCCCCATAAGGGACCCAAGGCTGCTCAAAATAATTAAAACCAGATGATACAAGAAGTTAAAATACTATACAAGACTATATACAATTAAACATTTTAAAATATTTAAACATTTATATCTTTTAACAGGAGGGAAAACATAATCAAGCACATCTCTGATTATTTTAGAATTTCACTACAAACTTTACGAAGAGGACAGCTATTCTTTTTAACATTCCGCAATTTCACATCAACATTAGCTTCAATCTTAACTCTGCTTCTTGGGCCATTTAGTCAAACATCTAAGTTCAAATTCAGAATTTAGGTACAGTATCAGATAAAATTGGCTATTACATGGCTTCCTTGTGGACATGCTTGCTAGACATTTCTGGGAGTTTTTGGCACAAAACCATAACATTTCACAGCTGCCTTCCACAGAAATTGTTGGGAATAAGAGCATTCACTAATACTGTACTAGGTATCAGTAGGAGGGTAAGAGAAGGGCATTACAACCTAACATGATTGTCCTTTGCCACTAACTTGACTGCTAAATTTCTTTTCCCACTTCTGGGATTTGAGGCAACCCTTGCCCTCTCTTCCTGTTTTGTTTTCTGCTTCCATGTTGATAGCCCCTCTTCTTTCCTCTGACAACCCTGTAAGCAACAAACATACAGGGTGCATTTTCTCCCAATGTAATTATAGATGGTAAAGTTATCTTTTTTTCTACTATAAATGCTTCGAGATTGATTTTATCATACAAAGAGCTATTTGTGTACAAAATTAGGTAGAGTGTTGATGAGATTGGGCTAAAATTTCCATGCTGCTCTGATATTAAGGGTGCTTGTTATGCCTTGTATTATTCTAGTCAAATTTACAAAATTTACAAATACCTTCAGCAGAGGTCCCACCAAAACCAGCAGTGTTTTGTTCGACCAGCCACCTCTCTCTGGCCGCGTCGACGTCTTCACCTCCCCTGGATTCACAACACGTGTCCGGGGGAGTGAAAAGGACCGCCAGCAGGAGCTCCGGCCAGAGACGCTTTTCCACCTCTCTCTGGCCGCGTCGACATCTTCGCCTCCCCCGGATTCGCAACACCTGTCCGGGGGAGTGAAAAGCACAGCCAGCAGGAGCTCCGGCCAGAGACACTTCTCCACCTCTCTCTGGCCGCGTCGACGTCTTCGCCTCCCCCAGATTTGCAACACCTGTCCGGGGGAGTGAAAAGCACCGCCAGCAGGAGCTCCAGCCAGAGACGCTTTTCCACCTCTCTCTAGGTGCGTTGACGTCTTTGCCTCCCCCAGATTCGCAACACCTGTCCGGGGGAGTGAAAAGCACCGCCAGCAGGAGCTCCGGCCAGAGATGCTTCTCCACCTCTCTCTGGCCGCGTCGACGTCTTCGCCTCCCCCAGATTTGTAACACCTGTCCGGGGGAGTGAAAAGGACCGCCAGCAGGAGCTCCAGCCAGAGACGCTTTTCCACCTCTCTCTAGCTGCGTCGACGTCTTTGCCTCCCCCGGATTCGCAACACCTGTCCGGGGAAGTGAAAAGCACCGCCAGCAGGAGCTCCGGCCAGAGACGCTTTTCTACCTCTCTCTGGCCGCGCCGTTGCCACTGCCTCTTGGGACTCTGTGCAGTTCTCGCCCGGTCTCGACCGGGGAGAGTGAGGACACCTGCGCTGGGCTGGTGGCTTTGAGAAGGGCCATTGTCACTGCCTTTCGGTATTCTGCGCAGCTTCTGCCCAGCTTAGAACTTAGACCTCTTGCTCCTCTCATTCTCAGCCGGGGGGCTGAGAAAAGCCAGAACACCTGGACATTGTCTCGCCGCCACCCAGAGACCACCTGGGGATAGGGGGTAGGATCTCGCCGCAGCTGTACTAGGACTGAATTGCAATTGTGGTAGAGAGGATGTATATTAATATTGGGGACGGTATTTCATATTGTTAAATCGATTATTGTATAATATTATTATTTTTTGTATTGGGTATGGATTGTATTGTGAGTATATTGTTTATTGTCCATTGGTACTGAATATGGACTGTATCCTGATTGTATTGTAGTTATATTTATTTTGTTTTGTTACACTCTATTTTATATTGTATCATTATTGAATTGTTATATTGTATTTAATTGTATGTTGGGAGCTGCCCTGAGTTGATTTTCACCAAGTAGGGCGGCATATAAATCGAAATAATAATAATAATAATAATAATAATAATAATAATAATAATAATAATAATAATAATAATAATAATAATAATAATAATAATAATAATAATAATAATAGTCAATTCATACCATTTGAACATTTCTCCTGAAGTTTAGCTGAAATCAATTTCCAAGAAATGTCCACTTATTGGCTAGACCTGTCCTCTTGCTTTATTTATGTAATGTCAGCTCTTAGACAAAGAAATGAGGGGTGTTTATTTTCTATGTACAGTATCTGTATCCTATCCATATTTTGCCTATGGTAGATTTCTGAATTGTTACAACCTTGTGTTTTAAGAAATGGAGATCCACCAAGTAATTATTCCTAGATACAATATGACACCTACAATCCTACCAGGAAGCTATTTAACATGCAGTTTCTATTCTGGAACTGAGTATAACAGCAGACTTCATAACCAAAATTTCACCCGTTCAATCTTTAGATTCCCTTAATCCTTTCTGGATAAATCAAAAGCATCCACACAGCTGTGGAACTTGTCTTACTTACTTATTTATAAATATAGTGCCTACCTGTAAATTTGGTTTTGTTTTATTCTTATGGACCAATACAATGACTATTGTTTTCATTTTTGTGAGTTCTGTTGAGTGTATTGCAGTGACAACCACACACTGCCAAGGCAATTTATACTACCTCTTTGTTTTTCCTTGTTGAATTATGTTATACCAGTACAGCAAAGTATCAGATACCTTTCAAAGACCCTACTCAACTATGGTGCTAAAATAGCTCTCAGGTAGCAGAAGGACTGTGAGAAGTTGGAAAGCACAGCAACTTGATACACTAGTGATTTAACCTGTATAACATATTGGTGTGACTGTTCTCTATGGGACTGAGATAACCTTAATTTTGATCTCTTTGCCAGTAACATGGTAGTAGATATAAAAACATGATTGAAAAATGGAAGACTCTCCTATGTTTTTTTCCTAGTGTAAACCAACATATTATAATAATTGCATGCCTTCAAGTCAATTCTGTCATATGGTGACCATCTCCAGGGCTTCCTAGGGAAAGAATACACAGAAGTAAATTACCAGTCCCTTCTTCTGGGGTCACCTTGGATTGTGCACCTTGCCCATGACTACATTGGCTGTTCTTTTCTCCCAGGAGACACAGTAGGGATCAAATTTCCATCTGGCTTCAACACCAGATACCTAAACTACTGAACTATCCAGCCAGCTAAACAAACTAAATCCAATTTTAGTCTTTTGCTGTTGTTCAGTCGCACAGTCAATTCCGACTCTTTGAGACCCTATAGACCATTGCACACCAGGCACCTCTGTATTCCACCATCCTCCTCAGCCTGCCTAGCTTTATACAATACCATCTAGCCATCTCATTTTTGACCGCCCCCTTCTTCTTTTGCCCTCCATCTTTCTCAGCATCAAGAAGTGAATCCTTTCTTCATTTCAGCTGCATCTTTACTATTTGACCTTCTAATGAGCTGTCAGGGTTAATTTCTTCTAAGGTTGACCTATTTGTTCTCCTCGCTGTCCAGGGGACTCTCAAAACTCTCCCCCAACACCACATTTCAAAGGCATCCATTCTTCTGCACTCAGCTTTCCTAACGGTCCAGCTCTCACAACCATAGATTACCACCGGGAATACCATTGCTTTGACTATGCAAATTTTTGTTTTCAAGGTGATGTCTCTGCTCTTAACTATGTTCTCCATGTTTCTCATAGCTTGTCTCCCAAGCATCAGTCGCCTTTTTATTTCATGGTTGCAATCACCATCTGCAGTGACCTTGAGTCCTAAGAAAGTAAAATCTGCCACTGCTTCTATTTCTTCCCCATATATTTTCCAGGGACTGATATGATCTGTTGCCATTATCTTGGTTTTCTTGATGTTGAGTCTCAAGCCAGCTTTTGCAGTCTCTTCTTTAAACCTAAGCAGCAGCTTCTTTAGGTCTTCCTCACTTTCTGCCATTAGGGTAGTATCATTGGCATATCTCAAGTTGTTGATATTTCTCCCAGCAATTTTGATCCAAACTTGTGATTCGACCAACCCTGCATTGCACATTATGTGCTCTGTGTATAAGTTGAATAAGCAGGGTGACAAAATTCAGCCTTATCTTAATCCTTTTCCTATTACAAACCACTCCGTCATTCCGTATTCTGTCCTAACTGTTGCTTCTTGATTCATGTACAGATTTCTCATGAAGCATATAAGGTATTCTGGTATTCCCATCTCTTTAATTACTTGCCACATTTTGTTGTGGTCCACGCAGTCAAAGGCCTTGGTGTAGTCAATGAAACAGAAGTAGACTTGTTTCTGATATTCCTTTGTTTTCTCCATGATCCAAGGTATGTTGGCAATGTGGTCTCTAGTCCCCCTGCCTCTTCAGAACCCAGCCTTCACTTCTGATAGTTCTCTCTCCTTGTGCTGCTGAAGTCTATCCTATATTATCTTGAGCATAACCTTGCTAGCATGTGGGATGAGCGCAATTGTTCGATAATTTGGGCATTCTTTGGCATTGCCCTTTTTTTTAGGATTGGAATGTATACTGATATTTTCCAATCCTGCGGCCATTGTTGTGTTTTCCAAATCTGCTGGCATACAGAATGCAAAATTTTGATTCCATCATCTTTTAGGGCTTTGAAAAATTCACCTGGGATACCATCATCTCCACTGGCTTTGTTGTTTACAGTGCTTTTTAAGGCCTTTCTGGCTTCACTCTCTAGGATGTCTGGCTCAAGTTCAATGTTCTCATCATTGTGATTATCAGGAGCATTGAAGTCCTTTTTGTAAAGTTCCTCCGTGTACTCTTGCCATCTTTTCTTAATCTCTTCTGCATCTTCTAACTCCTTGCCGTCTTTGTCCCTTATCATGGTCACTTTTGCTTTAAATGTTCCCTTGATTTCCCCAATTTTTTTTGAAAAGATCACTAGTCCTGCCTCTTGTGTTGTTTTCTTCTATTTCTTTGCACTGTTCATTCAGGTAGGTTTCCTTATCTCTCCTTGCTTTTCTTTGAAATTCTGTATTCAAGTGATTGTATTTTTTCCTTTCTCCTTTGCAAAAGCATTTGAATCTTGAAGTCCCAAGCTGAAATCAAAGGGACCTTGAAAGCATCAATGACTAACATATCACATTCACTTTGGCAAATCTCCTTTCATTAAGGCTAGAATTGGATTTAGCTTGTAATTTTATTGAGGAAAATGAACTGACATATCTACCAAATTTCAGGCACTGAAAGCTGTTGGTTTTTCAGTTCAGTCATGGCCACACTGACTATTACAAATATTCCCACAGGTCAGGATTAATATTTTTAAAAGTCTAGATTTACTTCGGTGGGAAGGTAAACAGTGTTCCATGTGCTCTGATGTCTAGTCATGTCTGCCACATGACCACGGAAACGTCTGCACCAGACAGCGCTGGCTCTTCGGGTTTGAAACAGAGATGAGCACTAAACCCTAGAGTTGGATACGACTAGCTTTTGAACAAGAGAAACCTTCATCTTTACCTTTACTAGATTTAAAAAAATGAAAATACAATTAGAACTTCTGATGTCAATGTTACACATAACCATAATTTCTTATACAGTGGTACCTTGCTTAAAGAGCATAATGTGTTCCACGGGATTGCTCTTTAAGCAAGTTGCTCTTTAATCAAAACACTTGGAAAAAGCACCGTCACTGCCATTGTAAGTGACCGATTGTGACTTCTGGTGGTGGTAAGGGATTGAGAACTCTGATTTAGTTGTAAAGCAAGTTTTTGGTTGTTTTTAGTTGTTACATCAGGGCGACCATGCAGAAAAAATTCTGCTCTTTAAGCGAGTTAGTCTCTAAGCGAGGCACTCTTTATGTGAGGCTTTACTGTATAAGATTTATCAGCAATTAACAGTTATGACAACAAATAGTTTTATATTACACTATACAAAACAAAAAAGTAAGGAAGTTGTTCTTATTTTGCTGCTTCGCTTACTTTTTTAAAAAACTTTCATAGCTCTGGTATTTTGATACATGTCTGTTAAATAATTATATGTAACCATTATTTTCACCTGACTGATGGAAGGCTAATTATATAGTATTGATTTTTGTACAGAGAAATGAAACCCTATAAAATCTAATTTATTTAAAATGAGTGAATCTAATATTTTACATCTCAGTAACTGGCAACAAGGTTACCTACCCTTTGTCATCATATAGATTTTTTTACAGACGCTTCCTACTCAATACTTTACATGCACAGGGAGCTCCAACTGTGGAAGCTGTTTCAGAGATCTGATATGAAGACAGCCACAAATGATCAGGCACACAACTCACATCTAATTAGACTCTTGCAAAAGCTTCCAAAGTTGGGAATTCCATATGCTTAAAGAATGACCAGAATATTATCGAGATTTTACTCCAATGCAAATGAAATTGCATAAATTGGGGTAGCAACTCATCAGGTAATTAACAAGGCATCAATCATGTGCTTTACTGTAAACATGGCCATGTGCCTGGCATGTTACCAGTACCAGACAGATCTCATTAATTAAATGTAATTTGCCTTGGCAGCTTACATGCTTTTACTTACTTGGAAGTTACATAACAACAGGATTCTGACCACTGGCTATTAATTTATGGTTTGTTTGTTTTGTTTTTAAATCTCTCTTCATTTCAACCTCAGCTTTCTCACAAATGCCAGGATTAAAGGTGGAAACAATGATGGTTTATAACATTTTCTGCTCAGATTTGAAGGTGATGTTATTAAAGGCATCAGCAGTCTTTTCTATTTTGTTAGTACATATGAAATACATGTACTGCTATAAATGCATTTAAATGCATGGATCTGCTGCACTTCCAAAAGACCCTATAGAAATATTACTACTTTCATTTCATGTGTCCTGCATTCTACTTACCAGTGTCTTCACTGACAAAACACATGTTCAGTAGCCTTTAGAATTTAAAGTGCTCTTTGAAAATGGGCTATGTTAGATAATAAACTCACATTATCTCAGCTTTTATTGCTAACACAAAAAAGCACTTGGAAAATAAATCCATCTCTTTATTGTCTTCTAGTGTTTTTTGAAAATGTAAAACATTAGAGAAAGAGAAAGCCACCTTAACTTTTCCTTCTGTATTTTCCAAACTCTGTCATAGTGTTTAAGATGTTCTCTATTTTAACTGTGATGCAGACAATAGACCTTTTAACTGTTGTGTGATAATAGGCCTGTAAAGTAACATACTGTAGTTGTTCTTTCCACAAAAATTTAATCTTGGTTTCTCACTTTAAAAAAAGCCATTTGCCAAACAACTATTTTCAATGAATGCTGCCTTATCTTTGTATAATCTAGTAAGCGCTGTATTGAATTGTTTTGAACTGACAGCTACTAATGACTGAAAACAGGAGGATTTCAGATGTCAGCAGGAAAAGAAAAGGTGTGAGAGCAGAAGAGTAGCGTGCCTTGGCGGGGCCCTGTATAAAAATTTGTTTGTGGGCCCTTAGGAAGGGTAAAGATTTGTTTTGCTTACGCACGTTGGGGGCCCCCGTGGCCCTGGGCCCCCATATAATTGATACGCCAGATACGGCGGTAGCTATGCCTCTGTGTGAGGGTTAATGGATTCAAGACTTAGGGTGGGGTAATGAGGGTCAGTTTTAAATAGAATAAAATATTTTCTGGGGTGTATGAGAGACACACCTCCATTAGTCTTTCTATCTCTTTCCTATAGAGAGTTCCAGTTGATCCTACAGTATCTCTATGAGGACAACTCTACATTGTTGTTGTTCAGTCGCACAGTCGATTCCGACCCTCTGCGCCCCCATGGACCACTGTCCGCCAGGCATAGTGTTGCAGAACATAGTGTTGCAGAACCCCAGAAAAGACCCCTCATCAAGTACTAGCCTGCATTTAAAAAAATAACTTGATGTGAGCTGATAGATGAAGTGACATCTGCTTTTCTAGCTCAGATGCAGAGGAAGATACCACCTGCCATCCTACCTGCTTGTATGCAATTTCTGATTACCTATGGCCACCATGCTGATGCTTTAAAGCAGTGGTCCCCAACCCTTGGGCTTTGGACTTCAATTCCCAGAACCCTAGGTCAAGCCCCCAAAGAACTGATCAGCCAATGTACTGACGTAGGCTTCTGGGAATTGAAGTCCAAATCCCAAAAGTTGAGGACCACTTCTTTAAAACAGGGTTAATCCTACTTTCTCTTTCTTGAAAAGGAAGTTGCTTAGGTAATGGTCCCTTGTTCATGCAGACAGAAAAAGTGAGGAAAAAAGGAATGCTGGGAGAAGGGGAGCAGCTGACATTATATATAGAGAAACCATACACAACAACATGTGGAGGTGATGTTGGTGCTGAATGCTAGATACTAGCTTTACCAATATTCCAGCCGGCACCCATTAATACAGTCAGAGACTTCCATTTACAGACAAATGTGATGAATGGCATAAGAATCACTTGTATGAGTCTAATACATTTCAGGAAAATATAGTCTGAGAAGAGTGCCAAAGATCTGCCTCAGTCTCACTGAAATTTGTAAAATATGTAGTTCAGCTTTTACATTTTTTCAAGCAATAGTAGACTGAGAAGCCTGAAGCATGATGTTCTCTTGACTCCAGAGTATCTGTTCCTATGAACAAAATGTGTTTGGGACATAATCAGCAGGCGCCTCCTGAACTTCAGAAGGAAATATTTCCAGCTTTCACATATTGCAAGACATATACATGGTACTGTACTGTGCTTTTAATGAGTCATGTAGCCGATATGGGCAGCATACAAGTCTAATAAAGCATATCATATCACATCAATCAATCAATCAATCAACTTCATCAGAAACACCATAAGTGTCATGAGAAAGAGATCATATTATGATACACTATGCATTTCCACTTTCTTCATTATAACTCTACATCAGGGGTTCCCAACCTGAATCCCATGACGCCATTTCATGTGGGGCCCCACCCCTCCAAGGGCATTCAAGAAACAAAATGGCCATCCTTTTGAAGCTGTTGGAAGAAAATGGCCACCCCATCATGCAGGCAGGGCAAAATGGCTATCTGCCCCTCGAAGCTGACAGAGAGACTGTGAACCAGCCCACAGCTTGAAAAGGTTGGAAACCCCTGCTCTACATGTTACTGTCCCCCACGTGCCTTTCTCTAAAAAGGAAGAAACAGGGAGCAGGAGGTTAGAAGAAAAGCAGCCCTGAAATTTCTGGACCTAGATGGTCACAAGCAGAAATTGTGTGCCAGACTGACCAACAATGGGCTCTCTAATTTTAGCATGATACTCCATGGACTCCATCTACTCTTTCACAGGAGTAATTGTCAAGGGCACAGGCCCACCAATTCTTTCATCTATTTGCTGCTTATATGCTCATAATGTGTAGGTATACATGTGTGAATGCACATGTACACATGTATACAGAGGAGAAACCACAAAATGCCTTTCCACTGCACAACAAAAAACATGTAGAGTGCAGTAGAGTAATACCTCGGATAACGCTAACACTTGGTTCCACAAGTCTTGGTGTTACCCGATTTGTAGTGTTATCTGATGCATGTTAAAATCCTATGGGATGGATCGGATAACGTTAAAGCTCCATAGAGATACATTGTAACCGCACAGGCTTTAGCGGTTGTTATCCGATCCATCCCATAGGACCTTAACGTTATTCGATCAAATTCTCCTCCCCAGATTACTTAACGTTATGCGATTTTAGCGTTATCCGAGCTAAACGTTTTCCGAGGTATTACTGTACTTGCTAATGGTTTTCAGTAAGAGCAAATTTCATCCAAAATCATGCACAGATGTTTGAAATCCATTTTCAGATTACTGAAATATTTCCAGGCACCAAAAATTAGCACAAGGAAATATGGATCACTTGGATAAAACTGGTGATGAAACGTTCCATTATCTTTCTGTTTAGAAAAGCGGAGGTGCTCAAGGCAGAGATGAAAAAAGATTATCATCATTCTTCATCTTTTTTAAAAAAAGTCAAGTAACACATTCTCAGATCTGCTTTTTTTTTTTTGGATCTTCAAATAATGATTTCCTCTCTCCCTATTATATATTAAGATCCAAAAAATAAGCTTAACTTGTTACACCACTTGGCCTTTACCTACTTTACTTTGCTCCAGTTGCTCAGTGTGACAATCTACAAGCTCTCAAAGTGCTATTGTTCCTATTTCTTTGTAAGAGGCAAACTTGAAACTCCAAGACTTTAGGGAATACTGAGCTTTCAAACTATAACCTTAGTACAAATGAGGTCTAGCAAGTGAAGCACCACTGGAGCACTCTACTGAAGTGTCAGATGCTACCCTTACTATCTTCAGGTACTTTCACCATCATTTGGACTACTCTTCTTTATGTGAAGCTAGGATAACTTTTTCACCCTAAAGATGACATCTGAGCAAGCTGAAGTAGTTCCTGGAATTGAACAGCCTTTCATCCCAGCAGAAAATAATGTCTTTGGACAAACTCTGACCTCCATGAGGAAATACAAAATTCAATGGACCATCTAATCCTCAAGCACTTTCCAGCCGTTCAAACTCCGGTGAAAATGAACAGCATGTGCAGAAATAATAAGCACAAAAAGGAGCAGTAGCTGTGCATCACTTCCCAGAAGTACAAATGAAAGCTACATTTTTCTACTAAGAAATCTGTGGACATGATAGCACACTTTTGATCACACCCAACGCAAATGAAAGCAAATAGCTTTTCAAGTGAATATAGTTTTCAGTCTAAACTTGTGACGTCATTGAAACCTACATTAGCCAGCTTTGGAGACTACAAGTAATTCCAGCTCATAATCCTCATTCTTGGTATGAATTTAAAGACCTTCTCTAGTCCAGATAATTACCGATTAGTCACCTTTTCTTACCCTATCAAGTACCAATAGTTTGAGCAACACTTTCTTTATTATAGAAACTTCAAGTGTTTTGACAATTATGGTCCAAGGATTCCTTGTAGGTGCAACTCTGTCAATCTGATGGAGAATCCTACACAGATTTATTTATTATTTATTTATTAGTCTTATATCGCAGCCCACTCACCACAGCGACTCAGAGCGGCTTACAGTCGACATAAAATACAGCTTAATTAAAAACATTTTAGGCAGACCCCAGTCAGTACCCAGATGATGGGTTCTTTTAGCGTAGTCAGCCATGAGACCTCCTCACTGCTACGGCCACATTACCTCATAAATCTGAGGGAGGAAAACACACATTTTGACCTACTTGCTACACTCATGAAGACATCATCAAGTATCAAGAAAAAGTATCTGTCCCCCCCCCCCCCCAGTAGGATGATAGTAATAACAGAAGAACAACTTCTGCTGTTGAGCCTGGTTCTCGCCACAGCCAAAGAAAGTTCAGTTGTTCAACATCAGAATTAATCTTTAATAAAATTATAAAACAGACCTCTTTCTGATTCCTTTATAAAAGGACACAGGTTATTATAAACACAATGAAAACATACTTGGAAATAATAAATAAATAAATAAATAACACATATTTAAAAGGCTTACCACCGACAGTGAATTTGAAAGCAGTGTTCCATCTTGGGCAAGCATATTTGAGACTGTAATTTCAGGCAGTTCCATGTTTTGTGGATGGAATGGGAGCAGCCCATTATGGTTAATAGGGTGGCAAAGTGAATGATAACCAGATTCTGTATCATTCAAATGCACAAGTGAATGGTCAGGTATTGTTGGTGGAGTAATAGGAGGTATATTAAAATCTTCACTTTCCAGACTTGGGCCATGAAAAGACTGTGGAAAGATGAAAGAGAAAGTTTCAATACAAATGTGTTTTAAGATTAAGAAGGTAAAGAAGAACAAACAAATAAACAAATGAATACAGTCTCAGATAAAAACTTCACTTTCTTTTCTAACTCTATAAATGGTGTTAAGCAGTAATTTCTTGTTTGTACAAGAAAAAGTTAAACATTCATACATTGTAATAAAGTGTTTGGACTACTATACACAGAATAAGAAATGCCTCAAAGGCATAAAACATTTGATATTTTCACAGCTCCTATAGACAGAAACCTCCTCCACCCTAAGAATCTAAGAGTCTTCATTGGACTGAATCAGTGATGGGATGTCACCGGTTCCAGATGGATCTCTGGAACCGGTAAGACCAATCCCGGAGGGTTCTCCGTGAGGGGAAGTCCACTTTTGGGGCGTCCGGTTCCGGACGCCTGACCGAAAGAAAAAAAAAATTAAAATTGGAGCGAAAATGGCTCTAATTGACTGCGCATGCGCAGAAACTCAATCTGACGCATTGCACATGCGTCAGATTGAGTTTCTGCGCATGCGCAGTCAATTAGAGCCATTTTCGCTCCGATTTTCAAAACATTTAGAACTTTCAGGGCAGCGGCGGCGGCAGCAGCCCTCTGAGGGGGGCGCCTCCCCGCGGCACGTTGAGGGCTGCCTCGGCCGTCCGCTGCTGACAAGCCCCATGCCCTGGGGACGCCCGGCGGGGTACACCGCTGCCGCCGCCTCCGCCGGGCGCCTGTGGGCCGGGTGCCTGCACCCGGCGTCCACAGCCGCCGCCCGCCGCCGCCGGAGCTGCCGCTGCCTGAATCCCTGTGGACTCCTTCTTGGGTCAGTCCCTTTTGAGCTCGGCTGCCGCGCGCTGCGGAGGAGGAAGCTGTAGGCGGCGGCGGTGCGGCATGGGGACGGCCCAGGGAGGCGCGGCAGCCGCGGCTGCCCGTCGCCCCTCGCCATGGCCGGAGCCGGGCTAAAAAGGTACCGGCCCAAGGAGGATGCCACAGGGGTGCAGGCAGCTCCGGCGGCGGCGGCGGCTGTGGACAGCAATCGGGGTGCCGGGTCCCAAGAAAGGTAAGCGAGGGGTTTTTATTTGGGGTGGGTGGGTAATTTATTTGTGTTTTGGGTGGGTGGTTGTTTTTATTTTATTTATTTATTTGTGTCTGGGTGGGTGGGCTGAGAGGGAGGGGTGTGTGTGTATGTTTATTTTTATTTTTTTTAATTTATATTTTGGCCCCGCCCACAACGTCATGACGTCATGACGTCGGCCGTGACGTCATGACGTCATGCCATTGGCCACGCCCATGACGTCCGTGACGTCATGGCGTGGTAGTAGAATTTTTGTCATCCCATCACTGGACTGAATACATTTTTATAGGAACTGGGGAAGAGGAATGCAATTTATAAAATTAATATTGAATCAGAAAGACCTCATAAGACTCTTTGCCACTCAAGATCAGAAATAATAGAAGTGGGGGATAGGAAGAAAGAGATCTTCTCTAATGTTGCACTAAGATTTATGGAAGAATAGTATGTTCATTCTGCTACACTAGAAGCAGCAAATTAACTTAGAAATAGAAGTAAGTCCACTGAGTCAATGGGGATTTTACAAAGGTAGATCATCCTTGCTTGAAAGCCAGTCGTATCTGACTCTAGGGTTCAGTGTTCATCTGTATTTATAGCCAAAAAACCATCTCTGTCTGCATCTGCAGACATTTCTGTGGACACGTGGCAGGCATGCCTCAACACTGGAGTGCACAGAATGCTGTTTACCTTCCCACCAAAGTGATACCAATTTATCTACTTGCAATTTCCTGCTTTCAAACTGCTAGGTTGACAGGAGTTGGGACAGAGATGGGAGCTCACTCTGTTGTGCAGTACTCAGGAATGAAACTCCAACCTTCCAGTTGCTGAGTTCAGCGTCTTAACCACTTGAGCCACTGCAGTCCCTAAACTCCTCCATAAATTCCATCCAGTCTTTAGTATACTAAAGTAAGATACAGTTAGAATCAATGTAACTTAACAAAGAATTGACTCACCTATTCCACATTGATTCAATAGGCCTACTCTAGTGTGATTTATTATGTTAAGCAACATGATTTTGGCCACTAAACAATTTTAAGAATCTGAATTCTAACTAGATATGCAAGTACTACTTATATCTGACTAGGCGTAAAAACAATTGGACACTGAAAGTGTAATACATTACTGCAAAGCTTTTCAATAGCTAAATAAATCATCTTTACAATCAGAAAGAATTGTTCAACAACTCCATTCATGTGCTCAAGTCAATGATCCTGAGAATAATGTTTTGTTTCCCTTTATTGGATGGACAACAGCAATAAATTAAGCGTGTTTTAAAAAAAAATTACAGTGTTAATTTATCAAACACAAGTCATCAAGAGCACATTGCTGAAGAAGGTACGTTTTCCACATGTAATGTTCATCAGCTTCTTTCATTTACGTTTGATAAAGAACAGTACTTCAAGCAAAACATTAATTTTCCACTCCAAGACTAAAGATATGTAAGCTACGTAACAAATCTTGTAAAACAGCAATTGCAGTGTCTTCTAAAATAAAATAAAAATATTATTAATTAAGCACACCATATCAAGCTTCTCTTATGATTCTGGTGTAGCTATGTAATAATATAAAAGTATTAGTTTTCTCATAGAAGAAAAATACAATTAAAAAGAACCACATTCCCATACACATTAAAAGTAGCTTAATGCGCTACTGTTTCAATACCACAAATCAGGCATTTCAGCCTGCTCCCTTCAAAGATATGCTGTACTGTATTTTCCATCATCCCAGCATGCTTATTCAGTAACTGAATAAGGATCTCTTGGCAGTCATAATCTTTCTTTGACCTGAAAAAGAAAAAGTGGGGTATAGACACCTTTGAATTGTCGCAAAGTGTCGGACTTGACTGTGTGACTGAACAACAACCAATTAAGGTTGCATGGTTCCTATTTTGACTGACTGTAAATGTGCTGACACAAGGACTTTGCCGAAAGCATTTCCAGCTTGGTTCTTTTGTTGTTCAGTCGCACAGTCGATTCTAACCCTTTGCGACCCCATGGACCAGGGTCCACCAGACACTTCTGTTCTTCACCATTCTCCTCAACTCGCTCAGCTCTGTGCCCATTGTGTCTACAATACCATCTAGCCATCTCATTTTTGGCCGCCCCCTTCTTCTTTTGCCCTCTACCCTTCCCAGCATTAAGGCTTTCTCAAGCGAATCCTCTCTTCTCATTTGATCTCCAAAGTACTTTAGCTTCATCTTTACTATTTGACCTTCTAAGGAGCAGTCAGGGTTAATTTCTTCTAAGATTGACCTATTTGTTCTCCTCGCTGTCCAGGGGGCTCTCAAAATTCTCCTCCAGCACCACATTTCAAAGGCATCTATTCTTCTGCGCTCAGCTTTCCTCATGGTTCAGCTCTCACAACCATACATTGCCACTGGAAATGCCATTGTTTTGACTATACAAATTTTTGTTTGCAATATGATGTCTCAGCTTTTAACTATGTTCCCCAGGTTTCTCATCGCTTGCTTCCCAAGAATCAGACGCCTTTTTATTTCATGGCTGCAATCACCATCTGCAGTGAGCTTTGATCCTAAGAAAGTAAAATCTGTCACTGCTTCTACTTCTTCTCCATCTATTTTCAGGGACTGATAGGGGCTGTTGCCATTATCTTGGTTTTCTTTATATTGAGTTCTAATGTAACTAATATGGACAAATGATTAAGTTGCGACTTCACAGTTACTTAACAGGATTTCAATCGTTTAGTACATTTTTGTGTGTGTCATCATAATATATCACCAGTCAAATCAGTTTTCTGAAATTTTGATTAAAGTATACTTTCCTGTGTGATATAAAACAAGCAGGCAGTGTCATGGACAGCAGATTAATTGCTTAGTTTATAGCCATAAGGAAAGGATCTCCAAAGGAGTCCTCCAAATGCCTCTGATCAAGTACTACTAATGCTAATTATCAGTGAGTACGTTGGGGCTGCAGTGGCTTAGTGGTTAAGAAGCTCAACTTATTAGCCAGAAGACTGGCAAATCGGCTGTTCAAGACCCAGGTACTGCATGACAGATTGAGCACCTGTCTCTGTCCCAGCTCCTGCCAATCTAGCAGTGTGAAAGCAAGAAATTACAAGTAGAGAAACAGGGACCACTTTGGTGAGAAAAGATCCTGGGGACATGAAAGTAACCTCATTCGGGAATCCTCTGAGTGGAATTTCTCCATCAAAAATCATCTCAACCCAGAATAATTTCTGACACAAAATTATTGTTATTAGTGAATGCATTTAGGGTTCTGGAGAAATGAGTTTCAAGATATGACCAATCTGGTAGGAAAATCAATAGCATTTCTGCAAAATGTTATGTTTCTAGCTCTAATCAATTTGGATATTAGTTAGAAGAAATAACCTTTCAAAAACATTTCTACGTTTCTGAGAGAGATCAAACTACTGCTTGCTAAAATTTAAATTTCATCACTTTTAACTTTATTTGAATGTTCAACTTCTGTCTGACAGCTTGCTTGCTTTCTGAGTAGAATTTGTACCTCACATTTCAGCTGTCAAGTAGTGTTTTAAAGTCCAGGATGTCAAAAGCCAGAGGTATAGTGCAAATAATCTCTATAAACAATTTAGCCAGCAAGCTGTGGCATAAAAAAACCCTGTAGATGTTGCCTGGGCTGTAAGGCCTTCTTTACAGCCGTATTTGGAATTAATAGGGTTTACTTTTTGTTTGCTCTTTCCTGTATTGTATATTGTACACTGTTGAATTGTTTATTGTATATTGAGGATTGTGCTGTGATAATATTTATTTATTGTATTTTGATTACACTATAATATTGTAGGTGTATTGATCTGTATAGTATTTACTGTATTTAATTGTTTTGTTATATGCTAGTGTATTTTGGTTTGCACTGTAATATTGTTATTTGTGAATGCTGTGAGCCGCTCTGAGTCAGTCTTTACTGAGTAGAGCGGCACACAAGTCTAAATAATAATAATAATAATAATAATAATAATAATAATAATAATAATAATAATAATAATAATAATAATAATAATAATAATAATAATAATAATAATAATAATAATAATAATAATAATACCCTAATATTAACATTGCTTTTCTACTTCAATGCATATTACACACCACATTGAACCTGTCAGATGCTTCATTAGCACATTTGATTTTGGCTACAAAGATGCAGGGTTTTTTCCTATGGTCACAATACTCTTAGCTGCAACATTAAATTTGCTACATTGTTAAGTACAGTAATACCCCGTATAACGTGAGTATCATATAGCGTGAAAACCGCATAACGTTACAAGATTTTCGGAAAAATCTTGTATCGAATAACGTGATTTTTAACGTTATCCGATACAGTTGTTCTTAGCAGCAGGGTGGCTGGAAAGCTGAACGGGGTTCTCCGTTCAGCTTCCCAGCCACCCTGCAGCTACGGAGGCAGGGGTGGGGAGACTGGAAAGCTGACAGGGGGCTCCCCCATCGGCTTCCCCAGCCACCCCACAGCTGCGGAGGCAAGGGCGGGAGGCTAGGGAAGCCGACAGGGAGTCCCCGTCAGCTTCCCCAGCCACCCTGCAGCTGTAGATCGGGTCCTCTGATCTCTCTGGAGGTGTTTCTGGGCTTCCCCGACGTCCTGAGCCAGTGCAGCAAGCCAGAATGTCAGAGTTCGAATCCCGACATTCTGGCTTGCTGCACTGGCTCAGGACGTCGGGGAAGCCCAGAAACACCTTGGATCGGGTCCCCACACCTCCCTGGACCCAGCGGGGGATTCAGAAACTCCAAAATTGGTAAAAAAAACCCGGACTTTTTAAAACCAATTTTGGGGGCTCTGACCCCCCCCCCCCGCCGCCGGGTCCAGGGAGGTGTGGGGACCCGCTCCAAGCTGTTTCCAAAGTTCTCCCACCTCCTTGGAGGCTGCAGCAAGGCAAAATGTCAGGATTCGAATCCCGACGTTCTGGCTTCCTGCAGCCTCCAGGGAAACAGGGCTTTTTTTAACATTGTGTGTTCAATGTATCGCACAACGTTAAAAACCGGATAATGACGGGACTTATGGAACCAAGTCATAACGTTATTCGGGGTACTAGTGTACTTCTTAATAAACAAACATATACTGAATAAATATGTAAATATACCACACACAACAATGACAACAACAATAATAATAATGACAACAACAACAACAACAATAATAAAAATTTTGTGTGAGAAATTATTCTGGGTTAAAATAATTTTTGCTGGAGAAACTGGTGTCAGATGAGGCTCCTTTCATGTCCTCAAGTATTTTTCCCACCAGAGTGGTCCCTATTTCTCTACTTGCAATTTCTTGCTTTTGAACTGCTAGGTTGACAGAAGCTGGGACAGAGACAGGCACTCAAATATATGTAAATTGTAAATTCAGAGGGTGCCAAAATATATACACATTTTAAGAAAGCAAAAAACTGTATTAAAATTGTAATACTCAATATATACCCTCCCCCTGTGCCCACACCAACGGCCGGGGGAAGAAGAAGCCAGGGCTGGTTGAGGACTTTGCCGCCCCTCCCCCTGTGCTCCCATCAACATATTGTATTGTAATGTAATGTATTGTTTGTAAGCCGCCCTGAGTCACTACGGCGAGTGGGCGGCAATATAAATTTGAACTAATAAATAATAAATAAATAATACCAATAACAAAACCTGAATACAAGTCACATTTGACTTCTGCAATTACATGACTTGCTCAAAGTGTTACCATCCATGTCCAGACACTTCCGATTGCAGTGAACTACTGCTTGAGCAATGGTGACCAAAGTGTCCACTTGTATCGCTATGCCTGTTGTTTCATTTCCTTCCTGAAGTACCAATTGCGTGCAATTGTTAGGCATGTCAGTTCTGTTGCCTCCATTCTCGCTGTACTTGCACAACATTCTTGAATTTCAAGTACCACTTCAAAATGGTATTTTGTGTGTGCGCGTGTGAGTGTAGACGCACACATACAATACCATTTTGAAGTGGTATTTGAAATATACACACTATAGTACTGTCATAGAGAAAAAGTTGCACAAGAACTCAGGAGATCTGGCTTCAAAGTTTTGCTCAGTCATGGAAATATACAGGGCTATAGTAATAAACCACTTTTTGACTACCTCACATACGCTGAAAACCCTATAAAGGTCACCATAATTAAATTGCACCTTGGCAGTAGATAACAGCAACAAAGAATGGTTTTATAAGGAGAAAAACTAATGAGGTGGCTCACTTAAAAAATCTCTAGAAATGAAAATATAGAAGTCTTTAAAAATTGTCCTCCTTAACTGTGGCCAATGTTTCCAAACTTTCATACTGGATCAATGGCTAAAAGAGAAAACCAGGTTTGCTTGAAGAAAATCAAATCACATACACATTTTCTATTAATACTAACAGACTGTCACCTCTAATTTTCATATCAAATTAATCTTGTGGAGGAGCTAAGAAAGAGGGATCTTTGTCAGTCATAGTACAACAGTGATTGCCTGAGTAAGCCAAATCCTATTTATGTTAGCATCTCAAGAGAAGCTCAATATTGTCTTCTTGACTCGATTTCTATATGGTAAAATAACACTTGGTTGGCTTGAAAGTGATCCTGGTTTTTACCCATTCTGTTTCCCTACCCTGCTGTCTATATTACTGTCTTCTATACTGTACTGGTTTCCTTCATTCTCCACAACAAATAGTAGTACAGTTAACTATAAGACAAGCATCAGAAATGATTACTACCTTTTCACTACAGCAGTAGCAGCATTCCTTCTGTGAGATGAATTGAATGCATTTTAATAGGGCCTACTAAAAATTAACTTTCTGAAAGAAGAATTCAACTGAAACTATTTTGCAGACCACTGCCAACAAACTTTCCTATTTTTATTTGGACTGCTCCAAAAATATCCTTATTCCACTATCAAAGTAAAACAAATCTGTTCTACAATTCTTCTCAGACAGCATAACCCCCCTCCCAGGAGCTATCCTAACACCTGAATGGATTACTTCTTAGAGTCTTTCAAATCATTCAAATAGATGTGATTTTTAGTTGAGACAGTTTCTGAAAGTGGAGGAAGGTATACAATTTAATTTATAAATTAATAGATGGGCTGGAAATGTAGCTCAAAATGATTGCTCTACATAAGTACTGGAGCTAACCAGCCAGCTCTTTTACTGGGCTGGGTGACCTGGGCCCTACAAAAATTGTTGGACTGACCCTCCCATCAGCCCTAGCCAATGGTGAAAGATGGTGGTAGTTGCAATCCAAAAACATCCCTCATTCTTGCTCTAACTGGACATGGGATTGTTTGTGCTTGCAGTACATAGACTAATATGAATAACTGATACCTTGTTAGACATTTCTATAAAGTGCAAGAAATATACAAGCTATTAAAAGATATAATTCTGAAAAACAGACTGCCATGTAAAATTCCAATATAAGGCAACATAAACAATAGTAACTTGTGTGTTCAAGTGAAGCATCTTTTTAATTTTGAGTAATGAAGATGTCAAGCCAAATGCTACAGTAGTTTAACTTAATTAGGTGTCCTATTTTTCCAAGCAGCCTTTCATTTCCCATAGAAAACTCAGTTCGTATGCAAGGCAGCAAGAGCAATTTTGCCTGTAATGAATACCTCAGGGATTGTACCAAGTAATTATTTGAATGCTGCGCTGAAGACAGGTTTGAGTAACTGGTTTGGGTTTGTTGAGATGCCAGACATCACAAGACTAACTAACTAGATTAATCTGTAGCCTGTTGTCATTATTGTTTCATGGGGTCAAGGGTCAATAGGTCAGGTTGACTTATTGCAAGAGCATTCCCCATCAGAAATGGGGCCATAACCATTGCCCTAATAAATGGTCCAAAAATACTTAATGTCAGTAGATAAAGCTAGTCCTAGACAGACAGCTTTCTGATGAAGTTCACACTGTGTTACCCATGCTATTCCTCTTCTTCCTGTTAAGGTTGCAAGTTATAAGTACTGTACAAGTAATTTTGTTCAAATTTGTAAAAGTACATGAAATAATGTTGAAGGGACATGTTACACTGGACATCCATTAACCATTCAAGAGTATGCTGTTGTTGTTCAGTCGCATAGTCAAGTCCGACCCTTTGTGACCCCATGGAACATTGCACGCTAGGCACCCCTATTCTCCACCATCCTCCTCAACCCGCCCAGCTCTGTGTCCATGGCATCAACAATACCATCTAGCCATCTCATTCTCTGCCGCCCCTTCTACTTTTGCCCTCAATCTTTCCAAGCATCAAGGCTTTCTCAAGTGAAGCCTCTCTTCTCATTTGATGTCCAAAGTACTTTATCTTTATCTTCAATATTTGACTTTCCAAGGAGCAGTCAGGGTTGATTTATTTTAAGATCGACCTATTTGTTCTCTTTGCTGTCCAGGGTATTTTCAAAATTCTCCTCAAACACCACATTTCAAAGGCACCTATTCTTCTGCGCTCAGCTTTCCTTATGGTCCAGCTCTCACAACCATACATTACTACTGGAAATACCATTGCTTTGACTAAAAAAAAAAATGTACATATTAATGGAGAAGAAATTGCCTTCTTCATGACAAAATAATAGCTTTCATTTCTTTTGTTTTACTGATTAATAGATAAGTCTTTTCTTGCTGCTACTGGTATGAGCTGTATTACACATAGTGTATAAATAAACATACCTTTCTAATGAGGTATAGTTTTCTGCAAAAAACAAAAAACACAGTAATAGAGCTCTATGGCGTTGTTTAAACCAGTAAGCATACAAAATAGAGTCAATTTAACAGATACATTACGAGAAAGATACAAAGGAACAAAAGGCAGAGCCTTTAGGTAAGGGGCTTTCAACCTACATGCTGGGGGCTGGATGAAGCCCAAAGTGCCATTTCATGTGGTCCCCTCACCCCACATGTGGCAGGCAGGGAAAAATGGACATCCAGCCCCCAAAGCTGTCTGAGGGAGCATGACCCGGCCCTCAGCTTGAAAAAGTTGAGAACTGCTTTAGGCCAAAAGACCTATTTATCAGGAAAATAACTAGAATACAAAATACAATGTCATACTGTTCTCTTCAATATAGCCTTATCACAAGCAGTAAGAAAAGTGAGAAAGTAATTAACCCCATCTTACTTACAGTTTATAAAACCAAAGAGAGGTGTGATGTACGGTTGTGGAGCCTGACACTGGTGAAAGTTAACTCCTAACTTCAAATACAGTAAACAGTCACTCTCAATATTTACATATATCAAATATCTAGATAATTATAGCATGGGCAACTTGGGTGCTATCACTACCTCACTGCTCTAGTATCTTTTTATCCTATAATCATGATCAGTGCAATTTTAATCAAACAAAGTCTTCTTCTCCAGCTTCCAGAAGGCAACTGAGAAGGGAGTTTTGCATTAAGAGAAAATGCTTTATTTTGTGTTTTATCTTACTACTCCACTAGTTGGATCAGGGGTTCTCAACCTATGGCCTGTGGTGTGGATCTGGCCCATGGCACCAACTCATCTGGCCTGCAACCTTGATCCAGCCACTGCTTTTCTGCTGTCTCCACCTCAATCCTTATCTTCTCCACTTGGCTTGGTGTTTCCGTAGCACTGCTCCATAGCAGGGCAGATGTTGCAAGGTGGTGGTGGTGGTGCTCAGGGTGGTTCTGTCACCGCCACATCCACATTTGGTGGTGGTGGGACCACCCCAAGCCCCCACCACCACCACCGCTGCTACCAAAGGTAGCTGCGGCAGTGGTGTCACCAATCCGGCCCACAAACAGTCTGAGGGGCATGATCTGGACCCCGGCTTTAAAAAGTTGAGGATCCTTGAGTAAGATGCATACAGATGACCAGATAGATAATTGCTACCCAAAAAAGGAAATCTGTGAGGTTTGTTAAAATCTACAGCACTTTGAAAATATCCTTACAGACAAGTTCAATTATTAATGAAAATTTTATATTCTACTGTAAGATGATGACTATCTGGATAATGAAAATATTTTAAAAGCTATACGCAATACATAAGATACTTGTCAGAAGCAATACAATATTTACATATATAAAATACACCCCAGCCTAGTAGCATCAAGCAGCCTTTTGGGACAAGCTAAAAGAATATCATTAATTTTTATGGTATAATTATCTTCTGGCTCATTTCCAATAATGGCTTTCTGTAGAAATCCATTTCAAGTCTAGAAATATGCTGTTTGCTTGCAGCAACATCACAAGAACAGTAGTGAACCATATGTTGCTACTTAGCAACTTAGTACATAAGTCCCAAAGCATGTACTGATTTGAAAATTGAACAGAAATGATAATTGTCAAGTGATGCTGTGAGGCAAGTTGTCTTGGATTACTAAGCTATGCAGATGTTTGATGTTTTACTCTTCTTGATTGACAGATGTGTTTTTATTCATGTTAGCCTAAAGGTGACAAATTAATTTTAAAAGCCCTAAAATAAGACACAAAGATGTCCTATGAATACAAAAAATATTCTAAAACATAAGGAATTTCAAGTTCATCTTCGACAGTACATTTATCTTCCTTTCTTCTGAATGCTAAAAGCTAAAGTGAAGAGAAAGTTGTTTTCAGTAGAATTTTTTTCCTTATGACTTTGGATTGTACGAGACAGTAGAAGCAGACCACTGAAGTATAATTGTTTTAAATATAAATATATGAAATATTTCACAATTGCACGGTCAAGATGCCATGTTATATCCTTTGGGGCATTCTTAATACCATCTTGCACTTATGCACAGAAGTGGTACAACATGTGCACCCTTATTTTTCATGTACATCACATTGAAACAAATCCAAAGGAAATGATTTATGTATACAACATAACATCAGTACAGAGCATATCATCATCAGGAAAATGGCTCTGCTTGAAAATGTAGATGTGCATTCTTTACTCAAACTATTAAGACAGACATAATGATTTTCTGAAAGGTAGCAGCTGCTATGTAACAGCAATCATTCAAAGAGTTTGTACTTCTACAGTTTCAAACAAATTCAATTAGCCCTTGTACTTCAAAGCCCTTAAGGCATGAACAAAATGATGCCTGGTTGCTTTAATCTAACAATACTGCTAAACTTGTAAAGACAGTTTTTTGATATAAAGGGTGGGGGAGAAACACCATTCCACTCACTCCAACTTTTAATCAAAATGTGCTATTCAAAACTACCTAAAGAACTTAAATAATTCTTAGGCAAGGTAGTTAAATCATGGAACTCCACTGGTTCCAGAAGGTACTTCTAAAAATTAATTTAGTTGAGGAGCAATCTGTTAGGAACCTGCCTTCACCATACAGTAAAACCTCAGATAACACTAAAACCTGGTTCCACAAGTCTTGGTGTTATATGATTTTTAGTGTTATCTGATGCATGTTAAAATCCCATGGGATCCATAGAGATACATTGTAACCACACAGGCTTTAGCGGTTGTTATCTGAAGCATCCCATAGGATCTTAATGTTATCTGATGCAATTCATCCCCCCAGATTCCTTAATGTTATGTGATTTTCGTGTTATTCGATACTAATGTTATATGAGGTATTACTGTACGTACAAATATGGCTTTTTTAACATACAAAACTATAACCCAGTTTTGTTATGGTAGAGAAAGTATTTTTTAAAAACAGAACAAATGTATAAATTGAGCCTTGGTTGTGTAGTGGTTAAACTGTTGTACTGGAGCCAAAACTTTGTGAGTTCGATCCTGACTTCAGATGGTTTTAAAAGACTATTTATTTATTTTATCTATTAAGCAAACCTAGGTATTCCAACTAGGTATGGAAGTTAGTTTAGAGGAGATAAGCTAGTGAAAGCAGTTCCTAAGGATAACAGGGGTACCGTTTTCATTTCTTTCAGCAAGACCATATTTCATGGACCATAATATGAAACAAATCTTTGGACCACAGCAGAAATGAAGTGACTCCACGTTGTTGGATGGTACTTCCCAGAATATCTCATCATGGTTGATGCCAATAATGGCAAACCTGGGCACTCCAGGTGTTCTTGGACTTCAATTACCAGCAGCCCAAATAAGCACTCCTGGAATGCCAAGGTTCGCCATCACTCTTAATCTATGCTAAGTTTGGTTTGTTGTTGTTGTATTATTTTTATTGTGTCAGAAGCACACAAAGGTGCTTTCTGGGTTGAAAAGATTTTTACTGGAGGAACTCCGCACAGAGGAAACCCAAATGAGGCTCATTTCATGTCCGCAAGACCTTTTCCCACTGAAGTGATCCCTATTTCTCTACTTGCAACTTCTTGCTTTCAAACTGCTAGGTTGGCAGGAGCTGGGACAGAGATGGGCACTCATTCCATCATGCAGTATTCTGGTCTTGAACTACCGACTTGCCGAACTTTCAGCTAACAACGTGAGGTTCTTAACCACTGAGCCACTGAAGTCCCATACTAAGGTTGATGTGAGATGGAGTCCAACAATATCCTGAGGTATCAGAATAACCATTGGTCCAGAACAGTGATGACCAACCTTTTAGAGACCAAGTGCCCAAACTGCAACCTAAAACCCACTTATTTATTGCAAGGTGCCAACATGGGGGGGGGGGAGGAAGCGCTCCCATTGGGCTGTTGGGCAAAGGGGCAGGGTGAAATCTGTGCTGAAGGGAGGGAGTAAACGCTCCCTTGGGCTGCTGAGCAGAGAGGTGGGGCAAACTCTGTGCTGGAGAAGAGAGGAAGTGCTCCCATTTGGCTGCTGGGCAGAGGGGCGAGGCAAACTCTGTGCTGGGGGAGGGAGGAAGCACTTCCATTGGACTGCTGGGTAGAGCAAACTCTGTTCTGTGGTGGCCGCACAGGTGCCCACAGAGAGGGCTTCAAGTGCCACCTTTGACACGTGTGCCATAGGTTCGCCATCACTGGTCCAGTCTATCATAATTCTTCTTATATTTAAATAAAATTTAAATATAAAAATTAAGTCTGACAAACAGGCTTGAGTCTGATAAGTAAGTAAAGCAATTTATGACACCTGTGGCTCAGAATGATTAACTTGTCTATAGTGAGATAAACAAATAGCATGCACCTGTAAATACTGTTTCCTAAAGGTAAAAACAACTGTTTGGGAATGATCATGCTGGCAAAACAGCTGCTTGTATTCTGGAGAGCAAAAAAAAGGTAGTTATCTTCAACAACTGCCAACTCTGGTGTTTTATCAGTACTATCTCATTAGCTGGAAACAAGGCTTAACTGCTTTGTTTATAAATTATGATTATTTCTGATTGCAGCAGTTACTGATAGTGCCACTCATTTGCAATGCAACTCTTTACATTTGTTTAATTACAATTTGAAGCAAGGCAGAGAAGATTAATTAACCCACCTGGCTGGCTGGCACATACTCCTGGCTCGGCTCTGTCATACTCATATACATGTTTTCCCCGTCAAACTGCAAATAAACAAAACAACAGATTTTTTTTAAAAAAAGACTGACACTTTGTAATGCTTCTATTAACTGAGAAATAGTATACAAACACACACACACATATAACAGTAGTTTGTCACTTGATATATGTATGCATATTGGATAGACAGACAGACTGACAGACAGACAGACAGATAGAAACTGTTTGTCATTTATACAGCTTGAAAGACACATAGTTGCACATGAACAACTCCTTCCCTGCTGTTCCTGTTGTTATCCATATTGACCTTGAATGTCAATGATTAAGAGTAATTAGTATGCTAGTAGTTGCAGTAAATAATGAATGGTTTCTTTTCATCGGCAATCTGTTTTTAAAACAAAATACCTCATTTTGTGCACCATGTCTACATAGTGCAATTGCTGCAAGGAAGTAATAAGTGAAAAGGATTTTTAAAAATTCTTTTGCAAAAACCGTAGAATAATGGAAAAATATTGACATGTCTCTTTATAGAGGCTAAGCTAGAAACACTGTATTACCATTACTTTAAAATAAAACATCTGTTTAAAAAATAAGGAAGGTGATCTAATGTTTGAGAAAGCAAAATACAGTAATACCCCGGATAACGATGGATAACGCTAAACCACATAACGACGACAAATTTGGGGGGAAGATTTGTACCGGATAACGTTCTTTTCAGCGTTATCCGATATAGTCGTTCTTAGCAGCAGGGTGGCTGGCTCCGTTCAGCTTCCCAGCCACCCTGCAGCTATGGAGGCAGGGGTGGGGAGGCTGGAAAGCTGACGGGGGGCAGGGAGTCCCCGTCAGCTTCCCCAGCCACCCTGCAGGTGTAGATTGGGTCCTCTGATCTCTCTGGAGCACTTTTTTTTTTTTTTTACCAATTTTGGGGTCTCTGATCCCCCTGCCGGATCCAGGGAGGTGGAGAAACCTGATCCAAGCTGTTTCTGGGCTTCCCCGACGTCCTCAGCCAGTGCAGCAAGCCAGAATGTCGGGATTCGTACCCTGATGTTTTGGCTTGCTGCACTGGCTGAGGACGTTGGGGAAGCCCAGAAACAGCTTGGATCGAGTCTTCCTACCTCCCTGGACCTGGCAGGGGGGTCAGAGACCCCAAAATTGGTAAAAAAAAATGGACTTTTTAAAACCAATTTTGGGGTCTCTGACCCCCCTGCCGTGTCCAGGGAGGTGGGGAGACCCAATCCAAGCTGTTTCTGGGTTTCCCCGACATCCTCAGCCAGTGCAGCAAGCCAAAACGTCAGGGTTCAAATCCC
Organism: Furcifer pardalis; assembly: GCA_030440675.1. Taxonomy (NCBI): domain Eukaryota; kingdom Metazoa; phylum Chordata; class Lepidosauria; order Squamata; family Chamaeleonidae; genus Furcifer; species Furcifer pardalis. The sequence goes on along the minus strand of CP126891.1, from coordinate 87,049,026 downwards.
GACATTCTGGCTTGCTGCAGCCTCCAGGGAAACAGGGCTTTTTTTTAACGTTGTGTGATCAATGCATCGCACAACGTTAAAAACCAGATAACGACGAGACTTGTGGAACCAAGTCTCAACGTTATCCGGGGTACTAGTGTACTGTATTCTGGATGTTGTATTAACTAAACAAAGATACCCAAAACAATAGTTTGTTAGTCTGAATGGTAAAATACATTTTTCTCTACTGTCAAGCCTTCGCCTAGAAAACCCTGGAAATATCCACTATAACTTGCAATCCCATAACTATCATCATCACCACCACCACTACCACCACCAAACTAAGATCTTCTAGCAATTGGTAGCTGCACAAATCTTGGCTCTCCTGGATGTAGCTCTCTTCTTCGTTTCTTTCCAGTCTGGACCAAGTAATGTGTCTCTGATGGGTTTGCTGGGTATTCAGTATTACAGATTATGGATACTTGGTGGATACAGGACTTGGAAGCACTGTTTTGTGGGTCTCTAGTCCTCTTTGGCTGAATGCTCCATTAAGGCTATGCTGGGGAATTGTTTGGTTCCCTTGTTGTTAGCTTGTATCACAGTACAAGACACTGTGTTTTAACATTTAATTGAAGTTGTTGGTTTTGGAAGGTCCATCTTAATTCTGTGGTGATGTTCTAGCTCTCATTTTATTTTATTTTTTCATACCAAAAAGGCCTTGGAAGTCCTGAATCAGCATGTAGTTCCATAGAAGGATAGGATGTACATCATGAAATAGAAGTTTGTTGGTCAAAATAAACAACAGTCTGGGATTTAGATTATAGCCTCTTTTTAGCGAGGCTGTACTCCCTTCAGAAGACCAGGTTTACTGCATGGAGGTGTTCTATTGCAGCCAGAATTTTGACTGGATTGTGTCAAGCAAGGTATTAAAATGTTATCAATTGTATAATAGCCTGCAAAATTATCTTGTACTATCCTTAACAAACTACTGCAGCCTAGCACAAGTTGAGAGTTCCTAAAGTTAAAAATGGAGTACATCATAAATGTGGGCTGGATGTGGCCTGGAAATGTTCTACAACTAGTCCACAAGACTCTTCTTCTAGTTTTCTCCCAATCAGTGATTAGAAATAAAAATGTATTTAAAGTACTAAGTGGTTTGTAAGCCAGGAATCTGTTTCACATTGCTGAGCTGGGCACTGAGGGACAAGAGCTTGAGCATGGAATTATTTTCTGCTTTGTAGGCTATGAAGCTCAGCACTTTGAAGCAGACATGCACAGAACTGTGCCGTACTTTGTATGCTTGTTGACAGTATATCAATATTAGTAATAATTTATATCTGCCAGTTTGAGTGCGTCTGATTGCTTTGTTTTTGGCCATGCCCTAATTCCTACTAACTATAATAATAAGTTTGAGTCAGAGATTATTCCAGGTTGAAAGGATTTTTCCTGGAGAAAATCCACTATGGGGATGCCTGATTGAGGCTCCTTTCATGTCGCTAAGTGCAGCCCTCAGGTAACCTTCCAGCATCCAGCTCAGCATCTTAACCACTAAGCCACCGGGGAAGCTACTAACTGAGTCTGCAAGATGCTTCTCAAACTGAAGGATTACTAGTAGACCAAAAACAAAAAAACCACCATACCTCTTTCCTGGTGTATAGCAATTCAACTGAGAGCCAATCCATTGCTGCTTTATGTCCATATAAATGCAGCCAATAGAGATAATTGCTTTAAAAAATAACAAAGGATTGCCACTGTAGGAACTGTATTACACTAAAGCAGTTGTGGTGAACCTATGGCACGAGTGCCAGAGGTGGCACTCGGAGCCCTTTCTGTGGGCACCCATGCAGTTGCCCATCCCTCTGCCCAGCAGCCCAATGGGAGCACTTCCTCCCTCCCCCAGCACACAGTTTGCCCCACCCCTCTGCCCAGCAGCCCAATTGGAGCATTTCCTCCCTCCCTTGTTGCCGTGTTGGCACTTTGTGATAAATAAGTGGGTTTTGGGTTGCACTTTGGGCACTTGGACACTAAAAGGTTCGCCATCACTGAACTAAAGCATTCTTTATCTACCATATTTGGAATCACAGTATTTGTATTCTATTATTATTCTATTCCAGAAAATAAAAAACATTAAAGTGTGCTGAAACACTATCTCATGTCATACAAAATAAATGTGGTATTTTCTTATTCTACACTTATGACACAGAAATCTCTGCTGTGCATATGCATACACCTATGCACACTATTCCACATAATTGACTTCAGAATGAAAAAGGACAAAAGGTTTACAGTTTGTTATTACAGATTTTCCTCTCTTTTTTATTTTCCTGTTATTCTCAAGTGTTAAGTGCCAGGGGCATATAACCTGGAAAAATTAAATTCTTGAAATAGGCCAGAATAAGCCAGCTCCCCCTCCCCCAGTATAAAGAAGTGGATATATTCACAAAAGCTTACTCTGAAATATATCAGTAAGTCTTTAAAAGTGTCAAAACTTTTTTGTTTTTTTTGTATATTTTGTTTTTATTTTTCTCTGGATATCATTGCACAAATACAGCTACCTAGAGAACACCTATTGTTCAGAAGCACTTTCTGAGAATTAACATATTAATGAATGATTCATGTCATCTGAAACTTTCTGAGGGCCTCCAGAATTCTTTTTTTTGGCGTCACCTAACTGCATGCTGCACAGAAGACATTTTTTACACAGCTGTGCTTTCTTCTCCTTTTCTATGACAATCTCAGCTAGAAAAAAATAAACCAGACATTCTGCAGTAGCATGTAGAAAGGTAGCTGGAAATATGTGCTGAGTCACTTCTCTGTTCATACCATGGCGAACCTTGGCACTCCAGATGTTTTCGGACTTAATTACCAGAAGCCCAAGTCAGCACTCCTGCTCCAAGGTTCCCCATCGCTGGTATATACCAAGCCGACTTCACTATATCATTTTATTTGCAACTTATAATCAATATACTCCTACATGTATCTTCCTCAACTGAATTCATCTGAACTGACTCCTAGACAGAAGTTTATAGAACTGCAGACTTTTTTTTAATAAAACGTTAATACAGTATATGTTTCATTAGCTTGTTGTATTAAAACATGTGAAAGGCTGGGCTTTCTGAAATGCAATTCTACATCCAATTCTGACTTGTCTTGTCTAGCACTGCACTGTTGGCTTTCTTAGCCATAATTAAAATTGTAAAACAATCAAATGGAACTCATTATCTGGCTCCCTGGAAATCAATCTATTTTTCTAATCATCAGTTTCTTTAAATGAGCCCCAGAATTGAAGGGGTTGCATTAAGTCTTCCTATAACTCAGTTATGAGGAACCTTGATTGAATTCACTGTTGCTTTGAGACTGGAAGTGAGGAAATTAAAATGGCAGTTGACACTGAAGTTTTTAAAGTGAATATTAGTCTCTGTTAGTGGTTAAGTGTTTGCGGTTAATCTTGCTGTGGAGTGGGATCCCAGAAGTTGCCCACAGATACCAACTGCGGATGCAAATTTCAGACTTGCATTAAGGGAAATGAAAATCCTTTCCATTACTTGTATCTACAGCTAAACTGCAAAACACATCAATAGACAATAACAAATTATGAGCCAATCAGGGAATTATGAGTCTGTAAAGTCTCAAGGGGGGGGGGAGGAGTGCACGGAAAGCTGTTTACCTTCCCACTAAAGTGGTACCTATTTATCTACTAGTAATTTCTTGCTTTTGAACTTCTAGGTTGGCAAGAGCTGGGACAGTGATAGAAACTCACTCTGTCATGCAGACTCAGGTCTCGACCTGCCAACCTGCCAGCCTTCTAGTCATCAAGTTCAGCATCTTAACCACTAAGCCACCACAGTCACATGCACAGTGTTCTGTGTCTAGTAATGCCTGTCACATGTCCATGGAAACGTCTGCAGATGCTGACAGCACTGACTTTTTGGCTATAAATGGAGATAAGCACTGAACCTTAAAGTCGGATATAACTGCATTTTGAGCAAAGGCGACCTTCACCTTTACCTAAAGTCTCAGAAAGCTATTTCAAAATATAGATGCTCATGTGAAACGGGTTTTTTATTTTACTCATACCTTATTAAAATAACCCAAGTAAATTTATAATCCTGTACCCACTCACTTAGAATAAGTTCCACCAAACTAAATGGGACCTGTGGTTGAGTAAAAACAAAACTGTACTATTATCTATAAGAATTAAGCCATCAATTCAATTCATGTCACTTTTAAATTAGTAAAATTAGTAAAAACCAAGCCCTTTGGCCTAACTGGGTTGCATTTTATGCTGGCTTACTATGGTTTATACAGGTATATGACACTACGTCTCAGCCAATACATGTGGACTTCCAAGTGTCATGCTAATGCTTTCTGAAAGTTTTGAGAACTGTTATTGGAAATTAATCTAGTATTTCATACGTGATAAATTACTTGTGACAAAGTTTCTTTTCATATTAAACTGCATGACCAGTTGGGTGAAACCATCAACAAAGCCAGAGTATTGTGTGATGTGATTTTTAATCAAGAAATGAAAAATTTCTACTTTTTTAATAAATGAAAACAATAAGAAATAATTATCACATTACCATAACTCACAGTGAGATATTTGCCTACAATTTTAATGGTTGAAAATAGTGATTTGTTATTTAAAAAAATTATAGGCTACTCAAAGCAACAATTTTACCTGCAATTTTGTACAATTACATAGAAATAAGGCCCACTGATTACAATTAAATTTATTTCTGTATAAAATTGTGTTACTAATGTAAGTGTATATAGATCTATCCCACAATGTAGACATAATTTGTCTGGTCCATATTTTTCTGCCAACTTAATCAATTCAGAGCTGTCAAACCTCTCAGTGAACTGAAACACATTTGAACATTTCAATTTGTCCTTTACACAATGTCAAAATTGGTTCACAACTGAGAAAGTTACTTAGATAAAAGACTACTTAGTACATAGAGAACAATGACTTCACTGTAATTTGCATACAGAAAAAGCTTCCAAATGGCATAGGATTTACAACTATACATTCTATAGTAGATTAATTACATCTTTGAAAACAACAAGAAATTTTCATCTGATTATAAAAGCAGCTCTAGAAAAAAAACTTCAAAGCTGAGCTACGATGTTAATATTTATTGACCAACTGAAAGTACCCAGTCAGCTTTACTATTACAGAATGCTACGTCTCAGACACATGATGAAACAGATGTCAAGTTAAAATGTAAGGTATATGAAAGGCCCATATGTAATAAAACTCCAGGTAATATGACACAGTACAGCAGAATTTGAGGTGGAAATCTCTTGCAGGAACTGTTAACAAGAAAACTGCTACTCCATTAAACAGGGGGCAGTAGAATACAAAAATGTTAAAAACCTGTCTTGAGATTAGAATGGATAAAGAATGAAACCTTTATGCACAATAATATAAACAATTTTTTCTCTTCAGCACAAGATATTTTAAAATAATGTTGTAGAACGAGAGAGGATTGTTATAGCAACAGCAAAAGCAGTTACACTTATATAACCCCCCCCCCCCCCCCCAATAATAGCTCAGTACACTCTCTGGGTGGTTTACAAATTAATTAGTATTTTGCCTCCAACATGCCAGGTACTCATTTTACCGACCCTGAAAAAATGGAAGGCTGAGTCAACCTTGTGTTAAGGTCAGGATTGAACTCACAACATTTTGGTTGCAACACAGCAGTTTAACCACTGTGCCGCAAGGGCTATCTGATACAAAGAATGGAATCCCTTACACACAAAAAGTTCAGATTGCTGATCCATCCATATTCATGCATACATGTCTCTTGAAAAATTATTATACGAGCATAGCTGTGGCCCTATCTTGAAGCTAAAACCTATAAATTACATGCTGCCATTATAACCTGAAATCAAGAAGAGTGGATGGAATATATTTCAGTATGTGATTTTTACAAATTTTTGTCTAACTTTATAGGTTTTAATAGATCTGAAGTTTGTTAGCAGTAGAGTTGAAGTTGGGTGTGTGTGTATTAGGTCAAATTAGATCAAAGGAATACTACTATTGATAAACATGTTTTATATTCTTTGGGCTAACAGTAGCAGAATATCTGTGGTGTGTTTTTTTAAAAAAGAAAAATGATGTAGATTAAACTGTGGCTGGTGATAAAATGTCCTTGCACATGGTCAGTAGCACCTCTACTTAGAAGTTGTTAGAATGGTGGAATGAGGGCTCCAGGGGGGTAAACAGAAAGAGCCACCTTAAAGACTGTGGTATTTTTGAGCCACAATCGGGCGTACTCTGGCAACCTTGTGTTGCCAGGTCAGGCATTCCCCATTAGGTTTCTTATTTCCCATTTTAAATTTTACAGAGAATTGAACACATAGCCTTGCAAAATATAATCAAATTCCATATGAAAAAGACCAAAACAAAACCTCTTTCATTAAATCTGTTTTGGTGAAAGACGTTCCTTATTTACTCAAGCTCCACAATACTGGGAGATGGAAGCTTTTAGGTTATATTACTTATGTAATATGTTTATAGTACATTGGAGCTGAATGACAGTCAGTGACAAAGAGGTGGATCTAAGTTACATTTTTCTTTCGTCCCTGGAATAGGTACACATGAGTTCATGCAAGTGAAACCATAATGCATTTAAAGCTTCCATTCCATGTTAGAAGCACTCGTGAGTAATTAGTACCTTCCAAACAAAATGAATAATTAACAATAACCCTATTAGGACATTAAATCTGTATGCACATAGAATTAAACATGTGATCATGATGAGGGGATGAAAGTTAGCTCCACCCCATACTAATCCATGAAGATAGGTAGGTAGACCTTTATGTGTTCATCATCAAGTTCTACAGAGGTGCTTACAGAAACTCACAAAAATTCTACCTGACATCAGTTGGGGAGAAGAGAAGGGGACAGTGTTTGTGTGCACAAACCCATCCGTCACCATGAGAAAAGTTTGATATGTTTTCAGCCATAATTCCTGAACAGGCTAATAAAATGCTAGCAAACATTTAAGGACTGTCGGGACAATTACAATTAAACATTAGTTCAGGGGTTCCCAACCTACGGCCCATGGGCCAGCCCCAGCCCATGGCACTATTTCATGCCGCCCTCACCACTCCCGGAAGTGGAAGCAGACACGTTTACGTGCCTCTGCATGCATAAACACACCTGTGCCTGGTGTAAACGTGGTAGTGGGTGCATCTATGGCTGTTGTAAATGTGCCCACTTCCGCCCCGCTCAGTTGTCCTGGAGCATGGTCAGTCCTACAGTGTAAAAAGGTTGGGAACCCCTGCATTAGTTCCTTAATATTATAATTATATGATGAAATTTAGAAAAACCTATTACACTAGTACCTTGGATAATGATGAGACTTGGTTCCACAAGTCTCGTCGTTATCCAGTTTTTAACGTTGTGCGATGCATTGATCACACGACGTTAAAAAAGCCTTGTTCCCCTGGAAGCTGCAGCAAGCCAAAACGTCGGGATTTGAATCCCGACGTCTTGGCTTGCTGCAGCCTCCAGGGAGGTGGGGGAACTTTGGAAACAGCTTGGATTGGGTCCCCCGACCCCCCGGAGCCAGCAGAGGGGTCAGAAAGCCCGAAATGGGTGAAAAAAACATCAATTTTTAACCCATTTTCGGCTCTCTGACCCCCCTGCCAGCTCTGGGCAGGTCAGAGGACCCAATCCAAGCTGTTTCTGGGCTTCCCCAACGTCCCTGGCCAGTGGAGCAAGCCAAAATGTCAGGGTTCAAACCCTGACGTTTGGCTTGTTGCACTGGCCAGGGACATCAGGGAAGCCCAGAAACAGCTTGGATCAGAACCTCTGGTCTCCCTGGAGCAGGCAGGGGGGTTAGAGAGCCCAAAATGGGTAAAAAAAAACACAGACTTTTTTTTTACCAATTTCAGGCTCTCTGATCCCCCTGCCTGCTCCAGGGAGATTAGAGGACCCGATCTACAGCTGCAGGGTGGCTGGGGAAGCTGATGGGGACTCCCCGTCAGCTTCCCTAGCCACCCACCCATGCCTCCGCAGCTGTGGTGTGGCTGGGGAAGCTGACGGGGGAGCCCACCGTCAGCTTTCCAGCCACCCCACCCCTGCCTCCGCAGCTGCAGGATGGCTAGGAAGTTGAACGGAGAACCCTATTCAGCTTTCCAGCCACCTTGCTGCTACGAAATGACTGCATCGGATAACGCTAACAGATTTCTTTAGAAATTTTGCATCGTTATCTGATTTCAGTGTTATCCGATGCACTCGTTATCCGAGGTATTACTGTATAAGAAACTATCCAGTTTAGTGTGAATTCCACAAAGCTGGACTGAACAAGAAGGAAGATGAATAAGAATTGCAGCTAGACTATCATTAGACAGCAGGCCTAAATAGGAAGGTTGAAATCAGCTTTAAAAAAACAAACAAACCAGCAGCTATGATGATGATTTTTAGCCACTTTAAGAAGAGTGAAAGAATGCAGTAGTCAGAATCAAAGAGTTTATGGAAAGGAAATAGATAACTTGAATATTATGTAAAGGGTTAGAGTTAAGGAAGAAAGGGAGACGAGATGAACATAATCCTGACAAAGAGACCAGTATCCATACGAGAACAAAAACAGCAGATGGATTAGAGGAACATGCTTTAAAAAAAACCTAGTTAACATTACAGTTACAATATTAAAAGTTAAGTTTCTCAAATGTAACTAGTTGCTTTTAACTTTGACATTCGGATTCTATATATTACTTAGATACAACCACACTGAGTAACCTAAGACAGGATGGAAAAAAATTAAAAGGGGGTACAATTCTTAATTAAGGAAAGCAATCAGATTAACATGAAAATGGCAGAATGATATGTTATGAACAAACAATGAAGCACAATAAGATGTTGATTTATTTGTATTATAATGATTGAAATCTGTGCCTGCTCTAGTTATGACTTACTCATGGATTCTAGCCACTATGTACGATTTTCCTTTCTTTGTCCTCTACTGTTTTTCAGCTATATTATCTGTAAAATAATAATCCGGAAAAAGCTTTCAAACTGCCATCATTTTTTAAAAAACAAACAAAACACAGCTGCAAAATGAACAATATCTAGGATTCTTAATGACAGCAAAAAATGACATTTGTAAGTCTGAAATGATAGAATATGGATAAAGCAAAGACAAATTATGGAAGTAAATCATCTACTGATTAGGCTAAGGGGAAGGGGGGTTGATCTTGTTATAGAATCCATTATAGCTAAAAACAGAACAGCTCTGTAAATGATACGTCATTACAAAACTGAAATAATCTGGACATGATTTTTGTGATTTGAACAACTACATGACATTTCTGAATAGAGAGAAAGAAGAGAGGCAATGTTTTTGACCATACAGTGATACCTCGGATAACGTTTGCATCGGATAACATTTGAATCGGATAACATTGGGGAATTTGAGGCAAACATTTGCATCGGATAACATTTTGTTAACCATTATGTTAATGTTATCCAATCCATCAGATAACACACCAGAAGCGGAAATAAAACTCACCCAGCTTCTGGGAATGGCGAGAGTGGAACGGGCCAGATGAATTGGTGTCAGGGCCGGATCGGATGCACAGGCTGTAGTTTGGGCACCCATAAACCACGTGCCTGGCCCATGGCCTGAAAAGTTTGGGCACCCTTGCTGTTAGCTTTTAAAACTGATTTCTGTGCACATGGCTCCATATGGCAGCTCTGCATGATTATAAATTTCATCCATTTGGGGTTGTTGGGTTTTTTTTGCCTCTTAACTTTTAAAATGGAGGCAGGACATATTGAAAGAGCCCCCCCCCTCCAAAAAAATGTCTTGGAGATCTTGGAAGGTCAGTGCACTAGAGCATGTTGGTATCCATGTTGGGTCCTGCATCTATCCCTCTTAGCCAGGGGTGCACAAACTATGGAAAGCAGTAAACAAGCTAAAATTTGTTTTCTTCTGCTCACATAGTTTTCCTGGTGTGCCATGGCATCAGTGTTAAAAAAAAATCTGTCATCAAAAAGAGGGAGCACTTCTTTTAAAACAGCAAGTTTAAAAAATGCTGTCTGTCTTTGCTTAGCTAAACTTGTCAAACTGGTTTGGCAAGCTTTTGTAATGCATTTACCCTTTAGACAAAGGTTCCAGCATGTTTCCTTGACTGTCCCTTGAAGCCTGTGTTGCTTATCTCTATGGAGTCAACGTTATCTGATCCATCTGAATAGGATTTTAATGTTATCTGGTGCATGTATCGGATAAAGCTAAAAATCAGATGTTAAGACTTGTGGAACCAAGTCTTAAAGTTATCTGAGGTATTACTATACCTTCCAAAATCCCAGCTTTCATATGGAGAAATGCCTTTGTATAAAATTGAAAATAGAAACAGCAGTCTTCCAATTTTCAGGGGAAAAAATCCAACTACTGAATCCAATTATACATTATCCATATAATGTATAAGGTGAAAAAGGTCCAAACCACAGGCCTTTGTCTACAGCACCATGTACCTCCCTGGGAAGCTACATGGTTTTGTTCACCCTATTACAGGGGTTCTCACCTTTTTAAGATGGGGGCTGGGTCACGCTCCCTCAGGCAGCTTTGGGGGCCGGATGGTCATTTTGCCCTTCCTCCACCACATAGCACTTCCTGGTGAGTTGGAGGCGGTGGGAGGGGCATATGAAATAGTGTCGTGGGCTGCATCCAGATCACAGGTCGCAAGTTGAGAATCCCTGCCCTAGTGTATCATTTGCCTCTTGTCCTAATGTCACAGACTGCTATGACATAACACCAGAATATGCAGTTGTATAGAGAATAGACAATGCATCTGAAATGACCAGATGTCAACACTGCATCTGAACCATAATGACACTGACTATTCATGCTTCCACATTGTAACATACAGATAGACAGAGGTTTTCAAGGCCCCAGATACAAGTTCTTTTCAGTCTCTTTCACCTGAGATGATGAACATTTTTTCTATATCACTGAATTTCTCAGTCCCACTTGCCTTTCACATTGTGGCTGTTTGGCTGCTGGAGATGGGATTATGTGATGAAGGGACTTCCCCCTTAATTTTCCATATTATAACTCAAGTTTAGTAACTATTTTTAGAATAAAAAGAAATATTCAATCCATTTAAAATGCATTGTTTATATAAAGCTAAACAACATATCTACCACAAATCGTAATTCTCCCCATTTTAAATTTATATTTGTTTGAGGAATTTGAGAGATTCTGAATTTTACTTTTGGCCTATCTGTAACATTTTACCAATCTGCCACATATCCAGCTTTTGATCCAATACATGCTGCCAAAAATGCATAGTTTGCAATGGGTTGTATCGTCTTCTCACAGATTACACATATGTACTGATCAATAACATAAGAAAGAATCTTAACTCAGTATCACTGTGTTTGTGCTAGTTCTGAAATTACCTGTCAAGGCAGATAGGCTATGACTTTAAGAATGCTTCTCTGCAGTCTTTTATCATTGCTACCAAAGCACAGAACATACTATGATCATATTGAGATCAAATTCAACTATATATATGAGCAATCCTGAATAACTGAGAGACAGAACATGTGAAAGACCAGCTATTTAATGCTGAGCTGCGTACAGCTCAGTCTTCTTCAGAGGTCCTTCTGTATGTCCCCAAACAATTAGTATGGTTCATAATAAAACAAGGCAAACCTTGTAGTTGCTCCCCAGATGTGAAATACCCTCACTAGGGCAATCCCATCGATGTCCAGTTTCACACAGACATTTCAACCACATTAATTCCACACACGCAACGATAATGAAGTACAGCAGCGACTCAATGCCAAGTGATGAGTGGCAGTAAATAACCTGACTCCCTAAAGGGGCCAACAGCTACAGATGGGTGAGCCCCTTTGGGTGGGATGATGGTCCCCTCAGTGGAGGAAATGCCACTGGAAACCATCATATTGGGCCCAATGGAAAAATGAGCAGAGGAGGAACTCTGATTCCCAATGGTGATGGAGGCAGAAGAGGCTATGCCATATGGACTAGCTGTGAAGGCGCACCTTGATAATATCCTCAAGCCTGTGACAGTCCATTGCAGTCTCAGTGTTAAATCAATACAAATACAAATTTCAGTGTTGGCTTCTCAAATTATCCTTTTCTTAATCTTTCTGTGGATGTCTAGTGCAGTTTGGCCAAATGTAGGATACAAGAAGTCCTGTGTGTGTGTGTGCGTGCGTGTGTGCGCGTGTGTGCATGCGTGTGTGTGCACGCACGCACACACACACGCGCGCGCATGCACACACAAATAAATAAAAGCAAGACTCCGAGGTCAAGCTTCCATGACTGTGCTACATTTTACTTGTTTCTTGTACCTCTGACAGAAGTTAATGCAACACTTTAGAAAGGCTGTAAAATCTATTTAACTTTCTGTCCTGAACTGCATGTGCCAGTACCTGGCCTAGCCTCAAAATGATTATCGTCTCTCTGTGCAGTGTACTGGCTGAATGAAGATGCAGCACTGAGCACAGCGGGCTAGCAAATGCAGGATCAGACTAAGTGGAAGAGAAGGAGAGTCCAGACAGAGTCAAAGTGAATATATCAAACACACCACAGCATGGACTACCATTCTGTCTTGTATGAGGCGGTAGGCATGTAAAGGTGAACTATGGACACTCTCTGTGGGATTTCATCTTCTTTTGACCTTGAGGGTTAAATGCATTTTTAAAAGATCACTGAAGTCCCAAAACACTGAATAAATTGTTTATTGAATATAGTGACAAAACTTATCAGACATACACACTAAGGGAGGGACAACATCCAGGACTCCAGCTTAGTCTTATTTTTCCCAAATCAGCTTTTCAAGAATGGGCACATCTTCCTGCATTCCAAATATTCAGCTATGAATATTTTGTACCAATAAATACCATACCCAAGGAAGGGAAAGTTATTGCATTCTACTCAGTTACCTTTTTAGGCTAATAAAGTATTAAAATACAACTGAAAGAGAACAGAGCATACCAACATTTCTGCCTTCTTGACTTTGAGAACTTTGAGATATGAAGGGGAATTCCTCAGACATGAATTGGTTATTGTGATGTCAGAGGAGCTAGGTTCTTAAACAATAATTAAAAATAATGTATGTACACATAGGGCAGTGAGACATGAATTTCCTGCATTATCTTCTAAACCTGAAGATGTGTGTGTGTGTGTGTGTGCTGTGCACACAATATTAGTTTAGGACAGGGTTTCTCAATCTTGGGCCCCCAGGTGTTCTTGGACTTCAGTTCCCAGAAGCCCAGGTCAGTATACCTGCTGATCAAGGCTTCTGGTAACTAAAGTCCAAGAACATCTGGGGGAACAAAGTTGAGAAACTCTGTCCTAAACAAACACAAACATCTTCATGCCACATGTGTGCCCTTTCACAGATTTGCTGTGGAGAGCCTTTAAAGCAGTGTTTCCCAACCTTTGGTTTTGGGACTTCAATTCCCAGAAGCCTAAGTCCGTGATGGCAAACCTTGGCACTCCAGATGTTCTTGGACTTCAATTCCCAGAAGCCCAAGCACGCTGTGAATCCACACAAATGGATTTACTGCGATTCATCCGCCCCGTGCTGCCCTCATCACTCCCGGAAGCAGGAGTAAAACGCACCCATACGGTTCGCCATCACGGGCCTAAGTCAATTCCCCAAAGCACTGATCAGCCAATGTACTGGCTTAGGCTTCTGGGAATTGACGTCCTGCTGTGGGGCGTGTGCCCCACATTGGAACCCACTGCTTTAAAGTCTTCACACATGAGACAATCAAACTTTGCCCTCTTCCACCATTGCTTGCTCTGAAATTTATCTCCCCACATGAAGAAGCAGAGCAATTTGCTGAAACTCCAATTTGCAGAGATCTAGAAACACTAGTTATCTTCCACTTGTATATAAAAAATAAATAATGCAACAAGCAGGATTTTTCTACTGTGAAAAACATATCATTAGGAATAAGCAATAGTTCTTCCCTTGCCTTTTAGCTGGGCTACCAGGGCTATCAAAACTTTATCCTTTTCCTTCCCAATAATAATAATTTTATGTCAGAAATTATTCTGGGTTGAAAGGATTTTTGTGGAGGAAACTCCACCGCTCAGGGAACATCCAGATGAGGCTCCTTTCATGTCCCCAAGAGCTGGGACAGAGACAGGCGCTCAATCCATCATGCAGTACCCAGGTCTCGAACTGCTGACTTGCCAGTCTTTCAGCTAACAAGGCGAGTTTCTTAATCACTGAGTCATCGCAGTCTTTCTCTTCCCAATTATTAATTTGGATTTCCCCTACTCTTGTTTTTACATGCCCATATTTTAGTTAAATCTACTTTAAACCATTTTGCATCCCCTCTGCTTTGATGTATCTCTGAATATTTTAAAAAAAAAAACCACATATTTTTATAAGTTAAAACAAACAAAAATGGGAATGTGGCAAATAAAGGACTCTGAACTGGGTTGTAAGAGAAATTGAGTGCCATCAACTGCTGCACAACTTCCAGTGTTCAGGCAAATCTCCCACCAGTTTCCTTCCTTCCTCTGCCAGAAGCCAGTAAATAAATGTAGCCAGTAAATAAATAAATGACTCAATAAATATAGCCATGACATTGAATTTGCAAGAGGTGGTCAGGACTGTTAATGACAGGATTCTTCATTGGACATTAGTTCATATGTCTACTAAACTTCAGAATTTGCTCATCAGAAATGTTTGTTAAAAGAGGAAGGAATATCCCTAGTTAGCAGCTTCACTGCTGCAGTGCTCAGCACACTTGATTGCTGCCATATGTGCCACGTTTACCTCCCTTCTGGTCCAGAACACAGGCAAATATGCTAAAATAGAAAAAGCCAAAGTGTTGCAAAATATAAAGTGTTTTCAAAAATAAGTGATCTTGGTAATTTCATTCTATCCTACCTCCTATCAACACGGAAGATTCAATGTTGCAGCATTCCCATAGGTGACTACCCAGACTCTTCTTAAAATCCTTTAATGAAGGAAAATCCACCATGAGCCAAGCACAGAAACTGTTGAAAAATAGGTTCAGAGTCTGATTTTGCAGAGGCTGTGAATCCTCTCCAGAGTTTATCTTAAATTTAAAGGCGTTATCCAACATAGTAATTAACAACATCAATTGCACTTATATACCTCCCCACTTAGTGCACTCTCTGGGCAGTTTACAAGGTAATTAGCATTTTGCCCATAACATACTGGGTACTCATTTTACTGACCTCAGAAGGATGGAAGGTTTGTGTACCTTTTGCATCATCAGGATCAAACTCACAACGTCACTAACAGTTTTTGGCTGCAGTAGAGCAGTTTAACCACTGTGCTGCAAAGGGCTCCCTGGCTGAATCTATTGGGATGTAAGGTTCAGGACCCTGGGTAGTTCTTGTAACACCCAGACTATAACCTGTAGTGGATTAAATGCTTCTGTGACATGAGCATCACCTGAACTCCTGCAGTACCAAGGCAGCACATTTAATTGCTAAATAGCTTGTTTCTTTAGAAATGTCTACCTTTTGCTACTTTACCGTAGAAGACAGAAGCTGTTCTTTTCAACAACAATCCTCTATGGGTAAGTCTACTGAAATACAGCCATTAAGCAGGGAGAAGGCCTTTTTCAGAAAATTCAGAACAAAATCTATATTGTTTCTTTTCTGTTATCAGTAACTCCATCTTCTTTTTAAAGTCAGTTTTAAGTCACAAGTCTAAATCTATTTGCTATACCAGTGTCTCCCAAATTCTGGTTCTTGGACTTCAATTCCCAGAAGGCTAAATCAGTCCACTGACTGATCAGTGCTTTGGGGAATTGACTTAGGCTCCTGGAAATTGAAGTCCAAGAACCAGAATTTGGGAAACACTGTGCTATACTATGGAATTTCTACTGAGTAAAAAGTCCCACCATGGTAGTAACTGTATAATCAAACTATTTTACAACAGTTGCTGCTATACAAACAGTGAACTCTGCTACTTGCTAGTAACAATGTTCGTATTACTAGACCAATGGGACATTCTGCTCAGAAGACACTCAATAGAACAGTCTAAATCACCTGCTGAATGGTAATAGATCAACACATATGTAAATCCCATTGATTGGTGGGGGGGGGGGGTCTACAGTATTACAGATTAGCAACTGGAATTATGTTGCAGAGATGAGGGGATGGGAGTAGGTGTAACACAAGTCACCAAATGATATTTGTGACTATTACAAATGAAAGTCTCCATATTTTAATTTACTTGCAACTAATATTTTCAAGACATTGTCCACAACTTAATGATTAGCAGCTTCCCAGGAAAAAAAGCCACAAGTTTTTTTTTAAAAGAATAACTTCTTTTGTTGCACTTTGAAATCCATCAACATCTAACTGATGTGACCATTGCTTTCAATCTCGTTTTAAACAACTGTATTTTTAAAAAACCACAATTGGAAAAGATGGTCTAATTATAGATGACCTCTATTAGAATGCCCAGTGGTTGTACTGGCTATGAAATACAGTATCCCCAAAACAACCCCTTTTCTTCATTCCAGTTTCTTCAATATATCTCATGTTATGTGCTCCAGATCATTCAAATAATTTTCTTCTGAATGACTGTTTACAGTCCAGAGTAGTCAGAACAGTGATTTAAAAGCTAAACAGGTATTCAGCACATTACAAGGCAATGCAGTGGAACACTTGGTAATACAGAAAATTGTGTGAATTATGTATCTGATTTTATTTCATGCTTGTAGATACAGCTCACTGGAAATGCACGACCAGCAGATACAAGAAGGAATACAAAGTAAAAGCAATGTCATGCATTATGCTATAGGTGGAAATTCTGACAGATTTATCAAGCAGACTCCAAGGAGAGTGGAGTTCAAGCCTTGAGCTCATCAATAGTATATAAATAAACTGAGCAATTAGGTACAAAGTGACTATCTTATCAGGCAACTTATTAACTTATAAATGCTACACATATTGCACTTTGAAAAAAGTGCTATGCAAAGACCTAGGAAATGGACTACAAAAAGTTATTTCTCAATGTTAGACCACTACCATTAAACAACACACTGCCATAAACGGCAACCTTGTGTTGCTGGCTAATCTTTCTCACACTGGTTCAGGTGAAAGGAACTGCAGAATGAACTCACCAAAAGGTGCCTTAATTTTGGTAGTTACACGTTGGGCCTAGTCACAGAAGAAGAAATTAGCCCAATGTAAACAAGAGTGAGAGGCCACATAATTAAGACCTCATTTTCTCAAGTAGGGTTAGAAATCTAGATGTTTCTTAGTCCCACAGCTTTCTATGATATTTTCTGCCTTTTTTCTTACTTCCTCTCCAAGATTTGCCAACCAGTGTAAAGTCCTCAGATTCTTCTTGTAAAACCTTCTGCATCTCTCTGGCACTGTGTCCACTCCGACCCTATGGAGCCTCCTGCCAATGGAGCTACATCTCCAGACGGGGCTTCTGCTCTTTAGGAAGAATCTAAAAACATGGCTGGCAGGGCAGGTATGGGGTATGGGTTGCACAATGACTCTAGCTCACTGGATGATTTAAACCCCTCTCCCCCTCTACTTTTTAATCAGTAAGATTAGTAAAGTGTAGCAATTTTGTGCACTTTTAATCTTTTTAGATTTAAATTTTAAATTTTAATTTTAACAGTTTTATACATTTGAGGTTTTTAGGTAGTGTTTGTGTTTTTATTATGATGTCTTTTATTACTTGTAAACCACCTTGAGTCACTTCAGTGAGAAGGGCGGTGGATAAATATGAAAAAATAATAAATAAATAAATAAATTTAGAGATACTGTGCAGAATTGTCATCATTCTCTACATCTAGATAAACCTTTCTTACTGCTATCCAAGTGAATAATTAGCACTAAACAGCCATTAAGAGCAAGAAAAACAAAAGGCTGTGATGACCCTTATTTTGCAGAAGCAACCCAGTTCCGGTAACAAAACAGGGTTCATTCCCTCAACAATACCTGTATCGAAGATCCAGTTTGTTTAGCCAGTTTGTTAAACTAGCTAAAACCCTGTTGCAGTTACACAAATTGCATAATTTTAGAGATGTAAAGCAAAAATGACCACGATAAGGGACAAAGATGGCAAGGAGTTAGCTGATGCAGAAGAGATTAAGAAAAGATGGAAAGAGTACAGAGAGGAACTCTATAAAAAGGACTTCAACACTCCTGATAATCATAATGATGGGGAAATTGAACTTTAGCCAGACATCCTAGAGAGTTAAGTCAGAAAGGCCTTAAAAAGCACTGTAAACAACAATGCCAGTGGAGATTATGGTATCCAAGTTGAACTTTTCAAAGCCCTAAAAGATGATGGAATCAAATTATTACATTCTATATGCCAGTAATTTGGAAAACACAACAATGGCCACAGGATTGGAAAAGATCAGTATATGTTCCAATCCCCAAAAAGGGAAATGCCAAAGAATGTTCAAATTATTGAACAATTGCACTCATCCCACATGCTAGCAAGGTGATGCTCAAGATAATACAGGATAGACTGCAGCAGCATGTGGAGAGAGAATTACCAGAAGTGCAGACTGGGTTCAGAAGAGGCAGGGGTACTAGAGACCACATTGCCAAAATACGTTGGATAATGAAGTGAAAAAAAAAGGAATATCAGAAACAAGTCTACTTCTGTTTCACTGATTACACTAAGGCCTTTGACTGCGTGGACCACAACAAAATGTGGCAAATAATTAAAGCGATGGGAATACCAGAGCACCTTATATACCTCATGAGAAATCTGTACATGAATCAAGAAGCAACAGTTAGGACAGAATATGGAAGGACATTTGGAATAGGAAAACGTGGTTTGGAATAGGAAAAGGAGTAAGACAAGGCTGCATTTTGTCACCCTGCTTATTAAACTTATACACAGAGCACATAATACGCAATGCAGGGATGGAAGAATCACAATTTGGGATCAAAATTGCTGGGAGAAACATCAACAATTTGAGATATGCAGATGATACTACCCAAATGGCAGAAAGTGAGGAGGACCTAAAGAAGCTCCTGATTAGGTTGAATGAAGAAAGTGCAAAAGCTGGATTGAGACTCAATATCAAGAAAACCAAGATAATGGCAACAGGCCCTATCTGTCCCTGGAAAATAGATGGGGAAGAAGTAGAAGCAGTGACAGATTTTACTTTCTTTGGATCAAAGCTCACTGCAGATGGTGATTGCAGCCATGGAATCAAAAGGCAATTCATTCTTGGGAGGCAAGTGATGAGAAACCTGGGGAACATCATGAAAAGTAGAGACATCACATTGCAAAGAAAAATTGTATAGTCAAAACAATGGTATTCCTGGTGGCAATGTATGGTTGTGAGAGCTGGACCATTAGGAAAGCTGAGCGCAGAAGAATAGATGCCTTTGAAATGTGGTGTTGGAGGAGAGTTTTGAGAGTATCTTGGACAGCGAGAAGAACAAATAGGTCAATCTTAGAAGAAATCAACCCTGACTGCTCCTTAGAAGGTCAAATAGTAAAGATGAAGCTAAAGTACTTTTGACTTCAAATGAGAAGAGAGGATTCACTTGAGAAAGCCTTGATGTTTGGAAAGGTGGAGGACAAAAGAAAAAGGGGGAGGCCAAAAATGAGATGGCTAGATGGTATTGTAGAGACAATGGGCACAGAACTGAGCGAGTTGAGGATGATGGTGGAGGACAGTAGTCCATGGGGTCGCAAAGGGTCAGAATCGACTGTGCGACTGAACAACAAAAAGAGGTCAACTGCCACAAGTTAAGAAATCTCCATAGATCTCATTTGCTGCATGCTGACTCACCCAACACAGTATGTGACAGATAACATCTGCCATTTGCAGAATTGTACAACAGAACTTCAGCCACTGTATCAGATAGTACTTTGAATCTGTTAATATGTTACCTGTCTCCCCCTCCCATTTTGACTTCAAGAAATATTTTGAGCATTCTCATGAATTTCCTGTGAAAAGGTAAGTCTGACAGGTCTGTGGTTCTTCTGTGTGAAGTATTGTTCTCCTCATAGTGTTTGTATCTCTTTATTGCTCTTGTCAGTTCCATTGGTCAGTTTAAAATTGTATTGTACCTTCCCATGAAACTCAACCATTTGAAACTGATAAGTGTAAGAGGTTAAAGATACAAGAGTTCTGCAGAAGGCTATAATTGCAGCAGAAGCAGCACAGAAATGTAAAAGTTAATCTTGCACAGGAAATCAATGAAAAGCATAAATGAACAAATTAACAGTACTCAGCAGTTTTACCTGGTGCTTTCCCAGGAATTGTGCTTACCCCTGTGGGAGAACCAGACGGGCTCACCACTGCAGTGAGATAGAAAAAAATGACAGAATCAAAAGAGTTGCAGCATATTCACTATAGCCATACTCTTAAATAGATTGACAGCAAGACACACAAACAACAGCTACATTGGTTTGAAATAGGTTTGAAAATCCCTGTCAATGTAGAAGGACTCAGTGGTCAGTAAGAATTCCAAGGTTAATTCTCAGACTTGGTGCAGGAGGAATTATAAATTGTGAATTTCTGCATCTCCATTCCCCATACTAAGGAGAAAGATCATTTATGTTCTTCATGACCTTGAAGCAGGTTAGGGAACATAGGGGAACTCCAGGTATGGTTTGAACTCCAGTTCAACTAGCCAGTGTGTCCAATGTTGAGGCATGATAAGAGTAATTCACAGATAGGTAGATTTCCCACTTGTTTTACTGACAGAAACATAAATTGTGAAGGCACAATGCTCCCCCTCATTTTACTAAAAGTGTAATAAATTATCATCTCCTTAAGTCATATTGTGCATTGCCTTGCTACTGTCACATCTTTGGAAGCTGGTCTACACAGTTACTTCCAAACTTGTGGACATATGTTGCTGGACTATGACTGCTAGAAATATTCAGCTTTGGTCTTACTTTCTGAGACTGCTGGGAGTTCATGCCAACTAATATCTGGGAACCAAAGGGAAGTCACACTGCTACAGAATGTCTCATCAATATGAGAGATAGTTTTTGAGGGAATACAAAAGCTTGGTGTCATTATATCAATCCTTTATCTAGGGATCTTAATCGTGCCTTCTTGTCACACCTCACCACTTGCCCTCTTACCAGCAGTGTCTGCCACCTCCAATATGGAGCAACCCCCCCCCCCCTTATGAGTTCCCCTTGGCTCCACTTGGCTCAGGCTAATGTGGGTGCAGGGAACCAATTATTCAGAATTAGGTAGCATCAACGTGACCTCTTATCAGCGTGGTCCAGTCAACCCCAGTCCCAATTCAATAGACACAAAGGATCTATATTTATTAAGGTTTATTAAGTAAGTTAAAGAAATGAGTATAGCAATCAAACTTGCAAACTTAGTCATTCAAAGTACAGTATATACAAAAATAATAAAAACTTAACTGGCGTTGACCCTTATGGCCTGTTGAATACTCACACTTCCTGTGTGAGGCTCCCCATGGTTTCCCAGAGGCCAGAGAGCAAGCAATTTCTCCCATTGTGGTTTTATTATTCTGCTATCAGTATTCCCACATGGGGACTTTCAGCCAATTGAAATTAAATGTACATTCCAGTGTCTCTTTTTGGTATGTTGTATACAGAGACTCCTACACATGAAAATCTCCATCTTGAAAGTACTAAAGCACAAGGTAATTAGGTGGGCAAAAAGACCATGAAAAAGCACAGTTTAAAAAGGGGCTTATTTCATGAGCTGGAATTTCAGCTCATGGCTAGTGCTGGAACTCCAAGACATTAAGAGTTCATCTGACAACTCCCCTTGTAACCTGTGGATGCCAATTACATTTTTGAATGGTGACAAGCTTATAGTTTAGATCAGTGATGGGATGTAACAGGTTCTCACCAGTTCTCCAGAACCGGTAGTAACTTTTCCCAGTGTCTTGGAGAACTGGTAGCAGCTTTTGGGGGGAACCACCTTCAGGGCTTACCTTTTCACTGGTTCCCCCACTGCGCATGTGCTTGGCACGTATGCATGGCCTCCTTGCTGTCCTCCCAAGCAGGGAGGAGGAAGAGAAGCTGCTAGCCTGAAAGCTCCCCAGGGTAAGTGACTCACCTTTGGATGTGGTGTATTTTAATGTGTATTTAATACCTTTACCTATATTGACCTACTACCACAGTTCCTAAAAAGGCCTGAGGTGTGTGTGTGCGCATGTGTGCTTATTTTTATTTTATTATATTATTATTTTGTATTTTTATTTGGCCCCGCCCATGACATCATGATGTTAGCTCCGCCCACAGTGTGATGACATCACGGTGGGGTAGTAAAAATTTTGACATCCCACCACTGGTTTAGATGGCTTTTAAAATTTGTTGCTAGAGGTTGCCCTTCTAATTGCTTGCTACACTATTTGGCTTAATAATTCTTAAATTGTGCTGTCATTGGTTGCCTTGAACAGCTCATATATAGATGAAATAAAAATATTTTAATAAAGAATGGCTATAGTGTCACCACTTTATAAAGTCTGCTCCTAGAATGAACTAGCTGTTCATTCTAGGAGCTCCTATGGAAAATTGAGCCCATTCTAAACAGAATCTAAAATTTGTCTTTTGAAACCAGTACAGAAAATAAATAGCATATACTTTGTAGTTATGATGAAACCCACAGAGTTTCTGTGCAGCAAATAAAAGGAAATTGCTTTGTACAGAACCAGGAATTTGATAAAAAGAAATTTAAGCTCTGAATCTCAGAAACAGAGTAAAGCACTTAGTTCCTCAAGCAGAAAGGAAGTCTGAGTCTTCTGAATAAACCCCTTTATATATTTAAGCCTCCCAAATTCTGGCATACATGCACAAAAGTGGAAATCCCACAAATTAAAAATAGTCAAAGATACAAAATCCAAATGATACTGTGTGTATTGTGTAATCACATGAACATAGAACCCTCAATTATGTGACTATCTTTTCCTCTACTTTCTACAAGTCATATAAAATAGATTTACTGATCATTTGAATGCAGAATAGTTCAAAGGTTTTGCAAAGTTTTGCCACAGAATATGTAAATGAAATTATTTTTTCTCATAATAGACATAAATGCCCAAAATGTGTGGGCCAGAAAATAACCAACGGATTCTATAGGTGTTTTCTCTCAGTATCCAGGCATACATGTCCTCATATTTCTCTTTCCCTGTATTCTTTTCTTGCATTTTCAACATATTGTTTAAAAAAACACCTCTCGCAGCATTTACTGAGATCTCAAAGCCTTAAGAAAGGTTAATGCGATTGAGATTGTGATCAATGAGGTAACATGATTTACAGAATTGATGCTCTGCACCAAATTTAACTAGTGCATCAATGCACAGGATTTCTTTGCTTTATAGCAGCTTATTACATGATGGAGATGCTTTAGAGCAGGCTTTCACAACCTTTTTGGGGTGGGGGCTAGATCACTCCCCTCAGAATGACTGTGCGGGCCAGTAACATGTTTCTGCAAGAGTTTTGGTGCGGAAATGTGTGTTTTCAGTGAGATATCACGTTTTCTGTGATATCTCACACTACAACTCGCCGAAAATGCTCATTTTTCCTGGTTTGTGGTGCTTCCAGGCAGTGGTGGGAATGAGGAGGACGTCAGGGCCCGGATGAAAAGGCTTCGGAGACAGGGTTTGGCCCACAGGCCGTAGGCTGAGAATGCCTGCTTTAGAGCCTGTTATAGTAGTTGTACCTGGCATTGTATCTGTACAATGATGAAAAGAGAACTCTCATGACAACCTCAGGCAATCTGTCTGAACTGCTCAAAAACTAGCTTGTAGCTATTTGGAAAGAGCTGTTTTTAGACAGAACAAACAAAGCCAAAAGTGACAGGTATGCAACTGCAACAAGTTACAACAAACATGGTTTTCAGGGGGGAAATGGATGGAAACTTTTATAACAAAAAATAATGAGATAATATGATTATACATTTAATTGAAAAATGTATTAACTGCTCAAAGACCTTATTATAGTTAACATTACCATATGAAGATGAGAAATAACAGGACCTAATTAACCCTATTTTACAACTGTGACTCACTTTATTAATGGAACTTTTTATTTTCTCAACATGATAAATTGTTGGAAATTATTGGAAGCCCTATCAAAACTTCCAGCTTTCTGCTGAGAGTAGTCACTTGAGATTGACTACTTTTTCAGCCCTTATTATCCATCCAAGAAAAAGTATTTAATCTACTTTTAGTCAATAAAACTCCTTAAAATTATATGGGTAGATAAAAGCTAAATTTGACAGTAGGAGCCCAGGAAGAGTGGTGAAATCTTTGTACAATTTATGGTAAAGGTAACTAACTATCTGTGTAAGGATAATCTGGTAGTCAACATCAATTAAACATTATATAATGTCCACAGGGGCACGCCAACAGATACTTGTAATCAAACAGGACACAGAATAACCCAGTTCAGAAGCAGCTGAACAGTTTTTGGCTGTCCATTTGTCTGGGCCCATAACTGTGAATGCCAATAACATTAGAGAGGAAAATTGTTAGAAAATTATTTTTAAAAAGAAACAGATGGCTGCTTTCTGGAAGAGGCTTCACACAGAGCAGCAATCTGTTTCCCCATGGAAAACTGCTTTGGAAGTAGATCTTGAACCCCCTTAGAAACATGTGTTGTTCTGATTCCTAAACTAAAGTCTCCATATACAGGGCCCCCATATGTTAGCTGCATTAATAACCTGGCTCTATAAAGCTTAAAGAGAACTACCAGCCCACCACTTGGGCCAACTACGTACTGAAAGTGGCATTTGTTGTCTGTTAAAGCAGCTGTTTTCAGATCAACAAACTAATATTCAGTACTTTTAAATATGATGCTAAGATATCTATACAAATCAACTTGTTGCAATTATTGATCATCTAATTTCCACTGATATCTCTTCCTCCTCTGAAACACTATAACTTTAGTCATGGAATATTTTAATTGTAAGACTTTCTAGGAATAACAGCAGCCAAGATTTCTCAAAAGTCTTCACATCCCTATCTCTATGGTGTAGGGATGGCATTATCAGCATTTAATATTAGTTGTACCTGGCAGGAAATCTCTTTCTTTCTTAGGAAAATATAAAAGAACTGCTTACCTTTTAAGGACAGGACTATATAATTTAAGTATAAATTAAATATAAGGGGATTTCACCTGATTTACTCCACTATTAAAAGGGAAAATATGTCTGGCAAATTCAATAACTATAAAAAAATTAATACTGGAATTATCATAAGATCCATGGATTCTTCAGTATAAAACAGTGGTGGTGAACCTATGGCATGCATGACAGAGGTGGCACTCACAGCCCTCTCTGTGGGCACACACACTGTAATCCCAGCACAAAGTCTACCTCACCCCTCTGTTCAGCAGCCCAAGGAGGTGTGCTTCCTCCCTCATTAAATCTTGGTTAGTCACAAGTAGATGTGGTCAAAACAAAATATGACTAGTTGTCTGTCCCCACAGATTCAAGTCCATCTTTTTACAGTCAGAGAATGTTCAACTAGGAAATTTTTCCAGAGCTGTATTTTTCTGCTGTAAATTTTCCATATAATACAGCTACATTTATCAATTGTTGTGTGTGCTGTTGTACTGCAATCCACCATGTTAGAAGGCCTAAATATAGGATATAAACTTCTATAAGTTATTCTTCTAAGGAGAAAAGCACTGACAAACTCTATTGGTAAGTTGCCCACTGGGCAAATGAAAAATAACATATGACAGCCTCTTCCTGTGCACAATGCACAATGCAGACATATACTGTACAGTATATTTGTCTTCAATAGACTAAAAAATGAATACACTGCTAAGCTTGTTTTTATGTTACAAAATCACTTGATTCTCAGTCACAAATATATGTAGTCAAGACAAAATATGATAAGCTTCCAGTGCCTGCAAATTTATGAAAGCCAATCTTTTAGTAAAAACAAATGTTCAACTAGGTGTACTAAATCAGATTTTTCTCAACTATAAATGAAACTGAAAACTACATCAGAGAGTAAGTGAATAAAGCTGGAGGGACTAAAATACACCTCAACAAAAAAGTTCAACTGCAAATGTCAGGTACAGCTTTCTTTAGATATTTGTTCTTTAAAATTTGTTCTTCCAGGTGTAGTAATTTTTTGTTAAATATAAGGGAAGTACAAGTTATTCTCTTTAAATTATTTCAAATATTCTAACATAGTGGTGGTGAACCTATGGCACGAGTGCCAAGATGGTACTTGAAGCCCTCTCTTTGGGTATCTGTGCAGTTGCCCCAGCACAGAGTTTGCCTGCCCTTCTACCCAGCAGCCCAATTGGAGCACTTCCTCCCTCCCCTGTTGCCATGTTGACACTTTGTGGTAAACAAGTGGGGTTTGGGCACTCGGTCTCTAAAAGGTTCACCATCAATGTTCTAACAGAATAATTTCCACATAAAGCCTTAAATATGCTTGAATACAATATTTAAACCAAACATGCTATATTAGATCACATTATTTAGAGGAAGGGTTCCACGCATTTTCCCACCATGGGCCGGACCCACCCCTGATGCTCATTTGTGTGGGCCAGAGACATGGTTGCTCTCAGTGCTTACCATTTCAGTGGTGGTGGTGGCGGGCACAACCACTCCATTTTTTTTCAGCTACTTGGGCAGCCTCCACTGCTTCCCATGGCAGTGGGAGAGTTGGAATTTCTCATCATGTTTCTGCTGCATTTTGCCAACTAAAATGTGGCATTTTGGGACTTCTGGTGGGAGGGGGAACCCACCATAGAACCCAGAAGTACCAAAATGCTGCATTTTAGCTGCCAAAACACACAGCAGAAACATGGCAAAGAATTTCAAAAAATGGAGTGAAAATGCTCCGAAAACACTCCCACCACTGTGGGAAGTGGTAGAGGCTGCCAAAGCAGCCAAAATTAGCATAATTGCACCTACCACTGCCACTGACCCCGTAAGTGCCCAAAATGCTGCTTTTTGGCTGCAAAACCACAACAAAAATGTGGCAAAAGATTGCCAAAATGCGGCAAAAATGTCCCCCTGCTACCATGGGAAATGCCAGGGGATGCAAATGCAGCAAAGAAAAAACACGATTGCACCCACCATGCTGCATTTTGGCACTTCTGGTGGTGAGGGGAGCTTCCAACGGTGCCTAGGTTCCCACCATGGATTGGATTAATTAGCATCTTTGGCCAGAATAGATCTGCAGGCTGTAGTTTTGGAACCCCTGATTTAGAGCATGGGAATTTTTTACAGAAAATTTCTACTTTCCTTCTGAAAAAGCCGTATCACTGAACATGGATCATTGATTTTTATTTCAAGTTGTATATGCTAAAAAAAAAAAAATCAAATCTAAGTACATTTTAATAAAGAACAGAAGAAAATATCTTCTCACCAGTATTCCATATTTATTTAGATCTGTGAAAAGGAGCCTTGCTGGGTTTGGTTTTGCATTTGACAGCACAGCCAGCTTTCTTTGTAAATGGGAGGCGGCAAGACAATATTAAAAGCACAGAAGAAAAAACAGAGCTCACATATTCGAAGACAGATTTGGGTTAACCGCACAAACTCCATGAAATATATTTTTAGTTCTTCAGAAATGCATCAGTTGCCTCTCTAAGACTTCATCTACAGAACAAGATGATGATGAGGTGATAATGGGAAGCAATATAGCAAGTTTGTTTCAAAGATGATTAGACAAGTTATTAGAAAATTAGGACTATCCAATTACTCACAAATGCCAACCCCCCATTTTCTTTGATACTACAGTAAAACACCGGATAACGCTAAAACTTGGTTCCACAAGTCTTGGTGTTATCCGATTTTTAGTGTTATCTGATGCATGTTAAAATCCTATGGGATGGATAGGATAACGTTAAAGCTCAATAGAGATACATTGTAACTGCACAGGCTTTAGCGGTTGTTATCAGATCCATCCCATAGGAGCTTAACGTTATTCGATCCAATTCTCCTCCCCAGATTACTTAACATTATGCGATTTTAGCGTTATCCGATCGAATAGTTATCTGGTGTTTTACTGTACTTCCAAGTAATCCAGTTCTCTGTGTGACCAAGGGTTAAAATTTCCACCCATTTTTAATCCCATTCATTTTAAGAAGTCAATAGTTATTTCTTTCCATATTACTATTGTGACATGCATCAAGATTCAGAGATGTTTGGAGGGAAACTTTAATGGTACACTAGATGCACATTTGATACACATTCTTTGAGTCTTTTACTAATAGCTGCCATTTCTCTCCATTACGTTGCTGGGTGCAATGAAAGGTAGGTAACTTTTTATAAATTCTGAATGCTACCACACCAGGTTTGTGTATCTGTCTGCATAGTAGTACAAAGCTCAAGGATACAGTTCTTAATATTTGTGGTTGTGTGTCCCAATTGGTTCCCAACAACTAATAAAGAAAACTGTTTTTTGCGGAGGTCATTTACTTTGTATTTTAGCAGTGTTTAATATAGGTAGGTGAATGATTCAAAATAGCACCTGTGTATCTCAAAGCAAAACAATGATGCCCTTCCAGCTCACCTGAAGTTTCTGACATGCCTGCTTGTTTCTCAGATGGAAAGCATGTTTTTGAGATTTGGTAGGGTTTTGTTTAAATTGATTTAAGCCCTTTCTGGATTTACTCCACACCTTTCAGATTGAAATGGAGATATTTAAAACTAATCTGAATAATCTATTGTTACTGATAGCTGTAGGAAGCTGTATTGTTATGCCTGCTTGTCTGTAATTCTGCTTGAGCAAATCTCCCCCCCCCCCCCAACATCTAGACCCCTGCATTTGGTGCATATGAACCATGCCTGGAAGTTTTACTCCTTGTCTAAAGAAGTGGACTTGATCCACGAAAGCCAACAATAAAAATATAGCAGTTAGTCTTTAAAGTGCTGCAGTGTTTTTGTTTTATTACTTTTTTGTTTTTGTTTTCTGATATACTGTACCTTTTTTTAACTGTGCCAAAAAGATGTATCTGTTCTAAGTAGATACTATCCAGGCCTTCTGTTTTTAAAGCCACAATTATCTTTCTCCAGTTTACTTAAGCCAAATTGTCTTGTAAGGTCATTAGTCTCCATTTGCCTGGTTCTTTCAAGTTTAACTTCTAAACGTAACATTCTATGATGAAATTCACAAATGAAAAGTTGATGAACTATTTGATTTACTGAAATATTTGCATCAGTAGCACTTCCAGCTGCGTTGTTGTAAAATACTAATAATTTCTAGTCCTTGTTACCACTTCTTGACACTGTTTCTTCCATTAGTTTTATCTAATTCTCTCTTTTAATTTCTGACCAAAAAAATAAAATAAATTAAAGTGATTTTTTTTTATTCAAGGGATTTTGCTCAAATACTGAAAAATATTCATTTGGATGACTATTTTTGATGTTGACACTGGAGCTAATTCTTTCTGTAACCTTGGGGTATGGATAGTCAAGATCCTTTCACTGCCTTGAAAAAAATAGTCATAGGCTTCTGAGACTGGACACATGTATGACAGAATTCTATTCAATGTTGTGCTGAACTTCTGACAGTTTGCTTTTTAAAAGTTGTATCTCCTGTGGAATGGTACTGTTGATAGTTGGGTCACCATCATAATTTGCCAAATTGTGGATCAGTGAAGTATAATCTGAACTTAGATAGAGACTAATATCACAAACGTTTTAGCTATAGGCCAGTGATGGCCAACCTTGGCATTCCAGATATTCTTGAACTTCAATTCCCAGAAGCCCTGAACAGCAGGAGTGCTGACTTGAGTTTTGGGTAACTGAAGTCCTAGGGTGCCAAGGTCAGCCATCACAGCTATAGGCCCACTAGCAAATATCAAGCCTGAATGATAACCATGTTGCCATTTTCCACTAAGGAAAGATGGGATATGTTTGCCATAATGAATAAGGACTAGTTTGGATGTTTCTGCCCATTTTAGCTCCATTTCTCCAAGTTCATATCTTCAGACTTTGCTGTGGCAACTGAAGTCTTCAATTATAAAGGTTTCTTTTGCTTATGAAAATTATCCAGGGGTTTTATAGAAAAAGATTTCATCAAGTGGTTTATAAATGAATGGTATTGTACAATTATTTAGCTCCACTCTTGTGATCTCTATATAATCCTGTTCTCGGAGGGCAATAGAATCGGAGCCAGGCTTGACTAATATAGTGTTTCCATACTGTCTATGAGATCTCTCAGCTGCACATATAATGCTGGATATTTGGGGGAGTTGCTGGTTGCTGCTGCTATCCACTTCTTGAATGCAAAGTACAGTAAAACCTCAGATAACACTAAAACCTGGTTCCACAAGTCTTGGTGTTATACGATTTTTAGTGTTATCTGATGCATGTTAAAATCCTATGGGATCCATAGAGATACAATGTAACCACACAGGCTTTAGCGGTTGTTATCTGAAGCATCCCATAGGATCTTAATGTTATCCGATGCAATTCTTCCCCCCAGATTCCTTAATGTTATGCGATTTTCGTGTTATTCGATACTAATGTTATATGAGGTATGACTGTATATCTCCGTCATGTGTGTAGCAGAGCTGATGCCAAAGTTTTTCTTTAGCTGTTGACAGGGCCTCTATGTAATAGGGATTCTGATTAGATTTGGACCTCCACAGGTCATTTTTTATTGGCTGATGCTTATAGACCACTGTCAAAATACAATCTGACATTGGTGCTTCTGGAGTGGAAGGATCAGCCAACAGGTGTTGTCATTGCCCAGGGGATGCTCGAATGTGTTCACATTCTTCAGGGAGGCTCCTTCCATGTTCCCCTCCATTCAAGTGGAAACTGTATTTATTTTTAATATATTGTCAGCAACGTGACCAAAAATTGTGAGATACAATTAATCTGTAATGGAGGAGGGAAAATAAATAATTAATTCTAAGTGAATTACTTAGTCTATTTTTTAACTTTATTACCTTCGTGCATACTTTTGCTCAATTTGACTCTCCTTTTATACTTCTCATTACTGTAAAGAAAGTACAGTTAATGTAATTTTCAGTTTATGAATGAAAATCTATTGAAAATAAAAAATTGTTTTCAATGCATTATTATAGGAAATTGTGTTTTGATTTATGAATTTTTCACAATACAAAATGTCCCAGAGAACGCATTAAATTCCTAAACCTAAGTACCACTGTATAAGACATTTAATGAGCCTTTTAAATTCATTTATCTGGGCTAGAAATGAATATACATCACAGATTAATTATCTATATAAAAAGTGGAATAGAAGATGAGAGTTTGAGAATAAAACTGAAATGACAAAAATCCCTGTGTGTTTTCACGAGGGGACAGTCCCTAAAGGTTGAAATCACTCTATTATATTGACACAATAGCCCAAAATCTTCAGACATAACTCATCAGTGTTGATAGTTTCAAATACATAAAACGTGGCATCTGCTCCTTGCAATGCACTCTGCTGGCTGTAAATCAAAAATGGTTCAATGTCATTTCAACCACTGTAAGCTATAGTTTACAACACAAAGATAAAAATAGTCTTACTATTGCTGACATCTAGGCCACTTTTCTACTGCAGTATATCTCTGTTCTAATTTATCTTTGCGGCTGAAGAACATACAATCAATTGTAAGCAACAAGTGTAGTTTGATTCCTGTCAACATCTATTTTCTCTGGTTCCCTCTTTTCTATTCTTTAAAAAAGACCAACATTAGCTGCTTTCCCACTGCATCCTGTTGAGTGCAACATTCTTCTTGGAAAAATCTAAACGTTAAAAACAAGATAGACTAAAAAAAGGAAGAAAAATATGTATGAGGTATTATTATTTAAAAAAACCAGTTACAAATCTACACAAAACTCAATGCATGAAATGTTTTGCAATGTATTATTTTAAAAAGGGAAAATGCCTAACTTAAACCTAATAAGAGCTTATATCTTCCTGGCTATGAAATAAAACAAATACAAATAGCAAACCCTGCTGAACTATATTCAACTGGGGTTGCTTATTTCTCTCAGCCTAAATCTAAAATCAGTCCCAAACAGGGTAAACTCACTGAATGAATGAAACTTACATAAATGCCACTTCTTTGTTTTCTATCCTGTCTTTTCCACATAACTAGAGCTCAAAGAAATTTATAAGACTAAAACACAAGGATAAAATGTAGTATAGTATATACATAGGTTTATAATTGCTTAAATGTAGTTAAGTTCACTATACTATTTAAACAATAATAAATATCAACCATAGCCATTAAGAGGAATAGGTTTGCATGGTAAGAACAGGATATATCTTCTTTATTATTATAACATTCCACTTACTCCCGAGTAGCACTCCGGCATCCTCAGTGATGGGATTGCACCTGATCTTGCTTCCCTAGTCCTCTCAGACCCAGCAGTTCAGGCTTTTCCTTAAAGTGTGCCCAGTCACCCCTGACCTAAATCTAGGTTGTGAATAAAGGATGTTCATGAAATTAGTGAGCCAAGTAACACTCGAGTCTCCTTTAGGTATTTTAAAAGTATATTGAAATCAAAGCAAGGTACAGAATAAAGTTCATCAGAAGCTTAGAAAGCATTTCAAAATAAAAAAAAAGAAATGTGCTATCTGAAGAAAAGCCAGTATGGCCCTCCCTCTGTCTAATTTGGCTTCATGGTTGCAGTTAAGATCCAAGAGAGTGTTTTTTCTGCCCCAGCTTCTCTTGGTTATATCGCCTCCCTCTGGATCCACCCCCTTTCAATTCCCCTAAGGGATTCCAACAATGATGCTACAGCATGAGACATCCATCACACATTAGGTTTCATTTCTTCCAACCCATGAGGGCCAACATTGTTTACATTCCAGCCCTGGTATGAAGGGTCTCCCACACATTGAAATTGCCATCTTAGATGGGCTAAAGCACAAGGCAATTTGGTGGGCAAAAGTCTCAGGGAAAAGTGCAACTCAGAACTGGACTTTTTCATGACGATTATAAGTACAGCCATACCTCACATAAAGAGCACCTCGCTTAAAAAGTAACTCACTTAAAGAGCAGAATTTTCTCTGTATGTTTGCTTCACTTAACAAATAAAACCAACCAAAAACTTGCTTAACAAATAAATCAGGGTTCGGAATTTCCCCTGCCAGAAGGCACAATTGGTCACTTACAATGGTGTTTTGCTTAAAGAGCAAACTTGCTTAAAGAGCAATCCTGTGGAACACATTATACTCTTTATTTGTTTTAATTCTTTATTTATAGATTTTCAATAAAAAATAAAACAATAAAAACAAACATACAATATAAAAATTTTTTCACAAGAATATTACACTTGATATACATTGAATACAAAGAGTGAAAAACTGTAACACATTTTTCGACTTTTATATCACCTCTCTTCAACCAATAATTCTAATACCTCTATTATCTCTACAACATGCATTCTTCATTAGTTAATTCACCTCTGTGCTATGTACAATGTCCAGGAGGGTTATATCCATTTACATTTTCCAAAAATTAATTTGTTCTGGTACAGGGTTAACTCCTTTATTTTCAACGATCACATATTCCACAAATTTCTTCCAGATTCCCCAGAATCCATTTACTTGAACTATGCCTTTCTTAACATTTAATTTTCATGTCAGTTTATCATTAAGAGCTAATTCCCACATTTCCTTATACCAATCTTGTATATTCAATATCACGTTGCTTTTCCAATTCTTTGCTATGCATTGTCTTGCTGCGGACAGCATCACAGCCAACAGCTCTTTGCCATCATTGCTTATCTTATATTTATCCACATTTGTTAGTAATGCCGTATCTGGTCCCAATTCTAACCGCATATCCATTATATTGTCAATTTCTTTTTCAACCTTGCCCCAAAATTCTGATACCTCGTTGCAATTCCACCACATGTGTACATATGTCCCAATTGAGTGCTTGCACCTCCAACATTTATTACTTATTTCCTTATTTATTTGATGCAGTCTAATTGGGGTCAGATACCATCTCCAAAGCATCTTGAAATTATGCTCTTTTACTCTTACAGACATAGTTCTCATTATTCTTTTTTTCCATTTTCTATGCCAACCCTCTTCCGAAATTGTCTTATTCAAATCTTGTTCCCAGATATTCTTTAAAGCTTCCTGTATTTTCCCTCGTTTGTTCATTATCTTATAAATTTTGCTAACTATCCCTTTAATTCCCATATTTCCTTTTCTTATTTCGACCAAAAGTTCTTCAAAAGTCGTAAGTTGTCTATCTAAATTATTATGAGATAAAAATCTCTTATTCCAATTATTTATCTGGAGAATCTGGAACCAATTTAATTTCAGTTGTAAAAAAAGTGCCTTTCTTTTTTCCAAATCTCTACAAATCTTCAGCCAATCTTTTAACAGTGAAACCCCATTTTCTAATAATATTACCTTAGAAGGTACAACTGTACGGTATGCGATAATAATAATTTCGTGTCAGAAATTATTCTGGATTGAAAGGATTTTTGCTGGAGTTGAGCTTTCTTCCTTTACTTTTTCAGGAAGTACAGTACAGTTGTACTGATCCAGAGCTTCCTCTGCCATAGCTCCCTCCCTGTGGAAACAGTTGCCACTGGAAATGAAAACTTCTCCATCATTACTGGCATTCAGAAAATTGTTGAAAACCTATTTGTTCCATCAGCCTTTTCCTGTTACTGATTACTGCTATGGACTGCAAAGTTCTTACTATGTTATTGTTTGCAGTATAGGATTGTTAATTATGTATTTTCCTGGTGCATGGAGTGAGGAAACTTTGGGGCATCTATTATTGTACAGTGTTTGGATCTTTATATGCTTTTGATGTACAAACTTCTTGTTTTTTCCTTAAATATCAATATACAGTGGTTCCTGCTAGTTATACAGAGATTAAAGACACATGATGAGAAAAAAAAACAGCACTACACTTGGAAAAGGAAGAATTTTGTGGGGATCAATTTGAGATATCCAAAAGTGACAAGAAGGAAGAATTTAAGAAGTATCCTTCATAGTCCCGCATACAAATATATCTTTGACTTCAATCAGGATACAGGGGTGTAGGAGAGAAATTGCAACCTTTCCCATTCTAATCACAAGCTTAATAGCCCGCCCACCCCAAAATAAACACTACTCTTTATTTAATCACAGCAACATTTATACAAGAACAGGGAAGTCATCCAAAAACTGTCAAACAGAATACTTACATGTCAAGTAACCACAGATGTGAACTGACAGAGACATATTCATTGAATATGCACTCCAAGAGCAATGTTGGAAATATGCCCATAGAACTGTACAGTATGAGCGGCAGTGCATGCCCAGATACGTTGTCTGAAGTATTCAGGGCAAGATAAATCCTGCTGTTAGCACAGGATGATACAGTTTGGGCTGTCTCAGGCTACTGGCATTATACAATGCTTCAGGAGAGGAACATGTAAATGTGCTGGTACTATTCTATGCTATCTGTAGATGGCAGCATAGGTGTTTCCAGTAGATGGGGCCAAATGTGCAGCTTCAGTATCCTCACGTTCCTGAAACTGTACTTCATGCCCAACTCCATCATCTATCAATATATGTGGTACTGCTAAAACCATATTCATGACACTTAGTACACAACTTCAACAAGAACAGGGCAATGTTCCCAGAAATAACAGAAACTTCTCACAAATTCCATTACTAAGGGATTTTCTTTATTATAGTTGTTTTGTAAATATGAAAGTCCTATCAATTTTCGTGAAAAATAAACTGGAAAAGGTCTACTGAAATTTTCCAAGTTCTTGCATATTATAATTACTGTATAATATGACATGTACTGGTGCAGTTCTGGGATACTGTCTGACTCATTTTGAGTTCAAGGGTACTGAGGATTATCACTATGGTTAAGGCTAGAATCCTATTACATACACATGTTGGCACAACTCAAGTGGCATATATTTTCAGTGACAAATTACTTCAAGAATTCAGCACTTGTTTTTCTTGTTGCATATCAAGTCTTGCAACTGGTGTGTGAAAGAAAAACAAACACTGACTTCTCATCTGAAGTCAATTCATGTTGAAATTTATTCCACTGGCATTAATACCAGGAGGCATAAACAATAAAATTCTGCCCATTAAGTCGAGTTTTGAGTGGATCCTGCAACAAAGTTTGACCCTGGGGAACTAAAATGCCCCATCATGATGCAGGAGAGCCAGTGTTAATGACACTGTGCTATTGTTGTTCACTATTTAGTTATTTTCTCCATGTGCATTTTCAGAAGTAAGATTAATTTGAAATGTGTCAATGACTCACCTCATCCTATGATTCACAGAAGACTCTAGAAAATAATGGGTTGTAAGATAGAAATCTGAAATATTATTTTATTGTACTTTATTCATTTGTTTCTCTTGTACCATGAAATACTGCTGAACTATGATCAATTTCCCAGGACATTAACCAGTTTTGCATATTGCCATAATTGAATAGGTAGCATAATAAAAAGTATAGACACCACCAAATGTCCACACAGTCAAAGCAATAGTATTCCCAGTAGTAATGTATGGTTGTGAGAGCTGGACTATAAGGAAGGCTGAGCACAGAAGAATAGATGCCTTTGAACTGTGATGCTGGAGGAGACTCTTGAGAGTCCCCTGGGCTGCAAAGAGATCAAACCAGTCAATTCTAAAGGAAATCAACCCTGATTGTTCCTTGGAAGTACAAATACTGAAGCTGAAGCCCAAGTACTTTGGCCACCAAATGAGAAGAGAGGACTCACTGGAGAAGGCCCTGATGCTAGGGTAGATAGAAGGTAAAAGGAGAAGGAGACAGCAGAAGATGAGATGGCTAGATGGTATCATTGACATGATGGGCATAGATATGGGCAGACTACAGAGAATGGCAGATGACAGAGAAGCCTGGCATGCAGTTGTCCATGGGGTCACAAAGGGTCAGACTCAACTGTGCGACTGAACAACAAACAACTGTTTGAAAAGCTATTTTGAGATCTACTCAAAAGTCCTAAAACTTCCCTTTCTTCCTATTTAAAACTACCATGGGTAAAAGTAAAGGTTTCCTTTGCTCAAAAGCCAGTCATATCTTACTTTAGGGGCTGGTGCTCATCTCCATTTACAGCCAAAGACCCAGTGCTGTCTGCATCTGTAGATGTCATGTGGCAGGCATGCACAGACACCAGAGTACACCAAACACTGCTACCTTTCCTGCTGAAGTGGTACCTATTTATCTACTTGCAATTTCTTGCTTTTGAACCCCCAAGTTGGCAGGAGCTGGAACAGATGGTGGGTGCTCACTCAATCATGCAGCATTTAGGTCTCAAACTGCTGAGCTGCTGACCTTCCAGTCATCAAGCTCAACGTCTTAGCCACTAAGCGATCATGGCCCCTAAAACTATCATAGTCCAATTAAAATCCATTTAGCACTGGTGCAAACAATCCCATTGCATGAGACAAGAAGCCACAAAGAAGCATAACAGAGGTGACTGCCACAGGCAGCAGAGAGTGGGTGAGCTCAAGCATGCTCATTGCCAGCATCAGCTTCAGTTATCAGTTGTGTATTGGTTTTATTTATTTTATTTAGTGACTTAAGCACTTGGGTTTTAACTTATGCTTTTTCATTTCCCATTTACAAGAAATACAGTTTAACAGAGATAAATGTGTCTTTCCAAACAAAACAAAACAAATCCTCTCCACGTCTCCTATTGAGATCAATTTACCTCAAGGGGATTCTTAAACATACATCTTGATTACCACATGAGGCAAAAGTAAATAATCTAAAAGAGAAAATAAAAAATAACCACTTATTTCCTACGTACAAGAGAATCAAGCAGCAACGTGAATTCTGCTCTCAGGTATGCAGTCAACAACCACCAAATGACAAATACAGTAGTATGAAACTGTTACTGGACAACATCTCCTGACTGCAGTGTGCTTTTATATGTGTTTCAACCAATAACTAGAAGTTGGAAGGTTGATGAAATTCTAGGGTAGTGATGGTGAACCTTGGTACTCCAGATGTTCTTGAACTTCAATTCCCAGAAACCCTGATCAGCACAAGTGCTGACTTGGGCTTCTGGTAATTGAAGTCCAAGAACACCTGGAGTTCCAAGGTTCACCATCACTGTTCTAGATTTTTTAAAAATCATTTTGAAATATTTTTCCCTATAGTATATTTACTAAATTTCCCATAATGCCATATTTTGAGTCAATTCAATGATATTAAAGGGGTTGGTCATGAGACAGAAGTTTATGCTGATTGCCCATGCTGCTGAGAATGGACACAGTTGTAACCACCATGGAAATAAGGAACAGATCATTGTTTTCTAATAATTCCTCTGGTGGTTTTGCATATATCTATCAAAAAACCAGATGTGCTCCTGCTCAGCTTTTTCAAGGTTAAAATTTACTTTCATCCCACAGTTAGAGAACTGAGGCTGAACTTCAACAAGACTTATTTAAATGTTACCATTATCTAAAGTTGCAATCATATACCTGCTTACTAGGAGACCTACTGAACTCAATGGGAGCTACTTTTGAGTACAAGCATGTTTATGGCTGATCCACAAGTTTAAAAAGAATCCGTAATAACTACACAGAAGATAAGGGAGGTGAACTCTCACATCAAACAAAATGTATTTTATCATCATTACATAATACATCTGAATCTTCACCTTGGGTAAAAGGGTAAAAGAGAATATACATTTAACTCTATATAATTGCAATCTTTTATGTAACACAACATATGCAATAGTAGATAATTTGTCATACATCTGTTATGTTGAGAGACTGCAGTGGCTTAAGTGGTTAAGATGCTGAACTTGATGACTGGAAGGCTGATAGTTCGAGATCCGAGTACTGTACAATGGAGTGAGCTCCCATCTCCATCCCATCCCAGCTCCTGCCAACCTAGCAGTTTGAAAGCAAGAAATTAAAAGTAGAGTTCTGTGC
Organism: Furcifer pardalis; assembly: GCA_030440675.1. Classification (NCBI taxonomy): domain Eukaryota; kingdom Metazoa; phylum Chordata; class Lepidosauria; order Squamata; family Chamaeleonidae; genus Furcifer; species Furcifer pardalis. Next base: position 87,010,228 of record CP126891.1, on the reverse strand, counting down.
ACTTCGGTATCTAGTCATGCTTGCCACATGTCCACAGAAATGTTTGCAAAACACAGACAGTGCTGGCAGTGGTGGGCTCAAAAAATGTTTTCTACCACACTGTGGGCGCGGCATGGTGGGCGTAGCCAGGAGGAAAGCCTTGCGTTACACTTAAATTAGGACTACTTTATTTCAAAACTTGGATGGGCGGGGCCAACCAGAATTTCTGCTACCGGTTCTGGCGAACTGGTGTGAGCCAGTTGATGACCACCACTGCTGGCTCTTTGACCATAAACAGAGATTATCACTGAACCCTAGAGTCGAAAACGACTGGCTTTCGAGCAAGGGCGACCTTTACCTATGTTATGTTGGAGTAATTTGGAATTTGGTTATTCCCTTTTTATTGCTAAGAAAAGCTTAGGAACATAAGTCCAGTCTCAACCTGTCTCTTAAAAAAAAAACACACACACAGTTAAGGCATGTCAAGGCCTTTAGCATAGAGTAATTTGCATTTCTGACTACAGCCAAACATGATGTTGCCTTGTTTTACTTGGCCATCCAAGTAAATACCCTGCTAGCCCTGCATATTATACCTTTTATGTTATCTTCATATCTACACTTTAATTATATCACATTCCTAACAGATTTTTCTTCCTCTAAATATGATTAAAAATCAGGACAGATAGCTAACTAAACTGAAATAAATAAATAAATCCCAATTCAATTGACAATATTTGGACAAATAATGTTATAAACATTAGACAACTAAAATTATTAATTGAACAAAAATAGTGAAACATATAAATAGGGTGATGATCTCATCTGACGCACGTGGTCTGGTGATAGATAGAATATTACTTAAATTTTAATCCATTCTAGTCTTGACTTTATAAGTATTTCATTACTAGTCACTGCATGTCTGTAAGATGCAAGATTTTGTTATTAAATATTATATTCCAAGGCACGGATGAATAGTGGTACAATGCTTTCAATTATACATTCCCCTGTATTACAGAAATCAGTATTACTATAGTCATCAAAAGAAAATAACCCCAATTAAAGAAATAACTGCCGCAAAATCATATGCAAAACAAAAAGGCAATTCTAGAATCTAATGAATCCTTTTATTATTAATTACAGATTTTCTAACAATATACTGGCAGAGCACTCTGAGATTTCAGCTTACTGTTTAACAGTTTCTGACTAATTTTATTAACCTGTACATCTGAGAGGATCAACCCCCTCTGGGTTTAATTAGAAGAAAATTCAATTTAAATCTAAATGTCAACAGTGGTTACTAATTATGGTAGGGCCTGGACGAGACATTCAGTCTGTAATCAGGCAGTTCTCTGGTAACAATTAGAAGAGTTTCTTTTTTGAGTTATGAATGTGTAAGATTTTATTTCTTCGTTTAAAAAAGCAAACAGACAGAAAATATGATTCTAGATGGCATAGAGCAGTAGGTGCTCTTAGTATTAGCTATGAACAGGCAGGCAGGAAAAAGTTGCCAAATGAAATTACAAAAATAGCTTGAACATATAGCTGAATAATAAGCAGCTATAAAAGTAGGTCAGGGTCGCAGAAATAGACCACTACCCCCTCCCCCACATGCAAAATAAGTATCTCTGAATAGAAATCATTCTTTTGTTATGCCCTTTGTCAAGAACACATTATTTCAGGGGATATTTATTTCCACTGTCCTCACAGCTGTGAGGAGCACTAAATTAATCTTTCTGGACCTGCCTTCATTTGCAATTTCATCATTATAAGGCAAATTCGTTGATTAAAAAAAATAGACAAAGTAAAAAGAAAACCACTGCAAACATAGAAGACGCTTCTCTTTTTCAAAAAGTTAGAGAATAATTTTATGTGAAAATTTTCTACAATGCTATATCCAAGAAACCCTGGGTTATAACGTAGGTCCATTCCAACAGCCTACGTTGTAACCTGGAAAATTGTAAACCAAAACATCCATAGGGATGCATTGAAAAATTAAAAAATGGTCCTGAATTGATCGTTGTAAACTGAAAAAAATAAATAAATAATTTGTAAACCGGGATGGCATTTCCATAGGATTTGCTGTTGTAAACTGCAGCAAACTTAAACCGAGGCGGTTGTAACCAGGGGTTTAACTGTAGTTTACAAAATCAACTGAAATAGGATTTTTTTAAAAAACCCTCAGGCAAAATGGAAAATCCACGTAAAGCCTAATAGATTTTAATCCTGATGAATAATCCAGATGAATACCCATGTTAGACTTCATCAGAACAATAACAAGAGGACAAACCAGGCTATCCACTGCATATTTGGCAGCATATCTGAGAAACCTTAAAGAAGGGTCCTGCTGTCTTTGTTTTCCATGTTTTACAAGTGCTCTTCATTACCTGAAAACAAATGACCTGGAACTCAGAAGTGCATATGTTGCAATTAAGATGCAAACAGGATTGCTCTCTTCTAAATCACCTGTAAATATTGCTACGTACAATACACTATGAGATACTTTGATCTGCAATTAAATAAATAAATAAATAAATAAATAGTATTTAATTGCTACAATAACCAAAATCAACTGTTAATCCTAACTAAAATGAAGTTCTAATAAATCAATCAAACTTACATAACTCTCAATTCCTCAAGTTCCCATTAATTAAACATGTATTCTTTGCTTGTGATTAAGAACTGGATTTAGGTCAATACACTTCTTACAACATCCAATTGGATTCTGACAAATACAATTCTACACAAATCCAAGGATGTGGCAAATTACACATAGGAAAGCTGTCAGATACTGAGTTCTGAAAAGCAATAGACCCTAATAGCATATACTGTATTTCTATGAAAAAGTATGGTGCGAAGAAATGTAGTATATAATGTTATAACTGCTTTGCTGGCAGCATACATATCCATTACTTTTGTTGCCTGCTTCAGCCACGTGACAAACACAGAAAGGTGGTACTTAACAAAACATCATATTACAAGAAACCAGGCCTTCACAACATTTTCCCGCCATGGGCCGGACCCACCACCAACACTCCCCACCAGGGGCTGGAGACATAGAGGCTCCCTGGACATATATTTTCATCATCATCAGCGGCACATGGCAGTGGCAATGGCAACTGTGCAGTCTTCGCTGCTTTCCAGGGTGGCGGCAGGCTTGTAGGACCACAATTACTCCATTTTTAAAATTTCCCACTGCTTCCCCGCTTTGTCCCAGCAGCTAATAGATAGAGCTTGGATACTTCCTGGGAAACCAGGCACTGACATTAGTGGCACGTGCCAATGAATGTCTCCAAGTGCTGCAGATTAGCTGCTAGGACAAAGCAGAGAAGCAGTGGTAAATTTTAAAAATTGAGCGATTGTGGTCCTACAACCCTGCCACCGCCCTGGAAAGCAGCAGAGGCTGTGCAAACCTCACAAAAACTGTGTGATCACTGCCACCACCATGGTAAGTAATGTGTTGTGACTTCTGGCAGTGGGGGCAGATGGTGTCCAGATTCTCACCGTGGGCTGGATTAATGATATGCATGGACCAGATTAGGCCCAGGGGTTGTGAACTCCTGCAATAAACAAACCAGAAATTTTTATGGGGATAATTCAACCACCTGCTATATACTATTCTGATGTTATTTTGATGTTCCCACCCATCCCAAAAAGTTTGACGCACTTTAAAAAAAAACTTACAATTTTTATTAAAGGTTTTTACTTACAATATAAAACAACATAACAACATTTATGACATTTACAACATAAAACAATACTACACAAGCCAACAAACAACAACAATCACCCTATCCTTCACAACCCACAGTGCTGTACAAGGTGTAGTATGTCCTTTAAACTTATTACCATAACTGTTGCTCATTTACTTTTCCCAAAATTTATACTCTTCCTGATTCGGTTTAACCCCATCCTTGCTTGTCAATCCATATGTAACATAGGGTTCCCATATTTCCCAAAATATATTCTTTTTTGTCATTCCCTTCTTTAATTTCATTTCGGGTGTTAACTTATCATTTAATGCTAATCACCAAGCATTTTATACCATCTATCTTTATGTATTACAAATTTATTTGTCCACTCTGCTGCTATCATTTGCCTTGCTACTGACAATAATATGACCAACAACTCTAATGTTATATCCGCAACCTCTCCTAATAATATGATTTTGGGATTTAACTCAATAACAGTTTCCATAATTTTTCCTAATTCCTTTTCTATCATTTTCCAAAAAATTTGGGTATATTCACATCCCCACCACATATGGAGATATGTTCCAGTTTCTTTACTACACCTCCAGCACTTACTAGTCCTACCTTACTTATTTGATATAATCTTGTTGGAGTCATGTACCATCCCCAAATAAGCTTACAGTTATGTTCTTTTTCTTTGATAGATAATGAGTTCATTAAATGTTGTTTCCAATTTTTCTTTCATACTTTATCTCCTATAACTATATCTAATTCCTTTCCCCATATATCCCTTAATATCTGTTGTGGCTCTTCTTTTTTATTTAGCATCTGGTATATTCTACCAACTAACCCTTTTTTAAAGTGAGCAAAAATGGTGAAACATATAAATGGGGTGATGATCTCATATGCCACCCTCTGCCACCCTGGCCACAGGCAAATTCCAAGGGTGGCGGTGGTGAGGTCCTGCCGCCATAACAGCCTTTTCAAGCCTGTAGAGGGGTGGGGACCAGGAGCATCGGCAGGTGGACAGGGTCATGGCACCCATGGCTGGAGGCCCTCTTTGCCCTAGCTAAGGCCAGAGTCCAGGGCAGAGTGCTGCTGCCTGCCACCGTAGCGGCCTTTTCAAGCCCGGCCAGGGGTGGGACCCAGGAGCACCAGCAGGTGGAGGGGTAAGGCTTCTTGTTATGCAGTTACAATGTAGGTGTTTGTAATGTCATGGTCCCGCAATTGGTGCTTCCAGAAAAAACAGTGAGATGTTTAGGCCCCTCCAAAAAATAATCTGAAATGCATGTCCCCAATTACCATGTTTGGCAGCATATAAGACACATTGGAGTATAAAACGCACCCCATTATTACCAAAATAGCCCACTATAGGCCTCTATATACAGTACAAGATGCACTCATTTTTCCAGGATATTTTAAGGAGAGGGAAATGGGTCTTATATGCCAGCAGATATGGTAAAGTTATCTTATTCCTATCTTTTCCAATTATTTTTTTAAAAAAGCAATTGCCCAAATCAGGGTCATTTTAAACTTGATGTTTTTCTGAAATTCATTCAATTTTTAAGATTAGAATCCTATTTTTAAAAAACTTTTGAAAGTGCGTGCAACAATTTTTCCCATCCGGGAGGCCTTCCCCACATCAAAGCCATTACATGATCCAATTTCGCAAACAGTGTTAGGCAGGAGAAGTGAATGAATGTCTGCTATTTGTGACTGCCTTCTATTCGCCATATCCTCAACAGCAGCCTGGTGACTAGCTTGCGAATCCTGATAGATTACCTATTCCATGAGAACATCACAATGTACAAAGTGCCGCAACATACAAAGAACCACAATGGATCTCACAAGAGGTTCATCTTTATCAACATTTCATTCCCACAGTGACCAAATAAAAGCTCATAGTAAGATCAGAACAGGACATAGCTTTTTTGAAACACAACTTTCCAGTGGGGGATTCTGGAACTTGTACACCAAAAGAAACGCACAGAAATACAAAACTTTTCTACACTCTGCTCCTAGCAACTGAGAGTGGCAGGTAGACTATTTCTCATACAGGTAAGATATTTATAGCCACTGTTAACTCTAATCTCTGTTAATTTGTTTAGTCCAGGGATTCCCAACCTTTTCAAGCTGGGGGCCAGGTCACACTCTCTCAGTCAGCTTCAAGGGCCAGACAGCTGTTTTGCCTTGCCTGCATGATGGGGGTGGTGGCCATTTTGTTCCAACAGCTTCAAAGAGGTGGCCATTTTGTTTCTCAAATGCCCTTGGAGTTGTGGGCCAGATCCAGCCCACGGGCCTTAGGTTAGGAACCCCTGGTTCAGTCACCTTTCAATACCATCTAGTTTGGTACCCATCACATTACAGTGTAACAGTGTAATTGTGTGAAGATATACTGCTGTCTGAATTGACCTCCTCACTATTCTCCTTCATTGGGTGATCCCAAGTGGGAGTAACATTATGACATGCAGGGATGCTTCTTTTCCTCATGCCATGCAAAAATGTAAAACCCTTTTACAATGCCCTCCCTTGCTCATTTTTAAATAAATTAACGAGTACCAAACTTGCTACCTTTCATCATAAGGAAGTTTCCTCAACCCCTTGACCATCTGCGTCAACACCTTTTTCAAATCTACATATAAATCTTCTGCAATAGGTTACAGCCCAGGGCAGTAAAGAATTCTTAACCTTCTTTCCCATCATTAGATTTCCCACCAGTAAAAAAAATCACAGCCCCATATTAATATCTTACATTTCAGAGGCAAAAAAATAGCCTGGAATGGGCAGTTTTCAGGAGAAAATTCACCAGCAGGATTGGGTAGGCCCGCTTTTCATGTACGTCTCTCAATGTCTGACATCTTTGCGTAGATTTTTGCTTTTGGTTCTACATTATTCTCATACAAATTTGAACTCTTAAGAAAAATTTTACACTGCATATTATACCTTTTTGTTGTTCAGTCGCACAGTCGATTACGACCCTTTGAGACCCCATGGACCAGTGTCCGCCAGGCACTTCTGTCCTTCACCATCCTCCTCAACTCACTCAGCTTTCTGCCCATTGTGTCTACAATACCATCTAGCCATCTCATTTTTGGCTGCTCCCTTCTTCTTTTGCCCTCCACCCTTCCCAGCATCAAGGCTTTCTCAAGCAAATCCTCTCTTCTCATTTGATGTCCAAAGTACTTTAGCTTCATCTTTACTATTTGACCTTCTATGGACCAGTCAGGGTTAATTTCTTCTAAGATTGACCTTATGACCCAAAATTAAATGTTGTGATGTTTCATTTTGATTATGAAGAAATCTGATGTCATTTCAGAAAGATACCTTAAGGCAGGGATCTGCAAACTTGGCTCTCCAGATGTTCTTGGACTTCAATTCCCAGAAGTCCTGATCAGCAGGCATACTGACTTGGGCTTCTGGTAATTGAAGTCCAAGAACACCTGGAGAGCCAAGTTTGCAGATCCCTGCCTTAAGGCAAAACATTTCAGGACAATTATCACACTTCTTGAGTTACGGTGTTCATCCAGCCCATGGCACTTCCCTTCTCTCTGTGTCTGAAACATGAAGTATTAATAGAACAATGCTTCTATTTTTTGTTTACTTATTTATATACAGGGTGGCCTGTAAGTCCCTAATGAATCTTTCTCTAAATTTGCCACTTATTGTATTCAGAGTGTCACCAGTATTCTTGTGCTCATTTACCCACGTACTTGTCACATTCTTCAAGTGTACATGGGCTTAAAGCGGCAATTTTTCTCTGAAAAAAAGAAAAACATTATACTACATTGGACGGGTAGAGGCTTATGGGCCACCCTGTATATTTATCCTCTTTGCTTGCACTCTGCAACAATATTTTCACTCAAGAAAAATACACTGTTTGACATTAGTAGTCTACTATTCATAATAATAATTTAGTGTCAGAAATTATTCTGGGCTGACGGATTTTTGCTGGAAAAATTCTGCTCAGGGGATGCCCAAATGAGGCTTCTTTCCTGTACCCAAGATCTTTTCCTACTGAAGTGGTCTACTGTAAAGTAGTAGTCTACTGTAAAGCACATACCACTTCAAAACTGTTTTCACACTGAAAAAGAAATGGAAAAGATTTTAGAATGATGGCCATTATCACCACCACCGCCAAAAAAGGCAAAGCAAAGTTCTTTCATTTTCACATTTACCTTGTGTAGTTCCATATACAGTACAGTATATATATTTCCTCTAACTAAGCACAGGTGCCTCAAAGTGTGTTTCTCTACTTCTAATGCAGTCTGGCTAATTAGCATATTTAATTGACATTTTATCTGAGATATTCTGATAACAGAAAATGGAAGTTCAGGCAACCGCAGCTCAATAATAAAGGTAAATAGAAAAACACTTGGTTTCCTTTTTGCTCAGCTTTATGTTATTCTTCAATACCATAACCATACAGTATTTTTTTAAAATATGCAGAACAAGAAGTATTAGCTCCTAGTTTAATCAGTTTTGCTCAGACAGCTTTATCACCAAATTTAAACTTTCAATTTTAATTTACACCCCCAAGACTGCAAACTGTAATTTCATACCCTACCCCCAATGCTGCAGACTACTTTAACAGCTGAATAGTGCAAGTCAACTTTGCTAGATATTCTTACCTCAAATTATTGCTACAGTTAAATAAATGGGAAAAAAAATTCACTACTGTGTTTTTTGTTCCACTTAACAATTACAGGGTTTCTTTTTCCTGACATAACTTCCCTGATGACAGATGGACAGAAGAAGAGATAGGAGCAAAGGAGCAACAGAAAAACATAGTTATATTCATTTATTTTCAAAGGATAATATTTAAAGAATGCCAAAAGATCCCAATGTCAGACAAAATGTATTCACACCATACTGCTTTCATTTTACCCATTTCTAAAGCCATGGTGTTCTCCATCCAGCTCTGGAAGGATTCCAAGAGAAGTCAACCAAAACAATTGAAGAGAAATGTCCCTGATCTTAACTCTTGTTGGAGAGAAAGCCAGGAATATTCTACCTGTAGCCTCACTAGAACTTGGAGAAACTAAAAAACAAACAAAAAAGCATAATTTCAGAGAACTTCCTTGTTCCTCTGCTAGACTAGGCAGGTCTTCAGCCAACTACAATTATAATATGCTAGTTAGAGTTGCCAGATCAGCATCATTTTGATCCCTGAGATTTCAGGGCTAAAATGTTAGACTAAATGCCAAGAGAATTTGTGAGGTTCTGAAACCAACTGTTATAGTGTCACAGGGGTAGTGTCGCAGGGCAGATCACTGCCATGACACAGGTTTGGCTACCTAGGCAAAGGTTGGGAGTAGGGCCAGATGATTGTAGAATTGGGATAAGGGGAATCCATGTAAATGGGTCCAGAATGTGGGTAAATTCTAGTGAACTAGACAATACACCAAAGGCAAAGAACATGATGCCATTCCTGCTAGGGCTCACAGACCGGGTGGTGTTGTGTTGGTGTTTTTCCTTCAAACCTAAATACAGTAAAAAAAAAAAACCTACTTATGAAAAAAGTCCATTCCATAGGCTTTTGCTTAATTGAAGTAAATCCATAGGAAAAATGAAATTTTTATGTAGATCGAAGGAAACCCATAGGGAAATAAATTTTTACACCCAGTAGCTCCCAATCTCCCTTCCCATATTATTTGGCTTTTTCATTCAACAATGTTGCACAATTATAACACACACACAACTACCTTATAATTGTAATGGCATTCATACACTGCGTCAAGTCAGCCATTACAACAGGGACCAAAGGTATCCAATTTCTATAGACAACAAATGGCCAGTACCCACATTATCTAAGCCAAGAGCATCCTATTATAGTTGCAATCCAACTTCATTTTAGTTAATAATTATTTAAATTATCAAAACAATCATTTTAAAAATGAATGTTCATAAAAATACATTTATTGCTACAGCACCAGTGATGGGATGTCCCCGGTTCCAGACGGATCCCTGGAACCGGTAGGACCAATCCCGGAGGGTTCTCCGTGAGGGGAGTCCACTTTTGGGGCGTCCGGTTCCGGACGCCTCACCGAAATAATTTTTTTTTAAAAAAAATCGGAGCTAAAACGGCTCCAATTGACTGCGCATGTGCAGAAACTCAATCTGACACATTGCGCATGCGTCAGATTGAGTTTCTGGACATGCGCAGTCAATTGGAGCCATTTTAGCTCCAATTTTAAAAAAAATCTTCCGAAGCTGGAGCCGCCCCTTTTTAGAGTGGCTCCAGCAGCAGCAGCGGCAGCCCTAAGAGAAGGGCACCTCCCCTAGCCGGCCACCTGGCTCCCACGGACACGTTGGTGCCTGGCCGCGCCGTCCGCCCGCGCCACGCCCTCCTAGGGACTTGGGCAAACCCGACAAACCCCCATGCCCTGGGTAAGCCCGGCGGGGCTGAAAAGGCAACGGCCCGAGGAAGCAGCAGGAGACGATGCGGCGGTGGCGAGCCCCGCCGGGCTTACCCAGGGCACGGGGGTTTGTCGGGCCCAAGTCCCTAGGAGGGCGTGGCGCGGGCGGACGGCGCGGCCAGACAGCAACGTGTCCGTGGGAGTTCAGTGGCCAGGCAGGGGCTGTGGCAGCCGTGGCCGGCGGATGCAGGGCCGGCCGCGGCCTTCGTAGGAGGAAACGGCCACAGTCGGGGGCAGCGTGCCTTGCCAGGTGGCCCCGGGCCACATGGAGGTTCGTCGGTGCCAAGGAAGGTAAGTGAGGCTTTTATATTTAGGGTGGGTGGGTGATTTGTTTGTGTTTTGGGTGGGTGGTTGTACTTTTATTTAATTTTTATTTTATTTATTTATTTATTTTATTTCTTTAAGTTATTTACGGGTCTGTGTGCATGTTTATTTTTATTATTATTTTTTTTATTTTTGGCCTTGCCCACAACGTCATGACGTCATGACGTTGGCTCCGCCCATGATGTCATGACGTCATGACATTGGCCACGCCCATGACGTCCATGATGTCATGACGTGGTAGTAGAATTTTTGACATCCCATCACTGTACAGCACATAAGAAATGTGGCTAGTTGCACAAAAATCCAGATGTTGACTATAACTATAGTTTACATATTCACTGGTGCTAATTTTGAAATAACTCTTTTAAAATGCTAATATTAATAAACATTGAAGCCATTTTCTAAACTCTGAAACAGAGTGAAGTTATCAGTTCAGAATAAAGAAAATGTTTACAATGCAAAGGTAGGCCAACCCTTATTTTCAAAAGGCTACACACTTTAGCACAGAGTCAGGTTTTACCAGGAAAAAGCAAATTAAAAAAATCTGTAACCCTTGATCCTATTGAAATAATTGCAAATATTTTAATATCCCACAAGGCATACAGAGTAAAAAAAGATGGAGCAGCACTTAGAAAGAATGGAATAATGAAAACAGACAGAAGTAGGCCATTTATCCTACCTTTTACTTTGTGCATAAAAGACACTGTCACAAGTATGAAAACTCTAAAATGATTGCTTAGCTAGGAAAATTTAATCTCTTTCCTTCATTTTGTTAAATGGATAAAATATTTGCAACAATATAAACAAGATAAAATATTTAAGTTACATCAAAATTACAATGAAATGTTGTAAGATCAATAGACAAAGGGTTGGATTCAGATTTATGAGGACTGGGTAGCAGTGCAATTATCTGTCACCCCTTCCCACAGTGACTCTCTAGTATTCCCAAAATGCAAAGGGGAAGATGAACCGAGCCCTCTGGCAGAACTCAGAATCTGTGGAGAAGTTCCTAAGATTATGTAGCGGTAATGGTTGCTGTGAATCATTTTCAAGACTAGAAGGCTGCTATAAAGAGGAAGGGGCAATAGCCCATGTAAATACAAATAAACTCACATGCTCTTAGTCCTCCCCCCTCCCAAAGTCACAGGGTAAAGTACATACCTTGTTGCTATGTGGCAATATCATAGTAAGCATGATCTTAGCTTTAGTTCTAATGATACACTTAGGGATCTTTTTTAGCTCCTCCAAAGGTGTCATTTCAAATCTCAGTCTTCTTTCAATTCTTGGCTGAAGTCTCCATTTGGAGTCGTAGCTGAGACCAAAGGATAGAAAACGGCTAACAATTTCCATCTCTTAATTGCCAACAGTAAAGTTCTGTAATTCTTCTGCAATCATTACTTTTGCCTTCTTAATGTCGAACAGTAGTTCTGTTTTTTGAACTTTCTTCAATATTCTTCTGTAGTTATTTTAAACTATTGCTATTTTGTGCCAGTAATATATCATCTGCATATACACTAGAACATCGGATAACGTTATGACTTGGTTCCACAAGTCATGACGTTATCCAATTTTTAGCGTTGTCCAACGCATGCATCGAACAACGCTAAAAAAAAGCCCTGACGTCAGGGACAAACTGCGCGGTTTGTCCCTCAAGTCAAACTGCTTTACTTCGGGGGCAAACCAAGTGGTTTGTCCCTGAAGTCATTCACAGCCTGGATGGGATTCGAAAGAAGCCTAGCGCAGCCCAGCGGAGCTGCGCTAGGCTTCTTCCAAACCCCATCCGGGCTGGGTTCGAAGCCTAGTGGCGCCCAGGGTAGCTACCCTGGACGCCGCTAGGCTCGTCCTCAGCCTGGGCGGGATGTGTTTGAAGCCTCTAGGCTTCATCCACAGCCCACACTGGGTTCAGAAGAAGCCTAGCGCAGCCCAGCGCGGCTGCGCTAGACTTCTTCCGAACTTCATATGGGCTGTGTTCAAAGCCTAGTGGCTTCGAACACAGGAGAAGAGGCGCCCGCTGGTGCACAACTAGGTGCACGAGCAGGTGCCTCTTCTCAGCAGCCTACTAGACCCTTAGCAAGCACTAAGGGTCCAGTAGGGTTGTGAGAAGAGGCGCTCGCTTGTGCGCCTTGTCGCGTACCAGCAGGCGCCTCTTCTCTGGACCCTATCTGGGCACAATTGTGCGCCCAGGCAAGTATCAGCTTGTCCGAAATCCTCCCCAGAGGTCATTTTGGACAAGCTGATCCTTGCCTGGGCGTGCAATCGCATGCACAAGCAAGGACTGGCTTGTCTGAAATGACCTCCTGGGGGGGGGGGAATTTCGGACAAGCCAATCCTTGCCAGGGCGCGCAATCGCGCGCCCAGGCAAGGATCAGGTTGGGCGACAATCCTCCCCCCACGTGGGAGGGATTATCACCCAAGCCGAACCGAGTTGCGGCTGGCAATCCCTAGCTGCAGCTCGGTTTAGCTTGGGTGAAGCCTTTCCTCCCGACCCTACTGCACTTTCAAGAATTCTTGTGAACGCAGTAGTGTTGGGGGAAATGTGCGCTCAAATCAAAGGGATCCAACAGTGGGTGCTTTTGTGAGTTTCAGTCCAGGCCTAACATCACTGACAAGAGATGGGCAACACCACCTAGTTAGACTGCTCAAGCCCCTGCACCCGAACAAGGCTTTCACGTAGTGGAACCCCTTGATTACTCTTCTCAAAACACACATTCTCTCAATACACTCTGTAGGAGAATTTTAGTGTTACAGTATCTTTTATAGTGCTGGAATCCATCACAATCTAGCATTTTCAAAATGCCTAAAGTATACAATGAAAACTTAAAATAAAGAAACAGCCAACTTCTATATGATTAAAAAGAGTAGGTCAGCCACATTGTTGCCACTTCTTGGTATAAGCTTGTAACATTAAAGAGAAGGCTACATAACCAGCAAATTCAGGATGACATTGTCAAACAAATCAAAGTGTAAACAAAAAAAAAAGTTGTGGCATTTTGAAGACTAACTGCTGTGTTTTAATGTTAGCTTTTGTGGATCAGGTCCACTTCATCAGACATGGGAATTTAGTGATCAAGTTTATTTTTGAGATTTGTAAAATAGCAGTGCCAAATAGCTACATGATTCGCCCGAGGCTCTCATTGACCTCTGGCATGGGAATGTGACAGCAGTCTTAGACATGATCATACAACTACGGCCTATCTGCGCACATGGGCTCCGCTCATCCCCATGGTTTATGGAGGATTTGAAAGAGCTTAAACGGGCAAAGAGTGCTGCTGGTGAAGACTCAAAGTAATTCCGACAGAACACTGGCTAGAGCCGCTATCAGAACCAACCTGGTGGCGATAGAGATGGTGAAAAGGCAATATTTCTATTGCCTCTGCAGATAACCTAGCAACTCTGTTCCGGGTGACTAGGTCCCTCCTCGGTAGAGGGGGGCCTGGGCCTGGTTGGCAGGGGTCAGCTGAGAATTTTGCTGGTTATCTTGTGGAGAAAATCACCCGGATTCACTCTAAGTTTGACCCTGGCGTGGATACTGTGGGTCTGGAGTTAACAGGATCACAGTCTTGCCATGTTATATGGGATCGGTTTGATCCAGTTGTCCCTGAGGAAGTGGACAGGCTCCTTGGATCTGTTTGTGCCACTGCTTGCCTATTAGATCCATGTCCCGCCTGGTTGGTCAAGGTGTCCAAGGCAGTGACAGGCAGTTGGGTTGGAGCAATAGTCAATGCATCCTTGCAGGAGGGAGTGTTTCTTGTGTCATTAAAACATGCTTTGGTGCGCCCCATCCTGAAGAAGCCAGTGCTCAACCCAACAACAATGGCCAACTATCGACCTGTATCCAACTCTCCCCTTTTAGGGAAGGTTTTCGAGAAGGCAGTGGTGCAGCAGTTACAGGGGGTTCTGGATCAAGTGGATTATCCGGACCTTTTCAGTCAGGATTCAGGCCCAGATATGGTACCAAGAATGTGTTGGTTGCATTGTTGGATGATCTCTGGTGGGAGTGGGTTGGGGGTCATCCCTCCGTTCTTGCTCTTCTGGACATCTCAGCGGCCTTCGATACCGCCGACTATGGTATCCTTCTGGAACGGCTCCGAGGATTGGGGATCCAGGGCACTGTGTGGTCCTGGTTTGCCTCATTTCTGAAGGGTTGGACCCAGTTTGTGTGGTTGGAGGATGGGATGTCCAGCCCTATGCCTCTCCAGTATGGGGTGCCTCAGGGCTCGGTGCTCTCCTCCTATTTAACATCTACATGAAGCCATTGGGGGAGATAATGTGTTCCCATGGGATGAGGTATCATCAGTATGCTGATGATACTCACCTGTACATCTCGGCCCGTGGTGATCCAAGTGATGCAGTCAGAGTCCTATCCAAGTGTCTCCAAGTGTCTGGAAGCTGTTGGGTTCTGGACAGGGGACAACAGCCTACAACTGAATCCCAGCAAGACTGAGTGGCTATGGGTCAGGGGCCCAGCGCTATCTCAGGATCTACCATTTTTGGTTCTGGATGGGACCATTTTGCCCCAAACAGACCCAGTGCATAATCTGGGGGTCCTCCTGGACTCATGACACCTGCTCGATGAACAGGTGGCAGTCATGGCCAGGAGGGCTTTTGTACAACTTCATGTCATACGCCAGTTACGTCTGCTCCTAGATTGGGACTCCTTGCTTATGTTCATGCATGCTCTGGTCACCTCCAGACTGGACTATTGCAATGCGCTCTACATGGGACTGCCCCTGATGACCATTTGGAGGCTGCAACTGGTCCAGAATGCAGCTGCCCGGGTAGTGATGGGGTGTGGATGTTATGTCTGTGTTTCTCCACTGCTTCATGAGCTGCACTGGTTACCGGTGTGCCTCCGGGTGCAATTCAAGTGCTGCCAATTACCTTTAAAGCCCTACATAGTAGTGGGCCAGGATACTTAAGAGACCACATCACACTGAGAACATCTGTCTGTCCCACTAGAGCAGACCACAGAGGCTCTCTTGTTGTGCCATCTGCTAGAGAGGCTCATCTGTCTAGCTATGGGTCAGGGGCCCAGCGTTATCTCAGGAGCTACCATCTTTGGTTCTGGATGGAGGGCCTTCTCTGTGTCTGCTTCAGCCCTCTGGAAGCTCCTGCCAATCAAGTTATGACTCCAGACGGAGTTGCTGCCCTTCAGGAAATAACTAAAAACCTGGCTGGCAAAGCAGGAGTGAGGCATCGGTGAAGCGGCGACCCCCGCCTGCTGGCTGATATAGTAATATCGCTCCCTTGTTCTTTTAGCTGATTGGGGTAATTTTTGTAGAATTTTTAATTGGGTTTTTATGGGTTTTAAGTTTTAGACTGTGGTGATGATTTTAACATTGTGGGCTGCCCCAAATCATTTCAAGTTGGGCGGCTATACAAATTGAACAAACAAACACACAAGTAGTCTGTCCACAGCCCTCATTTCAGCCACTGCAGCTGCCGCTCCCAGAATCAGCCATGGACTTGTTTATGGCTGTCATAAACACATTTATGGCAGGGGAACCACTAGTCCGGCCCGCTCAACTGTCTGAGGGAGCATGACCCGGCCCCCGATTTAGAAAGGTTGGCAATTCCTGCACTACAGGATGCTGGAGTTACAGTACAACACAATTTTATAGGCAAGAAGACTCCTTAAAAGATATGTCATTCTTTTCTCCCTCACAAAGAATAGGGAGAAAAAACGTAAGAAAGGAAACAAGTGATCAACCTCACAGGTTTATTTAGAATAGTCAATTTTTGCTATCGTATTAGCTACTCAATGAGAACTGTGTAATGAAATAATTATAAAATTATATAAATTATTTAAAATTATACAAAATTATTTTTAAAATAAAATAAAACCATTCAGAATGTGTTTTCTGAAAACCAACATATAGGTTATCAGCTATTGTGATATCAGGAAAGTGGTGATAAAGTATATCAGTCACCTAATAAACATGGTTCTGATAGATGCTACAAGTGCAGTTAATGAGGCTAAACTACAAAGAAGTGACTCACCTTCCATTGCACAAAATAGGAAGCAAGCCTCAAAGCCTACATTGTAAAATAGTGAACTGGGAATGATCAGCCATCTGGCCATACGGTATCTATATACACCAGTACCTTGGATAACGTTATGACTTGGTTCCACAAGTCATAACGTTATCTGGTTTTTAACATTATGTGATGTATTGATCGCACATGTTTTTTTTAAAAAAGCCCTGTTCTCTTTCCGCCCAACCCCAGGGCTGATCCCAAACTGGCATCGGTGGTGGGGTTGGGGAAAAGAACAGGCTTAGTGATTGGGGGGGGGGTGTCTGAAGAGAGGCTGGGGGCCCTTTTCCCAGCATCCTACCAGAAACCCCCTCTGCCTGGATGGCTAAGCCCCTTATCCATCCAGGCGGGAGGGAGGGTTCTGAAGAGAGACTAGCTGGATTGGGGAAGGAAAGGGGTGCACCCCCAGGTTCTTTTCCCCACCCAGCTGGCCATCGCACGCTGCGATCGGCGCTTGGGTTGGGGGAAAGAACCGGGGGTTGCACCCAACCCAATTGCACCAGGGGCGCATTTGGGAAGCTGAATGGGAGCTCCCAGGTCGCTTCCCAAACATGCCGCCACTGCCAAGGGCGTGGCAGCAGCGTGGCTGGGAAGCTGACCGGGGAGCCCCAATTCTGCTCCCAACCATGCCACTGCTGTGAGCTTCGTAGCACCGGTTTGGTTGGGGAGAGATTGGGCGCGTGTCCAATCTCCCCCCAAACAAACCAGTGATGTTTGCCTTGGTAGATCTCTGCCCCAAAGCAGGTGGGGCTGGTCTCCAGCCCTGCAGGCTTTGAGGTAGAGATCAACACCAGGGAATTTGAGGCAAACATTTGAACTGCACAAGGTTATGTTAACACTGTGCGATGCAAACGTTTGCCTCAAATTCCCCGACATTATCCAATTTTAGCATTATCTGAGGCAAACATTATCCGAGTTATTACTGTACATTAAAACCTTGCATACAGAGTGCCTCACTTGGAGACTAACTCACTTCAGTCAGTTTATTGTTACGGTCAAAGACCAGCATAAAAAACAAAGCAATTTTTTTTTAAAAAAACAAAGCATTCAGAACATGGTTGACCATACTATAGCAGGACTACAAAAGAGATTTTTGAATTTTTAACTCACTTAAAGAGCAGAATTTTCTCCAAATGGTAGCCTCATGGAACAACTAAAGACAGAGTTTGCAATTCCCCGACCAGAAGTCACAATCGGTCACTTATCATGGTGGCGGCGCTTTTTCCAAGTGCTTCACTTAAAGAACAACTCACATAAAGAGCATGGATTGCATTATGCTCTTTAAGCATAATCCCGTGGAATGCATTATGCTCTTTAAGCAAGGTACCACTGTCCTTTTAATGTTATTATTTATGTCATATTGCTAAACTGTGTGTCCAAAGTGAAATATACATAGAGATACTTATTTATTGCATTTCTCTATAATCCAACATTTTCTGCATTCATTTACTTATCTATTTCTGCCAAATCATTTATTTATCTTTAACTCCAGTGATTCTATCCAAATCTCATTGCAAACTGTAGTTTATACAATCACTTAGCTTCAACAACATAAAAATATTTTCCCCATTTCTAAAGAAACAAGAAACCTCTTAAAACGAAGGTCTACCACACCTGCTTTAGAAATGTAAAGGTCACCTTCAGTCTGAAAACATAAATTTATTCTTTTTTAAACCACCAAAAACATGTTCAAGCGCACTGCTTTACTTGGAAGTTGGAAAAAAATGGCCCCACAGGTAATGACCAACATAAGTCCTTACAGATCAGTATAAATAACATGAATTTGACCTGGAAGTAACAATGTCAGGGAAGTTTTTGAAGAGTTGGTGTAACCTGTTCCCCATGGCTAATATTTCCTAGCAACATTAGAGATTATATTACCACATGTCTTTCTCAAGCGGTTTCCCAAGATAGCTGCAACCAAATGCACTGCAATAAACTAAACCAAAAGCCCAATGGAGAATATTTCAAGAGTCGTATTACAATTTCAAAGAAGAGATTACCAAATAATAAAGTGGGGAAACGTGTAGCCCCATGTTCAGCCTTCTCTGCTGTTATCATTGGTTAATGTACATTAACTTTAATGCTTTCAACCATTTCTGTGGAATGGTAAGGACAATCACAACTACATTAACTATCACAGCTTTGACACCTCCATGAAATCTGTCATGAAATTCAACTACAGTGGTACCTCATACAACAATTTTAATCCATTTCACAGGTCTCGTTGATGTACGAAACAATTGCTATATGATGCATGCATCGTATAGTGATTTTCCCCATGGGATGCATTGTACAATGGTTTGTTTGTTTTTTTGGCTAAGTGGTTTTTCCCATTGAAAAATTGTACGTTTTTTTCCATAGGGAAAATAGTTATGTGGGACACCATTTCCCCCAAAAACCTAATTGTTATGCGATTTCATTACTACACGGGGTGATTGTTGTATGAGGTTCCACTGTATATGGCTTGGTCCTTCCTATGATCATTAGTCATACCAGATGGATTTTTCAAAGGAATCTGAACAGCTTACTCAAGCAAGTTTAAAACCTAAATCCACTGTAGCACTAGAAACCATTTTCAAGTAAAAAGGGTGGGGTGTTCAGTGGTGGGATGTCAAAAAATTTACTACCCTACCGTGACGTCATCACAGTGTGGGCGGAGCTAACATCATGATGTCATGATGTGGGCAGGGCCAACAATTTTTAAAAAATAATAATAAAATAAAATAAAAATAAGCACACACACACACCTTAACCCACCCACCCACCCACAACACAAACTCGTAAATAAATTAAATAAATAAATAAAATAAAATTTACATTAAAACACACCCACCCACCCCAAACATAAATCTGTATTTATGATACTGTGGTAGTATGTCAATATAGGTAAAGGTATTAAATACACATTAAAATACACACAGACACACCACATCCAAAGGTGAGTCACTTACACTGGGGAGCAGGCTATAGGAAGCTTCAGGCTAGCAGCTTCTCTTCCTCCTCCCTGCTAGGGAGGACAGCAAGGAGGCTGTGCATACACGCTAAGCACTGTAGGCGTGCATGCACACCAAGTGCTTGGAGCACATGCACAGTGAAAAGGTAAGCCCCGAAGGTGGTTCCCCTCCAAAAGTTGCTACCGGTTCTCCGGGACACTGGGAAAAGTTACTACCGGTTCTGGAGAACTGGTGAGAACCTGTTACATCCCATCACTGGTGTTGCTGCTTTTTGTCCATTCAGCATCCTTCATTCAGAATGAGAACCTTCTCCGGAGATCAAGCTGTAGCACTGGAGTTGATTTTTAGGGGTGGGCATTATAAGGGTAAAGAAGCACCACCTCCATGCACCAAGTGAAGCTACTTCTCTTATGGAATGACATATTGAATTCAAGATACAGACTGAAAATTTAACAGGAATGCTAAAATTTATTATGTTTCAATATACACCATATACAAAAGGAGCTGAAATTATTAGTTCTAATTTATATTACCTTATTTTAAAATATGCCCCAAATACAGATGTATAATAAATATAAAATTATTTTTACAAAATATTCATACAATAAAATATTCTCCACTATGGTCTATATAAGAACTACATAAAAAACTACAAATTGACTGAGACAAAATAACCTTTTAAAATTTCAGAACAAACATAAAAATGTTGTCACTAGAGTGACTGTAATGTTATGTTTGGGGTCCCGGGAATACGAGTTCCCTTACCAGGTGGCTTATTTAAAGGATTGCCACCCTGGGTCTGGAAGTGGGACTGTGTATTGTTTTTAATTTTTGTGGTAAAATTTTGATGACCTTTTAACTTTGATGCTTTTATTGGTGTAAATTGTTCTTATGTTTTTACTTTTATTTTTAGTGTCTTGTAAGCCGCTCAGAGTCGGGTTCTCCCGATTGGGACGGGGTATCAAGTGTAATAAATAATAATAATAATAATAATAATAATAATAATAATAATAATAATAATAATAATAATAATAATAATAATAATAATAATAATAATATGCCACTCACACCTCTGTGAGGAGAGAATTCCAGAGTGGGGGAATATGTAAACAATAGAACTTTGCATCTGTAGCCCTTAATTTTATCAATAAATCCTTTGTAATGTGTTTCGTTTTAAGATAATTACAAACACTATTGATTTGTGCGTTAAAAGCTGTCTGATGTAAATGTTCCAATTATGTCTTTCAGTGACTGTGGAGATAAGCTAATCATCAAACAGTGCAAAGAAAATAGAAAAAATATTTCTCACTCATACTTTCATAGAGAAGTACAAATAAACACTGGACATTGGCAAGGTTTATTTTAACACAGTCATTCAATAGTATTATAGAAATTCAAGATGTAGATGTATTTCATACATACATACATACATACATACATACATACATACATACATGCATGCATGCATGCATGCATGCATGCATGCATACATACATGAAATGCTTACTGGCTCCCCCCCCCCCCGGAGAGAGGAAACTTGCTGTACACTCAATCATATTTTTGGCAATCTTCAACCAAAGTGGAAGACAATGCTATAGTAACATACAGTGGGACCTAAGTTAACAAACGGCTCGGTTGACATAAAAATCGCGTAACAAAAGGAAATCCATAGAAAATAGTGGCTCCGTTTACATATTTTTTTCAGAATGGATTAATTAGTTTTAATGCATTCCTATGGAAAACTTTGTTTTAGTTAAAGTGTTTTGGTTTTCAATGTATTCCTATGGGAAATAGCATTCAATACATTCCTATGGAAAATTTGGTTAAAGTAATTTTCACTGTAAGAAACGTTAACCAAGGTTCCACTGTAATTATTTCCAGCTAATTGTGGTACTATAGTGCCATAGTACCATCAGTAGCTTTCAATTACTTATGATATGCCTACTATAAATTCATCTGGACACAAGGTGTATTTTAAAAGGGAAGGTGTCATGGTACAATTTTTTATTCGTACCTCTCATTTGTTTTCCTGCCATTTAACATCTCACAATTCATTAAAGAAGAAAAGAACAGCTGCAATGCTTTTTAGCAGAAAACACATACGATTTGGAGAACCCATGAAACTGCATGAATGAGGCATCATGATTGCATAACAGAAGGCTCACCTTACCCTTTGCCTAAACATTCACATTGGTTTTCAGTGTACATTCTCTGTTCATATTATTGAGGGGAATTTAGATATGCACGCTGATTAATACTCGTATTTACTACCCCGCTCCAATCGGGGAGGCCCGACTCTTGGTTGCTGTGACATCAAATTAAGGCTTGTATGTGTAAATAGCCACTAGAGATCAAATGCCACAGGCAGATCTTTCAGATCAACTAAAGTCACTTCAACCATAATATTTCTGAATGGTTCCATTTTCAACTACAATTCATCAGATGTCAAGGATTAAATTATGAATAAATGTGTGTGAATCAGCCTTTACATTATGAGATGGCTTGTTTATGAATATAGTTTAGTTTTAATCAAATATAGGTTAGATTTATTTTCCCATTTTCCCAAAAGCAAAACCGGAATGAATGGAAAAATTAAGTTATGGCATTATAGTACTACCCCAGTTAACATATTCTCATAACATACATGTTTACATATTGCTATAATTTTGGCAACTTCAATAATGGATAAAAGATAAATTTAACAAATACTTAGTAAAAGGCCATCCCGTACTAATTATTTATAACATAAATATATAATAATAATTGGCTTCTAAATGCAAAGCTTGCACCATTAAAGCACAGCAGTGCTTGACTATTCAGTTGCTATCATGGGCCTGTTAAAGCTCTTTGTTAAATGAGTGTCCTGGACTTTCAAAAGGAAAGAGGGTTGTAAGTCAAATAAATAAATAGAACTTTATGGCACACAATTATTAATTATTATTATATTTTGACACTTTCACCTTTATTATTATTATTATCATCATCATCATCATCATCATCGACTTATATGCCACCCCACTCACAAAGTACGACTCTGGGCAGCTTACTTGGTTGGGCGGGCAGGGCAGGCATCCGGCAGTAATGGCGGTGAAGTCTCGCAGGGTGGTGGCCAGAGTCCTCCCTCACATCCTGCCCTCCATGGCTGCGAGGCTTTTCAACCTCCGGCTAGGCGGAAAGAGGCTGGAGTTCTCGCAGGGCGGCAGCCAGAGTCCTCCATCCCTGACTATTGTGTTATCATAAGAGGAGGGTAGTATATAGTATTTTAAATGGGTAAATAAATGTCACATTCACATATTCACATAAGCATCACGGCTGGATGGATTACTTCAAAAGTAAAATTAACAGTTTGGCAAGAGTTACTGAAATCTCAATTTTTCCTGTGCTTCAAGTCCTCCCTTTGCTCCTTGTGTCAGCCATTTTTCTGGTGTAGAACAAGAAAAACTCTCCATCTTGATTTTATTCAATTTCTCCCAGTCTCACCAGCATTCCTTCTATCCCAGAATAATTTCAAATTATGTATCAAACTATGAAATGTTTGCATTCCTCCATGGATATCTGCATGCATTTTTGTATTCACTTACCCTAATGCAAAATTATCCTCATTTTAATATACTTTCCTACTGCCTAAAGTGCATCTGTGCATATTTTTATATTATACACATTTTAGCCATTCACATTTCCCCCATGTATGCAGTATACATATGGGTCCTATTATTGAGAGCCTTACTGCAACTCAAAGCAGTGGCGGTTTCTTTGAACTTAACTGAATCCTAGGAGGTGTAGTCTACTGTATCCTTAGAGAAGATGAAATATGCTTATACCTCTCAGGCACAGGTAGGCATTAGTCCTACTAATGAATTTTCTAAAAGCTAACAACAAAACACAGAACCACAAATTTTATTTGGCAGAGCTTACTTCAGAGAATCTCCTCATTCTGTAAGGTGCTACAAGACATTTCATGGATTTGTTGCAAGAGACTGGCACAGCTGCCCCTTTGAAAACAAAGCACATATGAACTCAGTGAAGCCTGAATTGGAGTGGACTCCTCAGTAGTTCACAAACAGCATCTTTCTGTAGATTCTTAATGAGAAAGCCACACCAGTCAAGAAGTGCAAGCACCTGCAATGAAGCACGGAGCATATTCAAGCTCAACTGCTGCCCAAATGCCTGATGTACCATATACCAGTGATGGCCAACTTTGACACTCCAGATGTTCTTGAACCTCAATCCCCAGAAGCCCTGATCAGCAGGAGTACTGAGTTTGGCTTTTTGAAGTCCAAGAACACCAGGAGTGCAAAGGTTGGCCATCATTGCCATATACCATGAGATCAATAGACCCACCATTAAAGACAACGAAGGAACCCAGATTTTTATGTATTTTTCTTAATGAAAGTACTTCAAGCTTATCTTCCTGTTAAAACTACTAAAGCCAATCAAGCCAATACCCAACATGCAGGGCTTAATTCAGCTACCGCCATCATTGCCTGAGAACCCAGTCAGTCAAACCAATTGCACTGATAAAAAAGATGCTATGTCAAAAATACATGTTATTAGAAATCCAATGTGCTAGCCTTGAAACATTCAGTTTGGCTAGTTGTTGTACAATTACTGCTATTCTGTTTGACTTGAACTAAGTGGGATAGAGTTATTGTCTACATGCAGAATTTGGTTTTATCCAACATACCAGTAGATCCAGAGGTTGTGAACTCAAATTTGCACTGTCCATCCTGGAAGAGCCAGTATGTGGGGCCATGGACAAGCTGCATAGCCCCTGGATGTCCCCAAGAGAAGGGAATGATAAATCATGCCTATGTTTTCTTTATGTAGAAAACCCCGGAAAGGGTCACCATAAGTCAGAATTAACATGAATCCACTCATTATTACAGAGAAATAAGGATTTTTATCTTCTAATTGTGTAGGAACTAGATCTTCAGCGAAGGGTATTTCCCATAAATCAAGTACAGTAATACCTCAGATAACGATTACCTCAGATAACGCTAAAATCGCATAATGTTAAGTAATCTGGGGAGGAGAATTGGATCGAATAACGTTAAGGTCCTATGGGATGGATCGGATAACAACCGATAAAGCCTGTGCAGTTACAATGTATCTCTATGGAGCTTTAACGTTATCCGATCCATCCCATAGGATTTTAACATGGATCGGATAACACTAAAAATTGGATATCACCAAGACTTGTGGAACCAAGTCTTAGCGTTATCCGAGGTATTACTGTAAAGATTTAATAAAATGCTCTCTCACAGTCACATAAAAAGGGTAAGAACACAGAATGTGTGAAAACGTATCCAGCCTAGAGTTTTATTTATTTATTTATTGTATTTTTGAATTTTATGCTGTAAGCCGCCCTGAGTAAGAAAGTTTTTCCTAGAAGGGCGGGATATAAGTTTAATAAATAAATAAATATTTTTTGAATACAGATGAGAAATTAATATGTTCATCATGAGCAAAACGTCTCTGGGTAATTTTTGTAAGAATTCAGATACTGTATGTTAAAGACAGAAAAGGTCAGTTATCTGATACATGCTATTCAGATAGATTGCTAAAACAATGATCTATTTTATTCTGCCACTGGGGTAACATGATCTGTATGACTGCACGTTAACTATATTTAGTCAGTCAGTGGTATTCCTTATGGCTAACTGCCAGGGTTAAGCAATGCAACTGCATCAACCAACATTTGCTTACTTCATATGTGTTCAAAACCTCTCCATACATATAGGGATAACATTAATTTTCTTATACAGTATAGTATTAAGTACAACACTGATAGAAAATGTGGAGATACAAAGATGAATACAAAGACAGATTCATAGACAGTACATAAATGATAGAAAGAAACAATGACTACATTATATGCACAAATTTCCCAAGTTACTACTTGTATCCAATTTGATAAGCAAACAGTGTAGTAGCAAACACTGAACTTGACAAACACATGAGGGTCTGAAATAAAGCTTCAGAGAAGATTCTTATCACTAAACAAATAGATAATATTGTAGCTTGCTTTTTTTAGCAGGGATTCTTTAAAGCTGAAGTACGTCTCCCTTAGGAAATTGTACTGTCATTTGTTTTTATTTTCAACATGAAAACAAACGTCTTTATAAATCCTAAGGGTGAAAATGACTTCAGTATAATCCCCCCCCCCTGCACTATCACCTATTCATTTTTAGTTAATCAAAATATGGATACAGAGTTTTCTCTCCTCTCCTCTTCACCCCCACTCCAGCTTCTGTTGCTGCAAAATGTGTTCACCAAGTGTACAGTAATTAACAGCTCTTGACTGGAAAACTGCCAACATGTACAACGTGATACTCTCTCTTTGAACACTAACAAAGTTCATAAGTAATTTATGCTGGATTAAATATCCCTAACAGGGACCCTAAGTAACCCAATCGCTTTAAACAGGATCTACTTGTATGCCTGTACAGTGAAAATGTCAGACAGTGATAACCCACTAATAGCACAATTCTAACTATATTCCAGCCATTAGCATGTTATGCCATCAATCCTCATTAAATGAGTTTGGGGGAGGGGCTGTAGACACACATTGATGTTTCTCAATTTTGCAGCCAACAGAGAAAAGAAATAGTAAAAAGTTGACAGGTGCTATGTCCCCTCCCCACAAAAAAATGGATTAACTTTATATATATATATATATAATCTAGTTGCAATTTTCTTTTAGTACCTTTGTTTGCATTCAAAGAGAGACAACAAAGAGGTAAGGGTTGCAAAGACTTTGATGGAATCCAGCCAAGAGTGAAAGAAAAGGCTGGTATTTCAGCCATTGTATTGCTGACTAAAGCTCTGTGCCAACTCATCTTCCAACCCCGTTATATGAAATTTAATTTAACCTGCTACACAATTAACTCAGATGTTCAGCCTATTTTTCTCATGGCAGAATCCCTCACACAATGCCTTATTTAAATATTAATCAGCCTTCTTTCAATTAGGACTAATTTGCTTCACAGGGTTTCTCTCATCTTCTGATTGCAGGAAAATGGAGGTAACTTGCAACGTTTGAGGATAATTAACATGGTATTTTTATAATACTGATACATCAAACGGGACCTTAATGAACCCCGCTGATTCCATTTAGTAAAGCATGCCTCAAAGTTATAATCAAGAGGAAAGCCACAGCCATCTGCTTAAATTGATGCTTCTTCGGTATTTTAAACACAGAATAGTTATTTCTCTAAATTGACTATTGTAGGTGTCTAGCAAAGTCACTTTGTCATACAAACTAATTGTACAGCATTTTAATTTGAACCTTTTAGAACACATTTACAAACAGTGTCATTCTGCATCATAGAGACCCTTCTTAATTAAACACTGACAACTGTGGCTATGTGTAATGTCTGTTAATGTTCAGTTTTAAAACATGCTGTGCAGTTGCAAGAGCAATACAAGGAAATTTTGCCATATTCTAATGAACATAATATTTCATGTTACAACTGTGTGGTGCCAGCAAGACATGGTTTTAGCGGCATGTTTCCAGCCCACATAAAGCAGAAAAGAGCATATGCTGCCCCTTTTTTAATTGCTAAGAAATGACAAACAGGTTAACATTACTCATGACCAGTTGTTTCAGCAAATATTCCATTTGCTGTGAAGGAGGTCAAAGTTCACTGCTTTAATATTTTGAATCTATCTAGCATTCTTATGAAATAATCGTGTGATTGAGCCTTGTCTCTCTCCAAAAAGGAGAAGGGGGAAAAAAGAAAAAGAAAATTCAGCATTAATAAACCTGGATAAAAGCCAACTTGAAAAGTTAGAGACTTGACATATTGTAAACAAATTTCTTAACAGAGCAAAGGTAAAAGCAAGGGTTAAAAACAAATGTATTGTTCCTGTGATTTGCAAGAATCCAACCATTTTATTCTGCTGCTTTGCTGGAATGTGTGCTGAGATTATTTATGTGAGAGTACAGAAAAAATACTTAAACCACAGGCTGGATAACTCAGTGGTTTGGGCACCTGGCAGTGGAGCCAGAGGTAGGAAGTTTAATTCCCCACTAATGGCCTCCAGGGAAAATAGTCAGACTGTGTAGGCATGGACGAGCTATAGAGTCTCAAGGTGCCTCCAGAAGAAAGGAACTGTAAGCCACTTCTGTGTATTCTTTGCCTACAAAATTGTAGGAAAAGACTTCCATAAGTCAGAACTGACCTGACAGCATACAATTATTTACATTGCAGAAAGAAAAGTAATATGGCCAAAATTGCTCATAATAAAATAAAATTTATAGAAGCCTTATTAAAAGGAATAAGCAGAGTGAAACTTTTTTTTTGTCACGAACTATGCAGCTTCTGGAGCTTAACCATTCAAACAGATAAAAGAATAATGCGGCTGCAAAGATCTCTGGTTTCTCTCATCTTCAACTAAAGAAGTGGTTCCCAACTTTTTTTTCACTAAGCATCTCTAAAATCCTGACACACACCTCCCGTGACATATAATTCTTATTATTAAAAAAGTGAACTCCTATTCATGTGGAGGAAGCCTAAAAGGCCATTCACTGTTAAGAACTCATTCTTGCCCTCCTTAAAAATCAAATTGCACACTTGTGGTGTGTGTGCCCCACATTGGGAACCACAGAACTAGAGAGACATACAACTATGGGCAGCAGATGGTACAAGTTTTAAAGGATATATTCCAACTACTAATGTTAGGAGGCCCAAAGGGGATCATTTAAGCCAGTTTAAGTAAAATAATGCACAACTGCACAACAGATAACCACTGAAATGGGAAATAAGCAATGGCATAAAATAGTGGAAGAAGCACAAGTCCAGTTTATCAGATGAAGAGTGCTTATGTGCAAAAATATAGCATGTGAACTCAGCAGTGGGAACTCTAATGCATTTGTTTCTAAAATTAAGAAGAAAATTACAAATTTAAAAAAGGATCAAAAACCTCCTTTCCTTGGAAATGTGTGGCAACTATAATACATCTTCCATTAAGTCAGGTTTAAATATGCTACTTTTCTATTATTCACACAAAACAAAGTCCTCAATTTCTTATAATTACACTTAAATATCTTCTATCCTACACATGTTCCATTTGTGTTTTTAATCATTTTTTAATATTCACATTTAACATCCTAAAGAGCATTCTTAAGGCATCACAAGAAAGCGTAACTTAAATTTAGAAGCCACTAGTGGGAGAAAGTGGACCTGATGAATTATTTATTTCAGTTTTTCAAACAACAGATATATGAAATAAACTTTGTGGCAAGAAAAATAAGTCTACCTCTCTAGCATTAGAAACTGAAAAAGTAATAAAAACAACCAGATAATTTTATAAGTGATCATCTTATTATCTTGATACTAGCCAGATCAAATCTCCTATAGAAATTCTACCCATATTATGAGGTCCTTGCAAGGCTGCCTTGTTGAGTGTGGCTAACCCCCATCCACCCAAAAAAGGACACTAGGAAAAGAGTTTGCTTAGTGGTGGCCCCCTCACTATGGAATGATCTCCCTATTAAAATTCTCTTCTCTTCAATGATTCAGGAAATCATAAAACACTATCATATGGAGTGTTCCTAATCACTATCTGCCTCCAGGTACTCACTGCATTGTTGCTTTCACTGTAATTTTCCAGACCTTCTCTACAGTGGCCAGTTAGCATTTTATGCCCTCTGAGAGAGAGAGTTCACAATGCATTATAACTTAAAGATCTGTTGCTGTTCTGCAAATATGAGACTTGGAAAAACATCTGAAACCTCCTTTCCTACTTAGAGGTTTCTTTTCAGAGTGACTACATTATTGCTGTTATCTATTAGTTACACATTATTCAAAAATAGCTTTTTCTGAGTTACAATTGCTTGTCAATTGCACATCAAATTTACACTGGTGAACAAGAAGGACCATACTTAATATAAATCTGCATGTTCTCAATGTCCTTTCTCCTTCCAAATGAGATCCACTTCATCCTAAGCACAGCAACTTTATAAGGAATTGAAATGGTCCAGTTGAAAATGAAAATACAGTGGAACCTCATACAACAATGGCCCAGTATAGCAACGAAATCATATAACAATTAGGTTTGGGGGGGGGGGTGGAATGGTGTCCCACATAACAATTTTCCCTATGGGGGAAAAAAATCATATAACAATTTTTCAATGGGAAAAACCACTTAGTGAAAAAAATCATTTTACAATGGACCCCATGGGGAAAATCGCTATACTGTACGTACGATGCATGAATCGTATAGCAATTGTTTCGTAAAATAAAATCGTTGTATGAGGTACCACTGTAATGAATATTTACTTCATTAAAGTATTGGTGATTTTCAACAACAACAACAAAAAGCTTAAGGGAAGGTTAGTAATGTTAGTCTAGTACAGCACAAACAAACCAACAGACAAAAGGGCAGTCCTGTAGCACCTTAAAGGGAAGCTTTATTTGGCATATGCAATGGTGGACATCAGCAGGTTCACACCAGTTCTCCAGAACCGGTACAAAAATTCTGGCTGGCTGCACCCATCCAAGTTTTGAAATAAAGTAGTCCTAACTCTGGTGCAACGCAGGGCTTTCCCCTGGCCACGCCCACCATGCCACGCCCACAGTGTGGTAAAATTTTTTGGAACCCACCACTGGGCATGAGCCTTCCTGCATTGCAACCCTATTTAGATCCACTTCCTGCATTAAGTAAAATAGACTTCAGTCTACCAAGATTTATGCAAAATAAAACTTGTTAACGTTTTAGATGGGTTTTTTCCTTCCTGTTAGAGTTCACAAAATCATGCTAGAACAAAAGGATAACTTACACAAAACAAAGATATATGCACAGTGTCTGTCATCTAGAAAAACTGCAAAACAGGAAGGCAAATAGTTCACAGATTTAACAAATAGCCCTCTGGCTTACCTGTTTAGGAGCCATCAGGGACAGGACAAGATATTAGTCATATCCTCTATCAACCTGGCAAGCTGTGTTTTTCTTAGGAAAATAATGCTTTTTGTTCATCATATCAAACACCACCTCTGATCTTAAACTATAAGACGTTCCCAACACTTCCTGTGTAAATGCTTCTGGGATTAGGATGATCTGATTTATCATTAAGTAGCCGTGTATAGTAAAGGAATGGTAAAGCAATTGTTTTCCATACCTAGAAACCCTGGAAAGGGTCACCATAAGTAAGAATCAACTTGATGGCACACAATACAGACTGAACAAAAACCTTAATTCTACCTAGAACAGGACACCTAAGACTTTCCTAGTTTCTTAAAAGATATAATCATTACTAGTATAACTGGATTGTGATAGCTTCAAGAGTGAACTATTGAAAACATCATGAGCTAAGTCTAATTGTTTTTTAACAAATGGAGTAGAGCTGCTGAATCTATGATAAATAAATATTGACTACGCAAGTGATTAAGTAAGTGTTAAATATGTATATTCCATCATTCAGTAGATCTACTCTACTCATACTCACAACTGGAACTAACTTCTTGGCCAAAATCCTGTTGTGGAACATAAGTAAAGTTCCAAATCACAGCAACAGCTCTCATTTACTTACAAGCAATGGAACAAAACTCTGCATACATTAGGCAATAAGATTTTGGGCCATATGTCCTTCCTTTGATAATAGGGGATAATGTTTCTCACCAAGTCAGTTACCTCTAATCCTACTGCTTCTCAGAAGATGATAGCAGCCCCAAGAGGTTCCCGTCATACCTCCACCTGCTCTTTCTTGCCTCACAGAGATGTATGCATACAAATCACAATATACCCTCACATTAATATTATAACTCACGAGGTGAGACTGGGTAACAAAATGTCCTGAAGTGATAACCACAGGGATTTCAATATAAACTGTGCTGTCATGAAGACCTTAATCAGCATAGGTACATAATAATATTGGAATATTAAAATATTCATATCTCTGTAGCTACAGAAAGCTTCCTCCTAACAGCATAAATCATTACACTTTAACATATATGTTCTTGAACAGATTTTCATCAACACTTCAATGGACTGGTATTCAATAATCCTGTACCCTTCCCAAAGAAGAGAAATTTTATGTAGTTCATTCACTATATATTTCATACAGTATTTCACTAGATGAAATTGCCTAACATATTTATAATTTAAAAGAAAGTGCTCATCAACTACCATGTAAATCTTCAGACAGCCATCTCTTAGCTTGTCATTTTCAAAGTACAAAAATGTTTAAATTATTACTGAGCTCTTAACAACTGCTACTGTAGCTGTGCCATGGATTATACATTGACATAGAGAATCGATGCTAATTAAAGTAACTGATCAATGAAAATTCCTTCTTAAAGTGTAAAAACCTAAAAATGCAAATCTAGCACTGAAATCTAAGAAAGATTAAAATCAAACACCCACAGCATGTTTACCAAAATCTGTTAGCCTTTTAGAATAATACATTTTAAAGGAATTTTACATTTGTAATGCATTTAAAGTGTAATGCATTTCTTTAAAAAAAAAAGAGGTCATTTGTAGACACGCCTGTTTGGTGTGGGGGGAAAAAAATCCTTTTTCTGGATATAACCAGCAAAAACACATTTAACATTAGACAATTTCAGAAGAAACTACAAGCAACAGCACAGCAGAAGTAATATGAAAATCAGATATCACAACGTACAAACTGCTTCAGATAACATGAATTTCCCTAGTGTTCAACAGTAATTCATCTTTAGGAAGAATTATATTGCATCTCAGATGTAAAAGGGCACAAGTGTAGAGGAATTTTTTTTAAAAAAACAAAAAAAAACAAAAATTATGTCAGAAGCACACAAAAGTGTTTTCTGGGTTGAAAGGCTTTTTGCTGGAGGAACTCCGCTCAAGGGATGCCCGAATGAGACAATTTATCCCACTAAACCAGT
This sequence comes from Furcifer pardalis, assembly GCA_030440675.1. Taxonomy (NCBI): domain Eukaryota; kingdom Metazoa; phylum Chordata; class Lepidosauria; order Squamata; family Chamaeleonidae; genus Furcifer; species Furcifer pardalis. Next base: position 86,977,961 of record CP126891.1, on the reverse strand, counting down.
AAAAAAAAACCCAGCAAGACATATTCTTAAAACAATAGTAATATGTCCTGACTAGCCCTTAAAACTCAACACAATCTTCCTTTTATTCCTGTCCCTATCCTTTTTGTTGCCTTAATCAGCGGTCGTCAAACATTTCAGCATCACACACCCTTTCTGATTATTTCAAATAATTTAAAATTAAAATAAAGACAAAGATTTTTATTTGTCATAACATGTTAATAAAAACAGAATTTGCTTTAAGAAATTTCCCCATCTCAGGAATGAGAGCGAATACTCCAGGTACTAGTCTTACACAATCCTTCCTCAGACCCTGCCTGGTGCTAATACCAACCAGCAAATTGCACTTTTCAGTTGGCACGCTACCGTTGGTTTTTGGACTTCAATTCCAAGAAGCCTAAGTCAATCCACCAAAGCACTAATCAGCCAATGTCCTGTCTTAAGCTTCTGGGAACTGAAGTCTCCCTTTGGGATGTTTGCCCCACGTTGGGAACCACTGGGCTACAGTGAAAGGTTCTGTAGAAGGATGATTGCTTTGCATGCAAATGTTTGCCCAGTCCACTAGGTGGGAGATCTCCAGCTATGGGTAGGGAAAGGAAACCTGCAGAACTTCTTCCAATGTCTTCTAGATAAATATAGGCCCAGATTCAGCTTAATGAGCTCCCTAAGCACTAATTCAGTGTGACTTACTTCTCACATTATTATATACAAACTCTACACATTTGTCTAATGCGTAGAACAGGGATTCTCAAACTTCTGCTTGTGGGCCAGATGTGGCCCATGGTGCCATTTCATGTGGTCCCCCCACAGCCTCCACCACACCTGGAAGTGCCATGTGGTGGAGGAAGGGCAAAATGGCCGTTCGGACCCAAAAGCTGTCTGCGAGAGCGTGACCCGGCCTCCAGCTTTAAAAGGTTGAGAATTCCTGGCATAGAATTTTCTTCCCTTTCCTAGATACTTAAGTCCCAATGGGCTGTCTCCTGAAATCTTCACGTTTAAGTTTTTTTACTTGTGTTTATTAATAGTGATATCACCACTGCTGTACTCAAAAAATGTACAATAAAAAGCTTATCTCCCGCAACATACAACTCCCAGGAAAAGTTACCATCTCACAGTGCTAAACAGCTGGGCTTTCCTCAGAAAATTTCAGTTAAGAAATAATGTCCCAAACGAACAAGTTCAACATGTAACATTTATGTGAATTGTAAACTTGAGGTAATTGGCTAACAAAAATTATATATCAATAACATTTTGGCTCATTATCCTGCCAAAATTACCTAAAACAAAATGGAAGCTTGCCTAGTAAGTGAATTACAAACATATGACAGTTTGCACAGTTTTCAGAGTATCTTTTATTATTTAGGAATATTTTTTAAAGAACTTCTGATGCCACAGATAACTGAGTTCAAAAAGACCATGACATTTAATTAGAAAAGAAAATAATTTTCAGTGCTGTTAGAATTCACACTTATTGCCAACTTCAGTTGCTACAGAACCATATACTATATATGTAACTTGATAAGAATGTGATAAAAACAATATATATCATTCTATGGCACTTTAAGAAGGGGTGTGTTTACAAATTCCTTTCCAGTAAGTTAAAGCATAAGTGGAACATATGGTATTTACAGACATTTTTAAGTAACCTTTCACACTTCTTTACTTTCAATCTGGTAAGGTTTGTTTCGAAAACACATACTGACTCCTCACTGCTTACGAAAAGCATGTACCTCTGTTCTCATTCTGCTGACCTATGACAGTATGGTTTTACTTTCAACTGATTCTTAAAATACCACTTCTTTTCAACTGTCATTTATCTGAAAGCACTGTACAGCAGAAACAAAGCACCAAAAACACTGTGCTCAGCTGTATATTATGGCAGATGTGAAGAAATCAGTGAGGTGAAAAACGGCCCATCACCATGTAGATAGATAGATTAACCTTTACAGTCACTGTTCAGCTGCTCAAGTGATAAACCTTCAGATGAATGCAAGATACCTATAACTCCAGCTTAAAGGACAAAGTGAAGGATATCTAGGGTATCTTTAAGAGGGTCCGGCATCTTATTTCTCTGGATCTAAAATTGTTCCAGCCCTGGAACTGATTAGACATCTGGAACATTTATAATACAGTAATATAATAATCATGTCCAGTCAGGACAATTCTGACTTATGGCAACTCTTTCTAGGATTTTCTAATTAATAAATACTCAGAAGTGGCTTACCATTTCTTTCTCCTGGGGATGCCCTAAGATTGGGCAGCTTACCCCTTAACTACCCAGCATGGATCTTCTCTCAGGAAGTACAGTGGGGAATCAAACACCCAGACTCACAGTCAGATACCTAACTCATTGAGTTATCTAGCCAGCTGGAACATTTATAGCATGAGAAAAAGTTCATAAAACTAATAAAACACTGATTATGCCGTATGCGCTAAAATGCAGAAAAGTACTTGGACTATTCATCCACTTATACAGTACATTCTATAATAAATGTTTCCAGACATTTATGAATCACAATCTACATTGACATATTTACATATTTTTTTAAAAAAAGTAAAAGTTGATTTAGATAAATTCCAACCACTTGTTGACCATTTTGTTCAAAACTTGAGCTTCAGCTCTTTCTCAGGACTTTGCAAGACCTAATACCTTCTCAATGTCCTAATTTTAGCAAACTATAGGTAAAAGTAAAGGTTGCCCTTCCTCAAAAGCCAGTTGTATCTGACTCTAGGGGATGGTGGTTATCTCCATTTACAGCCAAAGAGGGAGTGCTGTGTGTCTGCAGAGTTTCTATGGTCATGTGGCAGGCATGACAAGACGCCAGACAACATGGAATGCCAAAGCGCTACCTATTTATCTACTGGCAATTTCCTGCTTTCAAGCTGCTAAGTTGACAAGAGCTGTGACAGAGAGGGGAGCTCACTCTATTGTGCAGCACTCTGGTCTCAAACTGCTGACCAGCCATCACAGTCTGCCATTCTTTCCAATCAGCAGGCTATCTTCTGTGTAAACCCTGAATGGAGAGGAAAGGAGGAAGGAAAAAAAGCACACAGAGGCAACATTTGAGCCAAGACAGAGCCTGAAGGAGACCCTGGCAAGCGATGCCTACTAAAATTTGCTCTTTTGCACACATGTGGAAAAGGGCTGTGCCTCCGTGCTGATTGGTTGGTAATCTCTGCATTCACTATTGTGAACTTCCATCCTTTGAAAGAATTAGCAAGGCTATAAAAAATTCTAGGTGCAAAGTGCCCTTGTTTAATTTAGTATTACTTCATCACCTAATCAGTATGTTTACAGCTCACCATATGAACAAATGACTAGTGGAGGAAGAATGAAAATCCTGTCTTGTTTTAACTGCATCAATGACGAATTCCTGTTACAGCAAAAAGTGGTCTTTTGTAATGTAAATATTAAAATGATTTCAAACAAAATTACATTTCTCTTAAATAGGATAAATGCCTTCTCTTTTCATATCATATCTATATCATTATCCACTTTGGCCTAAGCTACACTGGTGGGTGCCCCCTTCAAAAAATTATCCCATCCTGCTTATCCCCAGGGTACAGGATGCCTTCCTCATTTCAAACTTAGTTGGTAATTTAGAGGGCACTACAAATGAGCCCCAATGCTAATTCTCCCATCTTGCTCTTGAATGAAGACTTTTATTTCTTTTCTCATATGCTCCCCACCATTTACTGTTTTCATTGTTATTTTCCTAATATAAAAAGCAAAGCAATCACACTTATATACCGCCCCATGGCGCCACCTCCCTTCTCCCCACACTACTCAATGAAGTCTTTTAATACTATTTAACTTTACTACTGAAACCCTCTCTCCTCTTCAATGTAGCACTGCTGTTCAATGATATCTCTCTAGCATTATCTTTACTGCCCAAATTAAGAGCTTTCTGAATATGGGTGGCCCTTTCTTAAATCACTTCTTGTCCGCTTCTGCATACTGCAGAAACCTTTTACTCTTTTTCAAGACTCTTGTCACTGCTCTCATTTACTGCAATGCACCTCTGCTCAGGAACTGAATTTCATTCTCTCTTTGGGCCAGCAGGACATAAAATTAAAGAGAGAGGTCTTTGCAGTGGTGGGATGTCAAAAATTTTACTACCCCACCATAATGTCATCACAGTGGGGGCGGAGCTAATGTCATGATGTTGTAGGCAGGGCCAAAGAAAAATAAAAATAATTAAAAATAATTAAAAATAAAATACTAGGTCGGAAGGAACCACAGAATGAACTCACCACAAGACGGCTTCATTTTGGCACTTTTAAACTTTTCAACAGTTAAAGAAATTAGATACTAAGTCTTTGCCTAACCAGTTCTCTAGGATAACATGCCTTAATGTAAATGTAAAACAGCTGTACCTCCTTAAGGGTTTTCCAATTGGAACAGCAATTGGAACAGCACAGGTGTAGCTTATTGATGAGGTAACTCCAAGACTTTGCTTAAAAACCCCAAGCCAGGCCGCCAGGCCTTTTTAGGAACCGTGGTAGTACGTAAATATAGGTAAAAGTATTAAATACTTATTAAAATACACACAGACACACCACATCCAAAGGTGAGTCACTTACCCTGGGGAGCAGGCTATAGGGAGCTTCAGGCAAGCAGCTTCTCCTCCTCCTCCCTGTTTGGGAGGACAGCAAGGAGGCTGTGCATAAGCACCAATCACTGTAGGCGTGCATGCACACCAAGTGCTTGGCACGCATGCGCAGTGGGGGAACCAGTGAAAAGGTAAGCCCCGAAGGTGGTTCCCCCAAAAAAGCTGCTCCCGGTTCTCCGGGACACTGAGAAAAGTTACTACCTGTTCTGGAGAACTGGTGAGAACCTGTTACATCCCATCACTGGGCCTTTGCCTTTTCTCCTTTCTTGTCTCTTACACTTCAAATGGGCTTCCTAAAACAATACACAAGGGTAGGCAAAACAGCACCATGCATATGCTTTGGACATCAACTCCCATAATGCTCATTAAGGATTTACATGGGTTGAGATAGCCCAGCTTGCTTGCTTGCTTGCTTGCTTATTTATTTATTTATTCTTCAAATTTCTATTTACGCCCAACTTGGCAACGACTTTGAGTGCTTAGCAACAATTAAAAGCAACATCAAAACTAACTAAACGCCCTTAAAACCCCCATTAAAAATTCTAAATAATTTACCCACTCACCCCATCCATTAAAAGAGAGAATCTTAATTATATAAGCCAGGAGGCAGGGGTCACCCCTCCATCAGCGCTCTATCGGTGCCCCGTGGTCTTGGTTTTTCTGTTGTTGCTGTTTTTGCCTTTTCTCTTCTTTTTTGCGGAACAAAATGGCAGCACAAAGCCTCTTTCACAAAATCCTGCATATGGCAGGTACATTTTTTGTACAGGAATTGAAAAAATTCCGTACAAATCAGTGTAGGTTTTCTTCCGAGAAAAATTATGACTACAAATCATCTAAGAAATCCTATGAGTTTTCTTGGGGGAACAGGAAAAGGAGAATTCTGTTTTGTGGAAACCTCCCTGGGAGTGCTTCTAGCTAGGTTGCTTGGGGGGGGGGGGAGAGCAATTATCTGTATCATTGACTTCTTGTTTTTATCCTGGTTTCTACATGAAGGAAAAAGCAAAGAATGAGGGTGGCTGTGAGACCCCAGAGGTGGGAGCTAGGTCCCAGAAAGGTGACAAATATAGCAAAGGATAAAGAATAATAAATTAAATAAAAACTACATTATATGTAAAAATTTACAAAAGGTCTAAACCAGGGGTTCTCAACCTTTTGAAGGTCAGGGGCTGAGTCATGCTCCCTCAAACAGCTGAGGGGGCTGGACTGGTTGTACCCATGCCATTTAAGGCTGTCGTAAATGCATTTATGATGGCCACAAACTAATTTACAGCTGTCATAATTGTGTTTATAATGGCCATAAATTAGTCCACAGACAAATCCAGTGGCAAGGGTGGGGGTCAGATTATTTGATGCCATGGGCTGTACCTGGCCCGCAAGCCATAGGTTGAGAACTCCTGGTCTAAACAACTTGTCATTGCAAGTCTGATTTGACTTTGTTTTTGAACACCACTCTACAAACAAAGAACAATAAATATGATCTATTTTCACATTTCCATACCAATCACAATATGATTTTACAAAGGATCAAACATGTATTTGCTTCCCAGTTAACCTATAAAGGGGTTTGTGAAAGTAGGGGACTTTATTTCCCAATGAATGGCGAGAGGAAAATTGAAAATGATCACCTTATCTTCAAAGAAGTAACCTACACTTTAACATAAGTCAAAGGTTTGTCTATGGTTTTAGTAACAATTATACAGATACAAATATTCTATTTTAAAAACACACATACTTATAATTATATATGGGAATATGAAATGTTCTAATGCAATATTTGTTTGTGCCATAAATAATGCTACTTAATAATTTTTAATGTATGCAACTACTCTACTGTGGTGTGACAAAGGCAGACTGATGTTTTGATAAAAATGAAAGGTTCTAAAATGTGGTCCAAACATTAACCATTATCTGCTTGAAACACTGCACTTAAGTGTGATTGGCATTAATACAAAGCTTTTGTGCAGACATTCTCATTATGTTTCTTTTAAAAAATAGTAATAGCATTTTATCACAATGTGCAGCATCTTAACATACTCTTACAGGCATTCAAGAATCTTGTTGATTAAAAGGAAAATTGACTCTTCATTCAGATTTCAAACCTCAATTATTAAGCATGCTTTAAAAACAATTCTTTCTATCTATAAAAAGTTGAAACTATTCTGATGTTAATTTGGAGCAACCTCACAAACATATGATTCTAAGACTCTGAGAAATTTAGAGAATCTGAAGTGGGTAGGGAGATCCATACAACTCACAATTAACTTGTGAGCCATACAACTCATGTTAACCTATTTTTGCTTTTTGCTATCAAATCAGAAGTGACTTATACCAAACCTGCTAAGATTTTAAAGGTAAGTAAGATATTTAAGGAGTGGTTTGACTAGTTTCACTCCTCTCCATGAATTTCTATGGCTGAGAAGGGTTTTAACACAGGGCTCCTTCTCTAGTCCATCAAGAATAGCTTCCTTAGAATCGGATAATAATTTCATGTCAGAAATTATTCTGGGTTGAAAGGATTTTTGCAGAAGAAACTCTACTCATGGAATGCCCAAATGAGGCTTCTTTCATGTCTCCAAGAGTTGTGACAGAAATGGGTGCTCAATCCGTCATGCAGTACCCAGGTCTCGAACTGCCGACTTGCCAGCCTTCCAGCTAACAAGATAAGCTTCTTAACCACTGAGCCACAACAGTCCCTTAGAATCAGATGAAAAGGAAAAAGAGAGCATATTAGCATATTAGTAACATCAAACCATAAAACTCCAAACAACCTCGGGGATACCACACCCCAACACCACATTCTGAGTTTCACCATCCAGGAAGGATTAGAACCACTGTAAAACAGCACTTCCAAGATCCATCCCAGAAAGGAACCTCAGATGAATGCCATGTGTGTGTTTGTGGAATGAGAGAGATATCAGATCCAGCCTGCTGTTCTCTCCCCCCACCCCCACCTCATTTCTAAGAAACAATGCCTGGCACCACATCTTGTCATGAACATTCGAATCCGTTACTGTTTTCCTGCACTATCCACAACTGGTGCATGTCTAAAGAATTGATCTTGAATCACAAAAGCCTTGTAATGTTTGATTTTTTAAAATGATTCAATAAATATATCACCTTTCACCTGCATTTGTATTGTATATATTATGTATTTCTGGGATTTTTCAGATTATTTTGGGGCCGTGAGTAACTGAAACAGTAAATACCAAATTTGAGTATATGAGAGGTGTGGGGACAAGCTGTACTTTGTTTCAATCATCTATCCAAATGGAGATTGCAGGCAGAACATCACATGTCTGAGACTCAAAAGGACAGCAATGACTGAATTAGGAAAAATAGAGTTTAGTAAGATTGTGTCATTGGAAATGAAGACCAAGATCATCCACATTCTTGTATTCTTGATCATTATATGTGTATGTGTGTGCGCGCATGTGTGCATGCATGTGTGCGAGAAAGCTGTACAGTAAAGAAAGTTTATAGGAAAAAAGTGACTTGTTTGAAATATGGTGCTGGATGAAAGCTTTACAGATACTCGGTACTGCCAGAACGATGAACAAGTGAGTCTAGAGAAAACCAAGCTTGAACTGTTTCTAGAGACAAAAATGACGACTCTGAGACTGTCCTGCTGTGGGCACATCATGAGAAAGAAAACTTCAGGGCTGTTAATAAGTATATACTATGGAGACTGAATTCTTGTTGTTATATATGCCATCAAGTCACATATAATTTTTGTTGAGCCTAATAAAGTCTGTGATAAATTGAAGGAGTGTAAGTTTCCATGGGTAGGAACTGTGGTGGCTTAGTGGTTAAGATGCAGAACTTTACAACTGGAAGGTCAGCAGGTCAGCAGGTCAGCAGTTTGAGACCTGGGTACTGCACGATGGAGTGAGCTCCTATCTCTGTCCCAGCTTCTGCCAACCTAGCAAGACATTACAAGTAGATAAATAGGTACCACTTTGGTGGAAAGATAAACAGTGTTCCGTGCACACATGCCACATGTCCACGGAAATATCTGCAGATGCAGACAGCACTGGTTCTTTGGCTATTAATGGAGATAAGCACTGAACCCTAGAGTCAGATATGACTGGCTTTCGAGCAAGGGCAACCTTTATCTTTACCCTAAGTTTCCACAGCCGAGCAGGAATCTGAACATGTGTCTCCTTAGGCATATGTTTTCAGGCCTGATCATGCTCCCAGGATAGCTGATTGGGCCAGTCACATGATTCCTTCCACTGGAAGCAGAAGTAAAATGTGCCATGCAGGATAAGAACTCTGCCATAAATGTATTTTGCGCATGCACGGGCACATTTTACTTCCACCTCTGGGAGCAGTAAGGCTAGCATTGGCCGGATGAATTGGCGTCAGGGGCCAGGGCCATTACACGTGCTGTAGGTTGTGAATGCCTGCCTTAGACCAACACTCTATCCACTACATAACACTGGTTCTCCTAACTTAGGCACCCATCAAGTCAACAGGTGACTAGTTCTTTGTTGCAACAGTTTCTCACAGTATGAAACTGAATCCCTTCATACATTCTATATGAACCTTCTCTATATATTAATAACACAAATAGTTTCTTTAATCAATGCTAAGAAATACAGCAACAATATTACCATATATACAGTACTCAAGTATAAGTCAGGTTTTTAGCCCCAAAATAAGGTTCAAAAATGGGACTCGACTTATACTCGGGTCAACGTAAACATTCAAAAATATACCCACACAAACGTCTAAATTAATTATTTTTACTGTATTATTGTGTATTTTAATATTTGAAACTCGCTAGCAGCTGCTGCATTTTCCACCCCCAACTTATACTTAAGTCATTCTATTTTCCTAGTTTTAGAGGTCCAAATTAGGTACACAATACAAACCAAAATAAATGCTCTTGAAGGAAAGGTGTAATTTTACATCTAATTTACCAAAACATCTCTCTTTGAATTTTGTTGTGAATCTCACAAGTTTTTCTGCGAATATACATACATGCACAAACACCAATACTAAATTGTTCCACATAATCTTGAGCTTACATTTCTCCCATTTTAAAGACTTATAGTTTATTCATGTTTTATTATTTTAAGGCAAGAATGTCTGCATCATTTTTATAACACATATAAAGCAATACGTAGTGAGTGGATGGTATGCAAGTATTTTTTTATTTACTCCTAAGTCTCCTACCCTTTTAAAGACACTTCATTATACATCCGAAAGGAGAACATTCAACTCTGCTCCTTTTCTTCCAAATCAGTTGCATGTAATCTCCCTCTCCCTTCCTCTTGCAATAAATATTCTCCCTCTTTCCCTAGAACTGACAATAATGTGCATGAACTCTGCACTGTACACATCTGTCATTATTAATGACTCTAGCAGAGGGGACCAATCGCTCACTCTTCAGAATTTGTAAGAATTTCTCATTCACATTTACTTATTTAAACATATTTAGCCAATGTCTTGCCTTTGGAAAGAGAATGACTCAAAGAGTGAAACCATGTGCTTAACCTTGGCATAGAAATTATTTATCAGAACATAGGGCACATGTTACATTAAAAATCTTATTTACTTGCAGTTATGCTATCCTCATTATATCACAAGCTACAATTAACGATGAATGGTTCAGCTTATATCCAGCTCATGTCAGGTTCAGATGCATTTAATCTTAAAGTCATGCTGCCCATTTTCTGAATCTGTGGGTTTTTTAAATATGCATGAAGAATTAATATTTATTTTCATGCACAACCTTCCCTAAATCTAACTGTTTTTGTTTATAATTTCTGTGCCAAGAACTGCATTGCAAAAATCAGAGAAGTGTGCAAGTTGAAAATATGCTCATGTACCAATCAAAACATTAATACAGAAGTGTCAATTAGACTTAAAAAGGAAATGTTTTCCCCTACTTATGACAGATGAATAATTACTGTCCCACTGAACTGAAAGTATTGTTACTCATCCTCAGTTGTCACAATGAGATGAATTATCAAGTAAAGTAAAAAAAAACGTCTGTTTACCTCTAGTGAGTGTAATTATTACAAGATTTTCTAAATTAATTCCTGTGGTATAGTTCCAGCTACCTAGGAAAAACAACAAAGTGTCCCATATTCACCATTGTAGACTGAACTGAGTTTAGAGGGGAGGGATTAAACTGGATTTAAGAGATTTGGATAAAATAGATGTATCTTCAATTTGTTCTTGGCTCATCATGGACATAAACAAACATAATACTTTTATAACAGCAGGCTTGTGCTCTAATCTCAAAACAAAACAATATTTGCCACTCTAAAATACTGCATTAATCTCAACAAGTATACATATGCATAAAAGACTGGGAAGGTAAAGAAACAATGTGCTGTTATTTTAAAATAATTTATTAGCTGAAGCAATTGCCCTAGTTCCATTCTTTTAATGGTTGGTATTAATGCCCTAGTTACCTTGAGAAGGAATACTGAGAAGTAGGCCAGGTTAGTTGATGTATTTAGGATTACCAAATGAGACACACTCACAAGGCTGGATTTAATGGAATTGTGACTCAAACAGTTGTGTCACATTAAGAGACAGTAAAACCTCGGCTTATGAATGCCTCAGTTAACATTTGCTGCGGTTTACGACAGCAAATCCTACAAAAATGACATCCCAGTTTATCCCCCCCCCCCCCAGTTTATGACCAGGAACTGAGACCACCAGCACCATTTTACACTCTAAAATGCCATTTTAAATTCAAAAATGACACATGCCCCAACTACCGGGAATCACGATTTTTCACTAACTGCTGTGGAGGCAAAGGCAGCAATGGTGGCGGCGTTTTTTCAGCTGTTTCCAGTGTCCATCACTTCTACCAGCAGCAGAAGAGTGTGGGAACCATGCACATGGATGCACATTCCCGGCAGTAGCGTCACACAGGGTGCTCAGATGAAGACCCAAACCAAGTGGATATGGTCCCTACACTCTCCCGCTGCCGGTAGTGGTGGAGACTCGGCTCCCCCAGCAGTCAGACAAACTGCTCAGGAAGGAGTGGTGTGGAAAAGGTAGGGAGATTACTTCATCCCTTTTGTGTCCCTTTCCTCCTGCACCTTGATCGATTGATCCCGCACCTCAATCAATCGATCTCCACTATTGGAGGTCAGTGGAGGGGAAAGGAGGGGGTGTTCTTAGGGGTTTCCCCTTTCTTTCATGCCCTACAAGAACTCCCCATCTTCTCCATCCCAGCCACTAATCAGCTGGGGAGTTCGAGTGAGGTGCGGAGGTGTGGGGGGAAAGGGGTAAATCCTTTAAGAACACCCTCTTTTCTCCATCCCAGCCCCTCACACTGGTGGGATCAATCGAGGGGTGATAGACGATCATGTCTGGCATTTTGTTTTTTGTTTTTTTTTGGGGGGGGAAGTGTCTGTTTTTTAAAATTATTTTTGGCCTCGTTGGGATCACCTTTTATTTTTCAATGCATTTCTTTGGGGAAATTTAATTTAATTTAATTTAATTTTTATATTTATATCCCACCCAATCAGAGAATATCAGATTCAAGATGGCTCACAGTCATGCATATACACAATATAATCGGAATACAATCCATAAAGAACATTCAGTGCAGAATAAAAAATAAAATCACAGTATAATCAATAGCTAATACCCAATACAAAAAATAATCGATTTGACAATGTACAATATGCAATACAGAATACCACTCCAATGCCAATCTACATCCTCTCTACCACAACCGCAATTAAGTCCAGGTGCAGCTGTGGTGAAATCCTTTGGTTTACTATTTTTCTGGTTTACAACAAAGGCTGTCGGAATGAACCAAAGTCATAAACCGGGTTTTTACTGTAAATGGATCGATAAAGCAGCAACTATGTCAGTGATGGTGAACCTTTTAGAGACTGAGTGCCTAAACTGCAACCCAAAACCGACTTATTTATCGCAAAATGCCAACACATCAACAGCCAGGGAAGAAGAAGTCAGGGCAGGTTGAGGACTTTGCCGCCCCTCCCCATGCGCCCCCGTCAACATATTGTATTGTAATGTATTGTTTGTAAGCCGCCCTGAGTCGCTACGGCAAGTGGGCGGCAATATAAATTTGAACTAATAAATAAATAAACAAATGCTCCCAATGAGCTGCTGGGCAGAGGGGCAGGGTGAACTCTCTGCTGAGGGGAGGGAGGAAGTGCTCCAACTGGGTTGCTGGGCAGAGGGGTGGGGTGAACTCTGTTCTGGGGTGACTGCATGGGTGCCCACAGAGAGGGCTCTGAGTGCCACCTCTGGCACTGAACTATATCTTCTATGATGGTGAATGTTAACCTTTTATTAAACAATAGGAAATTCACAAAAGAAACCTAATGCTTGTGCATACTCTAAACCATATTGTTTGTTTCCAACTCTGCTATATTTATGAGTATTTATTTTATTTATTTGTATTTATTTATTGTTCAACTTGTATGCTGTCCCACTCACAGTGCGACTCTGGGTGGCTAAAAAATAATCACAAAGTGTCACAGTTCCCATAATAAATTAAATAGAATTACAAAGTATCACATACAAAAACATTTGAAAGACAATGTGCATGCCCGCATGCACACACACGCACATGCACACACACACACAAACAATACACAAACTATTGGAAAAGATTCAACCCCCAACAGCTATGTCCACTTCCTTCCAGGCCGGGCAGGCCAAGGGGAGGAGTCCATTGGTGGTTCCCGTGTTCATGAGGCGGCTGAGCCACTCAGCTGCTCCCCTCCAGGCCAGACAGGCCGAGGGAAGGAGTCTGGTGGTGACAGCGGCGTTCTTATGCTTGCCGTGCCGCTCATCTGTTCCCACTTCCCTCCAAGCTGGACAGGCTAAGGGAAGCTGTCTGGTAGTGGTGGCGGCAGCGTTCTTATGGTGGCTGCGCTGAAGTGGGATCAGCTGATCCCACTTCCCTCCAGGACGGATGGGCAGAACCTCTCCTCCAAGTGGCAAACTTTTTTAAAAAAACCTAAACCTGTGAACAAATCTTATCTCCGTTTTTCTGCCTCTATCGTTTCTGTCTTTGGCCTCTTGTGATTATGTTTTTAAAAGCATCTGTCTGGCCCTTCACACATGAATGGGGTATTACATTTGCAGTGGATTCAGATATGCCTGAATAGTTAATCTAAGATACCACTGCATTCTTGGAGAAAACTATCTCTAATGAATACGTTTGGCAATTCTGAACAGATGTTCTTCCATAGTGCCCATCCACTCTAAAGAGGTAGCAACCAGCCAGGGATGAGAGTGGTTATCAATGAGGAAGTGGTGCTTTATCTCTTTCACCTCTGTCAATGAGATGTTTGAGGATAGCTATTGAGCATTATGATGTGTGAAAAATGTATTTCATTTTAATGCCAAGTCACTGGAATTTGTAAAATTTGGATGTGGAAGAAAGCAACAAATTTGCCCAATCCTAATGGGCCATAACAAATACTTATCAATTTGCACAAAGTGAATATACGCTAACAATTCCATCAGAGTTATCACAAAAATTGGACAAAATGCCATAAAAGTATTAATTTACAAACTTAGTCAACAAACTATTGCTATCCTTTCAGCCGCTTCCTTTTACAGAGTAACCAAGTCAACTGTACATTCTACAGTTGTACATTCTAAATTTCTTAACTGTTAGAGCAGTATGACAATAGAATCAATTACCTTGGGAGGTAGCAAGTGCTCCAGCACTGGAGGCATTCGAGAGAAAATTGGACAACCATCTGTCAGATACGCTTTGCTTGGGATTCCTGCATTAAGCAGGGAGTTGGATTCAGTCGCCTCATAGGCCCCTTCCAATTCTATTATTCTATGATTTTATGATCTTCTTCCATATTTACATCAGCATTACAAAACTGAATAAACTAATATTTCTCTGTAATCTAATGATCAGTTGGTTATTTTTACTAGATATATTTAATCCAATTTAGTACTTAAAGGCAAAAGACTGCTGTGGTGTTGAAAATGACAAATGTCCATGAAGAACACATAAATGTGAGTTACTTATTAGGTGGCAAAAACATTACATTGCGGTTTCCGAAGTCTGTAATATTTTCTACCAAGTCTACATAACTTTGTCTTCACACTGTACATAAGCTCAGAACTTGGAAAAAAGATATTTCTCTGGATCAGAACTCCCATATTGACTGCGGGATTCCGGGAATTGTAGCTGAGACATTAGTTTTCTAAGCAGTAATTCAGACACCCAGGTCAATCTTAGAAGAAATCAACCCTGACTGCTCCTTAGAAGGTCAAATAATAAAGATGAAGCTAAAGTACTTTGGACATCAAATGAGAAGATTCACTTGAGATAGCCTTGATGCTGGGAAAGGTGGAGGGCAAAAGAAAAAGGGGGCAGCCAAAAATGAGATGGATAGATGGTATTGTAGAGACAATGGACACAGAACTGAGCGAGTTGAGGAGGATGGTGGAGGACAGAAGTGCCTGGGGGACAGTGGTCCATGGGGTCACAAAGGGTTGGAATCGGCTGTGCGACTGAACAACAACAAAACTGTGTGATTTCACACTTGGTAATGACTAAAGACACCTATCTGATATTCATTTCTTCTCCTTGGTGTTTTATTCTGTAAAAAGAATGACAATGGTTTGTTGGCAAAATAACTTCAAGCTAAGGATGTAACAGCAGATAACTTCACAATTATTGTAGTACAGTATTTCACAATTGGTAACGATGTAAGAATCTTGAATGATACTTAAACCTTTAAGATGAGTTCACAGCATCTGTATATATTTTACTTCTTCTGTCTTTGAATAATTATTCAGCAATGTTTCTTTTCCATTCTACATTGGACAAACAGGACAATTTCTAAGCAAAAAAATTAATAGGCATAAATCAGACATCAAGAATGAGAATATACAGAAATCTGTTTAAGAACATTTCAATCTACCTGGACTTGTTTTGCAAGATTTGAAGTTGCAGCCCTTTGAAAGAAACATGAAATAATAATAATTTGATAATTTATTTCAGGGGGTCTCAACCTATGGCGTGTGGGCCAGATTTGGCCCATGGCACCAACTCATCTGACCCACAACTTCACTCCTACTACCACTTCCACCACTGCTGCCTCAATCATAGTCTCCTCCATTTGGCTTGGTGTGTCCCTAACAGCATTCTGTAGTAGGTCAGATATTTTAAGCCTTGCGAGGAGACAAGGATTGAGGCGATGGTGGTGGAAGCAGTGACTGGAGCGAGGTTGTGGGCCAGATGAGTTGGTGCCACTCCAGGCCTGTAAGCAGGGAAGTGGCATGGGGGGGTGAGTGGGGGTGGCTTGGGGTAGTCGGTGGCAGCAGTGGTGGCAGTGTGGGTGGAGTGGAGTGATGGGTGGCTCGGGGTGGTCCTACCGGCGCCAGTGGCAGAGGCACCTATCCAGCCCACCAACAGTCTGAGGGGGCATGATCTGGGCCCCGGCTTTAAAAGGTTGAGGACCCTTGGTTTATTGCCTCATACACATCCTTAGGGATGTTAGTGCAGCTATTCTGGGTAGTGTAATAAGGAGACAAGAAAGCAATCCCTGGTTTATCTTGCATCACTCTAACAGTAAAAACACTTTGGTGTGCCAAGCACCTTCATGATTTGTACAGATACACATTTTGCAAGGCTTCTTTCAGTAATAGAAAATTATATTAATTCAGGAATGCTATGCTGAGAGGAGTAGAACTTGCTATATATATTTGTTAAGACAAAGGTCGAAAATGAATGTTTAAACCCATATTACTACCAGGTGAGAACTGATCTGCTAGAAATGTTTCTGTCAATAAATATTACATGTTAAAACTGAAAAAAAAATCTCAAAACCAAATATGCCTTTACATTTATTTTAGTTTTGTTAAATGTAATATAGCTTTCAGCTACAATCAATCAAGCAAATTAATTTGATTCAAAGAGCAAATCTGAAAAAAGGCCACTAAATTCCTAGTTTGAGAGATTAGTCATAAACAATGTAAACCTATTCAACCTGTATATTAAGTATTTCATGTGGCCTGAAGGCACTCTGTTATGGCTGTGCCCTTTACTATGTAGCCATAGAAACCGACACATTTATTTTTTGGATTGAAAAAAATAATGCAGCAAATGGGAATCTAATCTACTGATGGTAACTAAAGTACCGGTAAATATCTAAAATAAAGTTGTGTCTTAACAACAACAAAAAAAGACACATTATATCTGTTGAGAAGAGCTTGTTATTATTGATTAGAAAGTTCAGTTAATGGTTTAGATCAGTGGTTCCCGGTACATTGGCTGATCAGTGTTTTGGGGAATTGACTTAGGTTTCTGAGAACTGAAATCCAAAAACCAAAGGTTGGGGAACACTGGTTTAGACATTTTATCTGCTTTCCACCTCTAAAAGACTGGCTGAGCAAGCATCAGCCTTACATTTTGAGATCCATTATTTCTCCCTAATCATATACCTGGAGAAACCGATTTAAGGAAAACACCTATACCTCAGCTTCCAGTCTTTGAAAAAGTCAGGAATCATTGCTGAGTTTTATAAATGTGCATCTATCTCCTATAAAACACAGGGTAACTTTATAATTACAAGCTACAATCTTGTGTCCTCAAGCAGTATACAATGTGAACACATTCTGCAGAAGCATGCAAGGAACTGGATATTCACATTTAGCAATTTTGCCCAACTTCCAAGTGGGGTGTGCAGATGAAATTATTTTCCTGCAGTATAATTTTGCAAGATGCATTTCTACACAACATGCTACAAACAGTCCTGTGTATGTCCCAGACATACATATTAATGCCAACAGATAATGTTTCCTTATTAGCTCGGTCATGGATTTACCATATGGAGGGAAAGGTTGTGCTGGGAGCCACTTCCTAGCTTCAACAACTACTATAAGAGCAGTTCTGAATAAGTAAATTAATAGCATGCATACTATCCTCCATTCTCTATCAGTCCTCATATCATGGCATTGGTCTTACCTACAGGCACCAGAACTTCAGCTATAGCACTTGTAATGAAAACTACTACATTCTCTTCAGTTTGCCTGAGATTTCCTTTAAAGGCTAAGCTCTAACTGGCAGAGAATTTCTTTTGATAAATAATGCCCACACTAATGGTGCTACATAGTAACTACAAAGTGGAAGTAGTAGTAGTAGAAGTTACAGTAGTGGAAGAAAGTAATTATGATAGTAGAAATAGAGGAGATGTCATGCATAGCTCAACAACAGTACTATAAACCGTATGGAGGGGGACATATTATTGCTCTTTTAAAAGTTTTTTAAAATGTCCTGCACAGTATCAGTATTGAACACAAAAATATACAAAATTCTAATTTCACAACAGCAATAAACCAGAGGTAATGTACACTGAAAGTAGCTACTGAGACCTGCATTTTGGTTAATTTTAAGGCCAAATGGGGCATTCATAAATATTCATTTTCTTCCAGTAGATCAAATTTGACTCAGGCACCTAATAATAATTCACAGTACTCAAGCCCTGACTATCTTTTACGGGTAGTATACTGCATAAATTCAGAAGATATATTCTGACAAGTGAAGCATTGTTGAAAAGCAAGTAAAGCTCTCTGTCCTTGAAATGTTAACATGTAACACCATAAAGTATTCAAATAATATTTTACTCAGTCTTTCAGGGTAATTAATTAAAATGCTGAGTGTTGGAGGAAAATCACCTTGAACTAAAAAATTGGAAAGCCTCCTCTTTTCCTCTCTGCATATGAGCTGTTCCAATGAACTTGCCACATGCTTTTCCAGTTATAGTTTTTGATTTCAGCAGATAATAAATAGCCAGGATCTAATTTTGCCATGTCAAAAGTGATTATGTTTCACAAGGAAAGGTAGCATGCTTACCTACTAGATGAAGGTGAAATGTAAAACCACTTTTATTTATGTGATATGTCCAAATTCAACTCAACCTGGCACTGAGTACAGGGAGCCCATAGACTTTAACTGTCATTTGGATTTATGCATCCCAAGAACTCGTCAAATATAAACATAAATTTAATCAACCGAATGAGGTCTTTATTATCCAAGAAACAAACATTATTTTTGACAAGTAATATAAATTATATTAATATATATTTATGACTTTCCCCCAGAAAGTCAAAGGAGGCAAAAAAAAAAGAAGACATTACTGATTAAATTGCTTTAAGCAAAACAAATGTTACTGATACATTCAAAAAATGAATTTCTACTCTACGGTGATTCCACAACAGCTCAAATATTATTATTCATTTCTCATTCACCTAATCAAGTCCCACATATTATTCTGCAGTTTTCCTTTGAATGGGTCATATTTGGATAGCATTTTAATGGTAACAGGAAAAAATGTACATAATAAGGCACCATTCTCAATAGAGAGAGAGGATCACAACTATATTTGGCAAATGAGGTAGTTTTTGATGTATGCAAAGCAAGACAATTTAACGACATTGTCACATACATCACTGCCTAGAGATATAAGCAAGTTAATGACATTTTTGTGCATTTGCCCAGCTACATGACTGCACATTTGTCTGGCAACCACTTATTAATCCTAAATTAAATAGTAAAGTTACATTATATATTTACTTTTAAAATCATTATTAATTCATGGAATATATTGATACTTCTTGTATAAAACCACATTCAGATAATTGCATTCTCCTTCACCAAAATGCAGTGAGTGTTAAATATAATCTACTATCAACTGAGACATAATCCTTTTTATTAATTTCATATCTAGTTCATAATCCTTCGGGGTCATTCTTCTGTAGGAAGCAATTTCATCAGCAGAACTGATGGGGTTAAAAACAAAAAAGGTTTCAAAAATCAAGAGGAGGTCTAAGAAGCAGGTTTGGAGGCAGCAGGCCAGCTGATATCTATTAACACAACATTGGTTTTAGGTACTGTAATCCCAAACACATATAAAACTTGTCTACGTGTGTGTAAGGAAAAAGTTAACTAGAACTACTATAGCTATAGAGTTGAGCTAATGTACATGAAGTTCATACATGGCAGAATAGTTTTTCAGATTAGTTCTTTGGTCAACACGTTACTATTAGGCATATCAGAAAACAAAACACACACACACACACACACACACACACACAGAAAGAGAGAGAGAGAAAGGAGCTTGTTTAGTTTTATTTTTTGCTTTTTGATATGCCTGAAACACAGACTAACATGGCTACTAATAATTCAACGTTGTTGTTGTTGTTGTTGTTGTTGTTGTTGTTGTTGTTGTTGTTGTTGTTGTTGTTGTTGTTGTTGTTGTCGTTGTCGTTGTTGTTGTTGTTGTCCCATCCATCTGGGTGGGATAAACAAACATCATAAAACCATAGAAAACCACCCACTTGGCCTATCCTATCAGTACCAAGGACCAATAGTCCAAGTGGTCAACTATGGGAGGGTCTCCTATTTAAACTTTAACAAGCTGCCAAAGGCCTCCTCAAAAAGAAAAGTTTTCAGTTGCTTCTCAAAGGACCCTAAAGAGTCAATCAAATGCAGCTTCCCAGGTAGAGCATTCCAGTTAGCCGGAGCCGCCACTGAGAAGGTCCTCCAATGGGTAACAGACTTTCTAGCAAGCCTGGGAGTCGGTACTTGGAGTTGAGGTGTAAGAGAAGAGTGGTGAAGTGGGCCTGATTTCTGAGGGGTAGAAGCTCCGCCAAGTAGGAAGATCCCAAACCACAGAGCACACAACAGTAGAAATGCTATTTGGAAATAGAACTTCTATGATTAAAATATCCAGAACCAAAAATAATCAAGTTCAGCTATGTTTCAGTTAAGCGTGCAGAGGAGTCCAGTCTATTGTATCTGAAAAGGCTACTAGTTTATATTTTTTCAAACCAGAGTTGTATACATTTATGATGTGATAAACTTTTTATTCTAATTGCATATCAGGTCTTTCTTTCTCATTCTCATGGTAAAAATTATAAATTTAATTCAATAATACACATGCTTGTTTTTTAGTTTTCAGTCTACTCAGCAGCTGTCAAGAAAAAAAGACACAATTCAACACATCATTCTTCAGGCACATCAAGAGAAGATTAAGACTCATTGTAAAATACAGTGATACTGGGAAAATCTGAAGTCAGAGGAAAAGAGGAAGACCAAGTACAGTAATACCTCGGATAATGCTAAGACTTGGTTCCACAAGTCTTGGTGTTATCCGATTTTCAGTGTTATCCGATGCATGTTAAAATCCTATGGAATGGATCGGATAAAGTTAAAGCTCCATAGAGATACATTGTAACCGCACAGGCTTTAGCGATTGTTATCCGATCCATCCCATAGGACCTTAGCGTTATTCGATCCAATTCTCCTCCCCAGATTACTTAACGTTATGCGATTTTAGCGTTACCCGAGGTAAACGTTATCCGAGGTATTACTGTATGAGATGGAATAACTCATTTATGAAAACCACTGCCTTGACCATGGCAGATAAGGATAGAGTCTTCTGCAGGTCACAGATTCATTTGTTATTATGTGCTGTCAAGTCAGAATTGATTTGATATGGACCTCTCTCCTCTCCACCACTACTCTCTCCAAGTGAAAAGTAACATTTCCAAAGAAGAGAACCCCACGTACAGACCGTGTATGTGAGTGAGAATCCAAGGTGGAGAAATAAATGACAGAGAGGAGAGGGGCTAGACAGATTCCATAAGCGGTAAATAACAGCTACCAAGTAGGTGGGTAACAGCTGAACAGGATTTTTGTGACCATCTGTTCTGAAGGATTCTCCAGTTTTCCAGAACAACCTTCAAGTTACATAGGTTTCTGAGAGCCAAGGGAAATCACTCTTTACTTATGTCAACAGAACTGGAACAATTGCATGCCCAGGCAAGGATCGGCTTGGTCGAAAAAAATTTTCCCCGGTGGGAGGTGATTTCGGACAAGCTGATCCTTGCCCGGGCGCGCAATTGTGCGACCTGGCAAGGGTTGGCTTAGCCGAAATCCCCCCCCCCCCAGTGTGTATGTGATTTCGGCCAAGGCGAGACTTGCCTGGGCACGCAATCGCGCGCCTAGGGAAGGATCAGCTTGGGTGACAATCCTCCCCCCTGCGGGGGGGGGGGATTGTCACCCAAGCCAAACCGAGTCGTGGCTGGCGATCCCTAGCCGCAGCTTGGTTCAGCTTGGTTCAGCTTGGGTGAAGCTTTTCCTCCCAACCGTACTCCGCTCGCAAGAATTCTTGCGAGCGCAGTAGGGTCAGGAGGAAAGGCGCTCGTGAGCACACATTTCCCCCAACCCTACTGCGCTTGCAATAATTGTTGTGAGCGCAGTATGGTCGGGGGAAATGCACGCTACCCAATCCACCCCACAGACGATTGAATCGGATAACGCTAAAGGATCATTATTCAGAATCATTATCCGGTGCAAGTTTTTCCCAAAAAACGTGCATCGCTATCTGATTCTAGTGTTATCCAATGCAATCGTTATCTGGTGTATTACTGTAATTGCATTTAGGTAATACACTTCCACCAACATTCATGGAAGGCCTGAGCAAGTGTCCCATAAATTTCTTACTATCTATTTGTTTTACTTATTGTTCAGGGGGAAATGAGTGGTTTTAGGCAGGCAGGATACAGGAACCCTTAGCCAGTAATCCCTCTTATGATGAAGCTATTAAAAGCAAACTATAGTCTAGCCCAAAGCAGTACCTTTAGTGAAAACCTTGGTGAAGACATCCCAAAATTTAATTTTGTGCCCATTCTCCTATACAGTATTGTTTATATTCCTCCACACCTTTTTAAAGTTCCTATTTCTGTTTTATTATTAGTTTGTCACCAATGTAGGCAGGAAGGAGACAAATAGTGGCCAACCTCCTAATTACACCCTGCCTTACACATGGAGTAAATCAATTTGTTTTAATATTTATATTTTAAATAATCTGAATAAAAACATTTATGTTTTTTTAATTAATTCTAATAAGGATTAGTGGGATGAAGAAGACTTGCATATTAATCTTACAGTCTGTTCCTTTTGGTTTCTACTACTTATTAACTAAAATAAAGGGCCTTGGTCATAATAAATAACTCTATTACTGTATTTGTATATTAATTTAGACTATTTTCCCCAACCTGCTTGAACCAGTCTCTGCTGACTGCTTGCACTGGTTCCTATTGTCAATTAATTTAAGCTATTTATTCCAAGAAACTAATTAGTTTATATTGTGTGTCGAATCAGGATTTACTTAAATCTGCTGTATTAGTCACTAGTTTCTATATATTAATTTAGACCATTCCCTTGTGTTGTGTATCCAGCTCTGTTAAATATTTATCCTTTTTGATATGTAGAATTGGAGCAATCCATTTGTAAAGGTTCTACATTATAGCAAAAAGAGCAATAGTCCCCTATAGGCACTTTATAATGCCTGGAGAGATTTAGTGAAGGAATCCATTATTAGTGAAACTTTGAAGTTCATCTTGGCATCTTATTAGAGCATATCATCTAATTAGCAACCCCATATGTTTGTGGATTTTGATTATGAATAGTTTCTGGGATAAAAGCTAAAATGAGCAAAAAAAGAGAGGCTGCCCTCTTGAACTAGCTGATTTGTCAACAAGCAAACAAAGTAAAATTGATAAATATTTGGGAACTAAGACGTTAAATAGATTCAATGTCTTACAAGATCTTTCTATTGAAGAACTAGAAAGCAGCTCACAGAAACAGGAATGGGATAATGGAATAGACTCAACTATAGAATCTGTAGATGAAGTTCCCCTTGTTGAGAATTCATGAAATAGTAAAAAAAAGAAAAGAAAGAAAGAAAGAAAAGAAAAGGAAAAAAAGAATTAAAACAAGCAGATGTCCTCTAGCTACTGGCTTCACACACTCTATTAGTTGCTGAACCATTGCAATACAGTAATACCTAGCATAACAAATTTAATTCGTTATCCAAAGTTGCTCGCTATTCAAGGTTGCTCGCTATGCGAAACAAACAAAAATCCTATGGAAAATTCGCATAACGAGCATTTCAAGGGGAAAAACTCACATAGCGAAAAAATTCGCTATGCGAGTTTTTCCCATAGAAATGCTCGTTATGTGAGTTTTTCCATAGGGAGAGTCCAACTCGCATAACGAAAATTTTCGTTATGCGAATCAGACTGCTTAGCAAAAAAATTGCTCGTTATGCGAGTTTTTCACTAAGCGAAACACTCGTTATGCGAGGTTTGACTGTATATATATGTGATAATCGATTCATTGGGTCCCAATTAACATCGTCTATGGGTAAACCAAACACAACTGTAAATCTAGGAATACCTTCTACACTTAGAAATAAAATTAGCTCCCCATAATTTGCTCTAGTTTATTCTCAAAAATCATTTTCTATTTTATCCTATCAAGGTTTAGTGATTTAATAAGATACAAAATGGTGTATTAGGAAACATTTGCATATTCTCCTAAATTACCATCCAACAGATACTTATTTGAAATACTTTGAGAGATCCTGGGGAATCTGAGAAATATTTTATTCTGCTAAAATCCAAACATTAATAAAACAGAAACATTAGCGAGCAGAATTGTGAAATCTTTCAATTTCTTTCCTAGCTCACCTACCCCAATTTCAGCTCCCTGAATCTAGGAAACAACATGGTGTGTGGGGGGGGGGGGACTTTCATGAATACTCAAAAGCAGGAACAAGTGACATCTAACAATGAAAGCAACAGAGTTGACACTGGAATGCAAAAAGACTCAAAATACTCCAAAGGGTTAGGAAATGCACTAGTAACTCCAAATTAGATAATCTGATGAAGAAGGCTATAAAATGTCCTCATTCACTTCTAATTTAATTAATTTAATTTAATTTAAATGTAGTAGATTTATATACCGCCCTATCCACTGGACTCTGGGTGGTGTGTACAAGTTAAAACCAATATAAAACAATTAAAAACCCTTTAAAACATAGCAATATTAACCCCCACTGTGCCATTAACTATCTAAAAACAAATCTAAAATCTACACTGCACCACCAGGGATCAATGTACAAAAACTGAAGACGTTCACTGTTCTTTTTTTCTAGATACACTCTTCATTTTGGTTCATGCCAAATCCAGCCAGCTCCTCAGTCATGTACACAGAAGTTTCCAGAACTTTTAATAGAAAATTTTTATGTTCTATAATCCCCCTTAGTTTCTCAATTTCTCCACAGCCTCCATTGCTTTGGAATGACTCATTTGTAGGCTACTGAAAGGATATTTTAGAGAAATGCAGTAAGAAAAATGTTACACTGTACCAATATTTAATTCTGAGATGTAGATTTAAAAGATGGAAAGGTACATACCGTACCAAACCCATTGAAGGTTGCTGTTTTTCAACCTGAAATCATTTCATTTCCTTTTTGAGCTAACATCTCTAAATGATACAAAGTTATAATAATTGCCAGAACCCTAGGAATTAGAAAAGAGAGGGGTACAAAAGCATTCTACATTATGTTGGATTTAAAATACATGATTATATAACTGAGAGATGAGACCATACTAAAGAAGACAGGCTGACAGCCATCAATGGTCCCGTGCAAACTGAGTATTTCAAAGGTAATAAGAGCTCCAGGAGTGTATTCAATTGCTACAATGGAGCATTGTGAAGAGGTAATTATAATCTAATTGCATACTATGTTAAGAAAATATAAGGGTTGCTGAATTATTCAAAGCAAGGTTGCCCATAATTACTTGTAAATATGTTTTGTTAGGTAGTTTTTAAAAAGAATATATTGATTTTCTGAAATCAAGACAGATACACTACTATAAAATTAGTCCTGTTGCTATGTAGCACTGTACATTTAAAAGATGACATCGAATTGTCATAAATGGTATATGGCAAAATCTAATGGTTAGTCCCAACCATTGAATGAATGGGACTAGCTAAGTCATCATTTATATAAGACCCATTTTACTTGTCATGAATGACACAAAAGATTCCATAGGCAGAGTTAAGGTTGGAAACCTTGGGCAAGAGGAGCTAAAGAATGGGTCTACTTTAACTGGTACCAAAAGTTGAAATCAATCCACAGCTATAAGTGGCAAAAATCTGTTTAATAAATAACTCTACTGTGATGTTACAGGACATGTTAAAAAAAACACCTGGCAATCTTAAACAGAATATCTATGTCCAGAACATGGAAAAGCACACAAGGGATTCTAGTAGTCCAAAAAATAACTTTTCAAGTTATGTATTTTGCTGGGCTTCTAACATCACCACCACCATCACCAACAACAACAATCTTTTTTCACTGATTTACCTTGTGCATGTTTCTGACTCTGCCATAGATTAGATAAAAATTTATGACTTGTTTTGGCAGACAAAAAACTACTCTGTGAGGCAGCTCCTGTCTGATAATGGGCCTGGGCCTGGTACTTCAGGCAGGTTAAAATGCTGACTTATTTAGCTGTTTCATCTGGCAGCAAGTTTATGTTAGGTATATTGCATGGCAAAAAAGGTACTCACATTCTAGAAGGGAATGATCATCATTTGTGTTTTCTTTTGCTGCCTTACACTGGCTGAATTCCTGTTGTATACTAATGCAAACCGCTAACTTTTAGAGGTACTGTATACTGCAATAAATTAAGATTCTTTGTAAATCTTACATGTTGCAGCTTAGATAATGTCTACAGCATGCAACAGATATGTCTACAAAGGTTTCTTTCCCATGCTCCAAAACAGATCTAAATACTTTAGGCTGAAACATTGTTATTATTATGGAAATAGTAACATAACAATGCATTTAGCTGACAAGCACAGTAAAGACAGCATTACTCACTAGTAACTTTTTTCATGTACGGCACACTTATTTTAAAAATACAATCACCTCTTACATAAACCCTCAGCTACTTGAAAGAGTATGTTAGGATAAAAATAGCAATAATGACAAGGCTGCACAAGCTGGCCTCATTCTCAATGTTTCTGTGCATACTGGGCTCCATCTCATGGCCTCCCTTTATTGAGCATGAATCTCTAAACCAGTGTTTCCCAACCTTTGATTTTTGGATTCCAATTCCCAGAAGCCTAAGTCAATTCCCCAAAGCACTGATGGCCAATGTACGGACTTAGGCTTCTGGGAATTGAAGTCCCCCCCCCCCCACGGGGCATGGGCCTCACGTTGGAAACCACTGCTCTAAACCAAGTCACATTCAAGTGAACATCATCCAAAATCTTCACATAGCCGGGCACTCTAACAGACTATCCTTGTGCAACATGGAAAAATCAAGGAGTTAGCAAGGTGACTGGTCTGGCACACACAGAAATAAGTAGGAAGGGACCATACTTTATGGCTGTGTTTCCTTTCTTTACGTGTCCCTGGGAATACTTGAAGCCTATAGAGGCTAAGAGGAACACCCTCAAGTTTCCTTCAACAAGTCTCATCACAGTTCAAATCCCAAGATTGAAAAAATAATTTTAATTGCCAGCAATTTATCTCTGCCAGTCATGTCACTTCCCCAAATGGATATTAATTCAAACTACTGTATATGGTTATGATCATTCAGAAGCACACCCCATAGTGTTCAGTCTAAAGCAATTGTTCATAACATTTCAGCCTTAGAGTTAGACCAATTCAGTTTTCATTAAAGCAGATGGATTCATGCTTACTTAGCTCCAAGTCCTCTAACGGATTTGTTGATCAGTCTGTAAAAAGCCATGTTATTGAAGGACAGTTGGCTCCAACTAAGTTTCCACTTCATTTTTCTAAGCTAGTTTTATAAGCAAAGTGGCAGTCATAACTTTTCAGAGTAAATGCTACAAGAATAATATGTTCTGGCATTCCCTGGCCTTTTTAACTATGAAAATTAAAGTAGATAATCAGAATAGCCCTTAATCCATTTAGATTCTTTGAGCAAAAAAATACATGAGCTGGAAAAAAAATATGCAATATGATGTTAAGCTAGGTTTTTGAATAAAACGTCCAAAATTATTATTTTTAAAAAAGTATTTTTGTAGGGCTGACCCATAAAGACAGGGAGCTAAGATGAGTTAGTGAATTCCCTCTCTGATATGCACACAGGATATACAATTAAAATCTCTATTCATATCCTTACAAGGCTGTCACTCAAGAGAAAAGCCTTTTTGACAACATTCACTGAAGCGTACCAACTAACTGCCAAATGAGAACTTAAACAGTAATAGTTTTGTTATCAACAGGAAGAGATTTCATCTAGATTGAGTTAACATTCTATAAAACAAAACAAAACATAGGTACAGTATTCCCCACCACCACCAAAATGCAATATGGACCATAAAGTCTTTGTTTCATAGCTCATACATTAAAAAGTCTAACAGAAGTAAATTAACCCTTCACTACTAAGAATAATGATTCCAAGAGTGTTTATTAGAGGACAGAGGGGCAGAAGTTTTTTCCAATTAGATTTTAATCACATGTATGTGCTAGTAGAATTTATTTTAAACATGAATAGGGTTTTTTTTGCTCTAGACACTAATTGGATGTAAAATCAGTGAAGCAATCCAGTGCAAATGAGTAAATATTGACAATTATATACCCACTGCTATTGTTTTAAAATAATAAATGTACATGCATTTTAATTTATTAGTGTCTCCAGAAAGTGTTATGCTAGAGTATTGATAATTCCATATGTTCAACTTGCATTTCTCATTTGATAGCTAATCAAAGTATTACCTTCCGATTACTTTGAGGAAATAAATCTATACAATGCAGTACCAAGTAAATATTTGCACCTGCATTTCCTGCTGTTATTTGAAACAGCTGGTCATGGGTTACAATTTTGCACTAAGTTAACTGCAACATTGAAAAGATTTGTCTTCTTACTTATGGCCAGAGACTAAGGAGAGCAGATGCATCCTGACTATTAGCAGTAATGACAAATTGCCTTGCTAATGAATGTTACACACTGAAAGTGCCACAACTGATTAAACTACAATTTCGCACTATCAGATAGCAAAAGACACTCAGGAACCACAGCAGTGGACAACTCTTGTGTTCTGCCAATAGACCTGCAGGGCACAATGTGGTATTTAGGAAAACAGAGTGTAAATTCTACGGTACTACAGCCTGAAAAGCTAAGCACACACAGAAGACATTTTACAGAACATTACATGTAACAGCTTACATCCAGAACTGTTGAACCACATGAAATGGATATAATTTAACCATTTTAATATCATTCATATTATACACTGCCTTGAAGAATATTCCCTTTCAGAGTTTTCCTATGCCTCTCCCTTCCACCTCCCTCCCAAACATTTCTTGTGCTTTGCATTTCACATAAAATCTCTCTTTTGTCAGTCTCTTTGTTGGTGCAAAATTGGCAGCAGTTCAAATTCAAAGTACTCCTATTCATTTACTGACCATTAAACCAATGTCATTCTAGTTCACATCAGCCAGGGAGCTAAGCTCTAAAAAACATAAAAGGTTTGCCTCACCACTGACAAATAATGTGTACATTTTTACAGAGCTTAAACCCTAATGCTTTGCCTGAAACTAACAATACAATATATCTTATCATTCTTTTTTCACAAGCAAGCAGCTGCTGCAATGCTTGTCACTTCAAAATATCAACTGCTTGCCAGAGTTGTCCTCAGCCCACCCTGTCAAACTCATGTATATTGTGCAATGAAAATGCACCAGTGAAAGCTCAAAATTGTGTCAGATTCTGCTGTTGAGGGATGGTGTGCAAAGAACAACGTATGACAACCATAGAGACTGCAAACAATAGCAATAGGGCCAGACACTACATATATCACAACTGTGCCTCCACATATTTTATTGTCTGTATTATATAGTTAAAGCATGACAAATGAACTGTTGTAGGCTATGTACTGCACACACAAAACTCCATCAGTTAGTCAGGCTTTTCTCATTTCTCTTGATGATAGAAAGAGCATCAGATCTCTCTGTTCACTGAACATTTGTTTCCAAAGCAAAATGGGGAGGGGAGAATGCAAGGTTATCAAAATGAATAACAGAAAACATAAGACAATAACAAACGATATGAAAATGAATTTTTTTTAGTTGATCCTCTCCAAGGAGACATAACCAGGGATACTTTAAAGAATGTTGGGCTATGGAAAGGAGGTGGTGGGGGTGAGATATCACTCTGCCCATAAATTATAGTATACCTAATTTCAATGGAGATAAGTGCTGGTCTATTGATTTGCATGTTTCCTTGGCAAAATGGAAATCCCATGTGAATCCTCTTTGTCTGAAGAAAATATATTTTATAAAGCCTATATGAATACAGCAGTCCCTGCCAAAATGGAATGTGAGTGCAATAAAATAGATTACTGGCACTGACTAAAAATGCTAAATAGGAATAAGAGGTTAATAGGCAAACACAAACAATTTATCTATACCCTGTCCATACATGCACACTCACCTATATAATTTAATGTCTTTACATTCTGACCATGATGATAGTAAACCTTCAGGTCTGGGTGGTTTAGAAAGATACTTTTGTCCTACGATCTAAAAGGAGCCCACACAAAACAGAGCATTCCCACTAAGTAACATATGAAGTTAGTTTTGCCATGGTAAGCCCAACATTCAAACAATGCATAGCCTGTTTTTAAAATGAGGGAAGGGGAAGGACTACAACAATAAAAAATTAGATTCAACATACATTTATCTACTCACAGAGCAACTGAAATGTCAAAAGCCCTGATAAATAAAAAGTCCCAAGTGTCTTCAACTTATATTCAGTTAGAAAAAAGTAAGATATAGATATTAAGGTATTAATAACTATTTTGGATAGAAAATAGGTATTTTAGGTGCTTGGAGTGATGGCCTTTGCTGTGTTTATTAACAGGACAATTATGCATTATTAACACACAGCAGCTGTACCTGAACTGCTGCCACAAACATAACAGCATTTTATAGCCATCAGGGGAGTGAGGCAGGAGGCCTTTATTAACCACTAGACATGATTAGCACATTATGCAAACTTCAGTAGGCAAATTATCTGTTATTGAAATATAATGTTGCCTATAATCAATTATCAACATACTTTTTTAAAAAATGTGCACAATCCAAAATAAAACAGTTTTCCTACTGGTCAATCGGTAAAGCCTTGGAAGTTTTTAAAAGGTTGTACTGTATCTTCCTCCTTCCACCATTTAAGCAGTCACCAACAACATTTATAGTTCCAATGCAAAATCTAACATCAAATTCAGGACTTCCAGTTCATGAATATTAATCTACAGAATATAAAAGTAACATTAAAATGAAAGATTTCCAACATAATTAACTGACCTGGTTAATGAGCAAGGAACCTGATGTTTCTAAAATACATTTCCATTAAGAATACAATTAGGTCTTGAAAGATTAGTGCTGTAATAAATTTTCAAGAGTTAACTTGAAAAATAACAGCATAATTTACTTCAAAAAAAGCTTAATTTTGGAAAAGATTATCCCATTATCCTTAGTAACTGAATACAGCATTGAAAGTCCATTATGAATAGTTTTTATACCCTAGCAGAAAGTCATTAACATAAAATAAATCATTAACTATGATACTAAGCTCTATTATCTGTGGGTTTCTTTAACTAATTTTAATTACGGTATTTGCAAAATGTAAAATATATCTCTTACTGAAAGCGTCTCCTGCCATTTTAGAACCGTTTTCCTTCTTCAGCATTATTTGAGCCTGATACATAGAGCATGTATGTATCTTAATTTTATTCATCACCAAAAGAGCACTGATAGACTGGACAGTCTTGTAAATAAACAGGTTATTTCTGAATAACTCATAAATAAATGACTAGATTTACCAAAGTACTATAACAAAAACCCCACTAGATGAGAGCCTTGTTAGGGCATGAGAGCTTGAGCAGTCTAACTAGACAGTGTTGTCCATCTCTTGTTAATGATGTTAGGCTGGGACTAAAACTCACCAAAGCATCCTGCGCCAGATACCTTGGTCAAGGTGCAGAGATGGGATGTAACAGGTTCTCACCAGTTCGCCAGAACTGGTAGTAACTTTTCCCAGTGTCCCGGAGAAATGGTAGCAGCTTTTGGGGGGGGGGGGAACCACCTTCGGGGCTTAACTTTTCAATGGTTCCCCCACTGCACATGCGCACCAAGCACTTGGTGTGCATGCATTCCTACAGTGCTTGGCGCGTATGCACGGCCTCCTTGCTGTCCTCCCAAGCGGGGAGGAGGAAGAGAAGCTGCTAGCCTGAAGCTCCCTATAGCCTGCTCCCCAGGGTAAGTGACTCACCTTTGGATGTGTTATGTCTGTGTGTATTTTAATGTGTATTTAATACTTTTACCTATATTGACGTACTACCACAGTTCCTAAAAAGGCCTGGCGGCCTGGCTTGGGGTTTTTAAACAAAGTCTTGTAGTTACCTCATCAATAAGCTACATGTGTGCTGTTCCAATTCCTGTTCCAATTGGAGAAGCCTTAAGGAGGTACAGCTATTTTACATTTACATTAAGGCATATTATCCTAGAGAACTGGTACGATAACCATATCCATCTTGCAACACTTATACTAACAGGTAAGTGATGGGTTTGTGTTTGGGATGGGTGGAATGGGTGGGTTGATTTTTGTTTTGGGTGGGTGGGTGTTGGGTGGGTGGGTGTATTTTAATGTAATTTTTATTTATTTATTTATTTATGTACAGGTTTGTGTTGTGGGTGGGTGGGTGGAGGTGTGTGTGTGTGTGCTTATTTTTATTTTATTTATTTTTAATTTTTTTCTTTGGCCCCACCCACTACATCATGACATCATGATGTAAGCTCCGCCCACACTGTGATGACGTTACAGTGGGGTAGTAAAATTTTTGACATCCCACCACTGTCAAGGTGAAAGTGGAAGGCACACATCATGGTCTGTCTAGCCAGTGGGTGACATGCTATCCAAATGGCTAAACAACCTGTACGCAAATGGACTTGATTTCTCAGGTCCATTTGTATGTGTGGAATGTTGTTGTGGAGATGTCTACTAATGCACGGACTCCTTGCGGAATAACAACTCCAAGGTATCTAAGGTACTATAACAATAGCAATAGCAATTACAATTGCATACCACCCCTTAGCGTTCAGTGCACTCTCTGATCCACAAGGTAATTAATGCTTTGTCCCAACATGTTGGGTATTCATTTTACCAATTTCAGAAGGATGGAAGGCTGAATCAACCTTGGTTCCATCAGGACCGAACTCACAATGTCAGGAGTAGTTTGGGCTACAGCACAGCAATTTAACCACTGCACCATGAGGGCTCATCTGATAAAGAAAACAACATTAGAACTTAAAAATAAAAATCCACCCTATGTTAGAGTGACATGACTTTCTGTGCTCATGGCAGGAATCATAACAATGAGCACCAACTGAATAAAATCTGTATTTTGGTACACTTTTTAATGGAAATAACCTCAAAAGACTAATGATGTAAGGAGGAAAAAATAATATGTTTTGCACATTTCAGTATTGGAAACATGGACAATTGTATTTGCTGGTGAATCTAGTGAAGAGAGCTGAAACTAGCACATATTCAATAATTAGAAGCACACAGCCCAGAATTCTGGGTCATTAGTCAAACTGGCCTGCCCTATGTTTGGCTAGATGAGCAGTTGGAGCTAACTAGATGAGAAGTCAAGAATTTGTGAACCTCCAGTGTTGCTGGATGCCAATGCACATTAGTCCCAGCAAACAAGGCTGACAGTCAAGAGTGATGGGATCTGTAGCCCACCAATGTTTAGGGGTCAACAAATCCCCTATCCTTGTGTAGAAGGGCATAAATGATTCAGGCACTACTTACACTTAAATTCAGAATTCAGAGTACATATCCAGGGGTCACTCAAATTAGCTGAAAGTGTGCAGTCGTAGGTTTACAATGCAATATTTATTACCAGTTCAGTCTTCTCATAAAATAAACACAAAATGCAAAACCTAGTTGCCTATCCCACTGTTGTGCCTAATTTTAATTTTATTGAATTGCTACTATGCAACTGCCTTTAGGATCACTATAGTTGTTGTGGACAAAGCATCTGCAATTCACCAGACACAAACAAATCACTACTTGCTATTACTCAAGCTTCTAGGTAATTCTATTCTAAAAGGTTGAAAACTAAATAGGTTGCTTCTTTGCTCAGCAAAGAAGTGATAAGTTCTGATGGTTTCCCAAAGGCCTAATTGTGAGTTTCCTACAGAAATCCCTGCCAATGTCCAGACTGATCTTTGGAATACAAAAGTTCTATGCAAGGATTCCTCTAATACAGGGATTCTCAACCTGCAGCCCAAAGGCTGGATGCATCCCACACCGCCATTTCATGTGGCCCACCACCACCACACCAGGAAGTGCCCTGCGGTGGAGGAAGGGCAAAAAAGCCATCCGGCCCCTGAAGTTGAGAACTCCTGCTCTAATATGTAGAATTAAAGTAACGATGGGAACATGGGTACATATATAAGCTCTGCTTCCCAGATGTCCTAATACACTTTGCAGCATTCCAGACCTTCATTCACCACTCACTAAGGCCTGCATAATGGTCTGTAAATATAATGACTTGGATGCTGTCACAGAGTTCAAAAGATTGGGAACCCATTAGGGAACTCAACCACAAGAGATCTGAAAATAAATATAACTGAAAGTGATTGCACACTTCACAAATGAAGCCAATCAGAAGTGGGGTTATGTTACATTCATTCCTCATCCCCAATTTTATGCTGCTTGGAAATAGGTCAATCTCCCACTGTTTAGACCTAGGCAACTTTTTTATAATGCTCTGGACAATGAAGCAGTAGAGATGATAGTAGAACAAAACCTGGTCAAACCTTCTTGTGAATTCAGTGTTAGTATTATCCTGACTGAAATCCAGGACTAAGTGATAGCTAGATAGGCTTGCTGAATCAGTGAAGATTTGTTAAGACAATAATGTCCACTGACACAATTGGCCTCCTTTACTACTGGATTTCTGCCCCAGTAGGTCTACAAGGCTCCAGGCAGGATCTAGTCATATCAAAAATCCCTTGTGGTTTTCATCCAAGAATTAACCAGGTCCAACTCAGATGAAAACTGATGTCTTTAGGGATGTAGGGTAATATATGGCTGACCAAGCAGAAATTGGCTGCAAGTCAACTATTGTCTATCCCTTACAATGAATGTTAGTGATTGTAAAGCTCTAGGTTGAGGAAGGCTGACATCAAGAAGAAAGGAGAAAACACCAAAATGCTAGCCAATTAAAAGAAGATGAAGACATGGGCTTAGAATTAGGCTGTAAAAACTGTGAGGGTAAAGAAAGAGTGGCAGTTGGGATAGATAAAATCCATGAATCGACATGACAAAGATTTATAAATTGAAGACACAGCAAAACAATGTACTTTGTTGAGGAAAAAAAACCAGGGACTAGACCACATTTTATTCATTTTTAACTACACTCAACTACCGATTAATTGAAGGCTCCAAGCAACATACATATACTACATTTAAAAAAGGAATTAAAAATTCACAATGAACCAGCACAAAATAAAAAAACAGAAGCAAAGGGTAACACAAAATGGCATATCCTGAAAATGTAAATAAAATACTAATTGAAAAACTACAAAAACAAAACAAAAAAAATCAGAACTTCTTAAAATGCTTGGGAAAACAAGTTTTTGACCTGCTATGAGATAAGCATCTACATAAATGTCAGGAAATCCATAGGCAAGATGCTACTACTGAAAAGTACTTTTTAATATAACTATCTGCCCAGCTCTGCCAGCTATTAATACTGTGCCATTAAGAACTTCTCAGGCTATGATTTTAATTTTTGGACAGGTGAATACAGGAGAAGTTGCACTTCATTTGGAGCTTTAAGTATTCATTCAAATGGGCATTCTGAATCTGGTACAGAACTGGAACTACAGAGAGGTTAGATGACACAGTTGATCAGTTCTAGATAACAACCCAGTCACCCTACCTTGGGTTCAACTGTTTCATAAGAACAAGTTCACCCTACCTTTAACTAAGTGAAGTTTCTGGATTGTTTTCAAAGTCATCCCTGTATAGATCAGACTGCACTAAACTAAACATGATATCTGCTGAACATGAATAATCTGTGTGCTAGTAGAGCCGCAAGCTGAAAAAAGGAGAGCCAAGATATCTGTACCTCTAGTGACAATGATGAGCCCAAGAATACTTTCAAATGACATATCTGAGCCTTGAGAATACAATTACTTTTGGGAAAGTATGAGCATCACTTAAGCATATGGAAGAACAGTGATATTATCACCTTTTCTGAACTGACAAGTCTATTGGTACCCCCATCAGTCCTAATTCAGCCCATCACCCTTTCAAAGCAGAGGTATGGCACCACAGCTAGGTATGGCACCACTATAAAACTAGGTATGACACCACAGTTTCTCCCAGTGGTTTCACACAGATAGGCATTGTGTTTGCTGTTGGCATTAAAGTCTGCTGTTGGTATTAATGGCACAGTCAGGCAAGACTGCAGCTACAGAACAAACTAGTCACAACAGTTACACACTCAGTTTAGACAGATATATCTATCTACTTATTTCAAGGTTAGTTATCTGCTTTTTAGTCAAAACAGAAGCTTATAGTAGTAAAAATTCTACAAGATAGAGCAGTACCAACCAGCAGTACAACAGGAACCTGGGGGGAGGGGGGCATTTTAAAAACAGGAATGAGTATGAAGGGGAATAAACAATGCAGAAAAGAGAAACATTAATTTGCCCATTAAACAAGCTTCACAACAACACTATTTCATTATTATGACACCATCATTGGAAAGATCTTGTAACTGGTTACCACCCACCTCACCTTCATAGGAAGTAAACTCAGAGAAGAATATCGATAAAGATCTGTGATAATTGGGCTGTTACATGTAGGGAGAAGTTACTCAAGTAGGATTCCAGAGGGAACTGGGGTGTTTTCCTCTTGACCTGCAATGCGATTCGTCTGAGGCTCTTGTCAACTTGTGGAATGAGAGAGTGACGGCAGCCTTGGTCGTGATCACTCCACTACGGCCTCTCCGTGCCTGTGGGCAACGATCATCCCCTTGGTTCACAGAAGAGCTGAGGGAGCTCAAACGGGCAAAGAGATGCCAAGAGCACTGCTGGGTGAAGACCCGGAGTGAGTCTGATCGAACACTGGTTAGAGCTGCCATTAAAGCCTACCTAGTGGCGATGGGGGTGGTGAAATGACAATATTTCACCACCCTTATTGCCTCCGCTGATAATCACCCAGCAACCTTGTTCCGGGTGACCAGGTCCCTCCTTGGTAGAGGGGGGTCTGGCCCTGGTTGGCAGGGATCAGCTGAGGCTTTTGCTGATTATCTGATGGAGAAAATCGCTCAGATTCGCTTGAAGTTTAACCCCGGCGTGGAAGAGACAGAGCTGGGGTTGACCAGAGTACAGTCCAGCCATGTTATCTGGGATCAGTTCGATCCAGTTAGCCCTGAGGAAGTGGACAGGCTTCTTGGATCTGTTCCCGCCACTGCCTGTGAATTGGATCCATGCCCTGCCTGGCTAGTCAAGGCATCTAAGGCTGTGTCAGGCAGTTGGGTCGAGGCAGTCATAAATTCATCCCTAAAGGAGGGGTGTTTTCCAGCACCCTTAAAACATGCTTTGGTGCGTCCCCTCCTGAAAAAACCATCCCTCGACCCTACGGTACTTACCAACTACTGACCGGTATCCAACCTACCCTTTTTGGGCAAGGTCTTAGAGAAGGCAATGGCGTGGCAGCTACAGGAAGTCCTGGATTATCTGGACCCTTTTCAGTCAGGATTCAGGCCCGGATATGGTACAGAAACTGCACTGGTCGCATTGGTGGATGATCTTTGGAGAGAATGGGATGGAGGCCATCCGTCTGTCCTGGCTCTTCTTGACCTCTCAGTGGCCTTCGATACCGTCGACCACGGAATCCTTCTGGGAAGGCTTCAAGGATTGGGGATCCAGGGCACTGTGTTGGCCTGGTTTTCCTCATTTCTGAGGGGCAGGACCCAGTTGGTGTGGTTGGAGAATGAGAAGTCCAGCCCTAGGTCCCTGCAATATGGGGTGCCTCAGGGCTTGGTACTCTCACCTCTCCTATTTAACATCTACATGAAGCCACTGGGTGAAATCATCCGTTCCCACGGGGTGAGGCATCAACAGTATTCAGATGATACCCAGTTGTACATCTCAGCCCATGGGGACCCAAGCGGTGCAGTGGAAGTCCTCTCCAGGTGCCTGGAGGCTGTCAGGGTCTGGATGGGGGACAACGGGCTACAACTGAGTGGCTATGGGTCAGGGGTCCTGCGCTATCTCGGGAGCTGCCATCTTTGGTTCTGGATGGGGCAGTCTTGCCCCAAACAGACCTGCTGCGTAACCTGGGGGTCCTCTTGGACTCACAACTACTGTTCGAAGATCAGGTGGCAGCCGTGGCCAGGAGGGCTTTTGCACAACATCGTGTAATACGCCAGTTACGCCCACTCCTAGATCGGGACTCCTTGCTCATGATCACACATGGTTTGGTCACCTCCAGACTTGATTATTGTAATGCGCTCTACATGGGGCTGCCCTTGGTGACCATTCGGATGCTGCAGCTGGTGCAGAATGCGGCGGCCCGGGTAGTGACGGGGTGCGGGCATTATACTCGTGCCTCACCACTGCTTTGGGAGCTGCATTGGCTGCCAGTATGTCTCCGAGTGCAATTCAAGGTGCTGGTCATTACCTTTAAAGCCCTATATGGTAGTGGGCCAGGATACTTAAGAGACCGCGTCACCCCAAGAACATCTGTCCGTCCCACCAGGGCGGATCGGAGAGGATCTCTTGTCATTCCATCAGCTAGCACCAGAAGGAGGGCCTTCTCCATGTCCGCCCCGGCCCTTTGGAACCTCCTGCCAACTGAGTTACATCTGCAGACAGAGCTCCTGCCCTTTCGGAAGGGCCTAAAAACCTGGCTGGCAGAGCATGTGTGGGGGCCCAGGAATGTGGGGTCCCATGCTGATCTGATAGGACAGCCACCCTTCTCGCTGTTTTAAACTTTAAACTTTAACTTTTAAATCTGTTTTTTTAGTATTTTGCTAATTATAGCCAAATCTTTTAATTAATTGTGTATTTATTGTTCTGGGTTTATCTAAATTGTGATGATTTTTAATCCGTAGTATGATGTTATTTGATCATGTATAATTTGTAACTGTATCTTGTATCCCTGTAAGCCGCCCAGAGTCGCTTTTGTGAGAGGGTGCGGCATAAAAGTCTAAAAATTAAATTAAATTAAATTAAATTAATTCAAAGATATTTAAGACTAAAACAGTTGTGCTCAAAAACGAGACAGGATGACAATGCAAAGCAACAAGTAGTATGTCTTCCACACATCCGAGTTAGGTACCAAATACATTAATTTAAACTAACCGGATGATATTTGTCTACCAGTCTCAATAGTGAAAATTAATTTATCCTTTGTTATCCATCACTCATCTGAATATGTCTTAAACTTGGGAAAACAGAAAAATTTATATGATACAATATATTTGTGGGAACTAAAACAAGACATTTCATGTGAAATCAACAGCAAAGCAGAAAAATATACACACAAATGCACAGACATACAGATAACCCTAGCTGATATTTAAAATGAAAGTGAAAAAAGGCTTTGTATTCCTGCGTATTTACTACACACTGTAAATGAACAATGTAGCATGCTCAACAAACAGATTTGAACAGGAGTATTTTTGTTTTGGCTTAACCTCCTGCCAAACTGTAATGTAGTTTTCAAATTACAAGGTTACCATTTTCAAGCCTAATGCTGTAGGGGGGAAATATTATGACAATAAAAATCTCATTAGGGTAAAGAAAATTTCATGTCTAGCTGCTTACAATTAACTATATGCTGGCACCTACATTAAGAACCACAATTTGTACCAGATTTCTTAATGAAAAATGGTTCTTTGAATAAAACATCTACCCAGGGGCATCTTCATGAAAAAAATGTCAGAAGTGTCATCAACTGCCACTCTTATCTGTCTTAAATAAAGACAACAATCATTAGACAAAACAGAGCACCACCTTCTAGTATAAGCTGTTCAAAATGGGGAAGCTTTTATTGGGACTATTTCATATTTTGCTGGCTTTGGAATTTTAAGGAATTCTGCTCCCCAAATTACTCAAGTATCCAGACCCTAATCCTCAACAGACATACCTCCAAGCAGTTTGTTGGAACTCATGACATTTCACTTACTCTATCTGTATTTTCAGTCAGAATCTTAAGTATATTTTGTTACATTAAATCAGGGATTCCCAACCTAGTCTGTGGGCCAGAAAAGGCCCGTGGCACCATTCCATCTGGCTTGCCACCACCCTTGCCACACCTGGAAGTGGAAACGGGCGTGTTTATGACAGCCATAAAATGAGCCCACACATGCATAAGTGTGGTTACGTCAGCCATAAATGCGCCTGTGGCTGTCATAAATGCAGAAGTGGGCACATCTACTTCTGCTCCCAGGGGACATGGTCCAGCCTGCTCAGCTGTCTGGGGTGTGTGGTCAGGCCCCCACCATATAACAGTTGGGAACCCCAGCATTAAATGATTTGTTTTTTAACAATAGAGATTACAAGGCTGCAACATCAGTGAAGAACAATGTTTACACAACCAAAAACTGCTTGATATCTAAGGACATAAAACTTCCAAGACAAGGCTATAAAGGCTGCAAAGGTCAATCTGCAAAACCATTTTCTCACCACACAGACCCTTTGACTGCCACATTTCTGAGGAGATCCACGTGTAATCCACACTTTATGACTGGGTTCTCAATGTAACAGTTTACCTACATCAGCGCAAGCAGCAATTGTCACAATTCTCATGGTGGAAAGGTTTCCAAAGATGGGATCAACTGTTTCATAAGAACAAGTTCAGCACAAACCTTTGCTATATAATTACTGTACTGGCAAAAGGTCACAGTTTCCAGATAAAATGAGAACCCTGAATCACCTATGTTTTCACCTAATCAAGTATTTTGTCCATAAAAACTGTCTACAAACTACATTTTCCAACACCATTCCTCATCCTTATTAATGTTAAGCATATATGTCCATGCTCTAGTAATTTATTTTTTTTTGGGGGGGAGGGGGGTTGAGCTTGATTTTTCCCATGAAAATATCAGGTTGGATCCAGCGTTAGTCAAACAAAACATACAGAAATCAATGGAAGTTAAGTTAATCATGACTAAAGTTCCGCTGACTTGCAAAATTTTCATTGAAATTTGAGTGTACGTCTAGATCAAATCCTAAAATGGTTCACCAAATGAACAAAGTATTGAGAATTATATTTGTCTACACAAAAGTAACTCCTCCAACATATCTATGTGCCAGCAAGTTGCTATGGAAGAACTTTAGAGTTTCCCGACGCTTCATGAGAATTTAGCTATTCCAGAAAACAACAACGATGCCATCAAATCTGTTGGCAAAATAAATGAAACAGGCTTCGTGGAAGTCTTTGTAAAGAGCACTATTTAAATTTTGGCTTGGCTAAGTGCTATGGGGCAGTATATAAGTGTAATTGCTATTGCTGTTGCTATAAACACACAATGTTAAAATGCTATAAATACTTCCAAACAGTAAGTATTTTAGTCCATTAGGCCAAATACAATAAAGTACAGTACTGTACTATTATATCTTAAAGACTAGCAAGACTCTTTCATAAATAGTTTGGTTCTCTAACAGAACTTAATGGTTAGTTTTAAAACATGATTTGACTTTCTTACCTTTTGTTACTATTGCCCAGTTTCCCATCCCCCATTTTGCTGACTCAAGCTTACTTTTTCTATAACCAGCTTCTATTTTTCCACTGTATGGTATGTATACAAAACTAAATAATAAATCAACTATGGCATCTACAACAAGCAAATGGAGTAGGGGAGGATATTATATGGTCACAATGTTTCAATTTTAGCTACTGCGAGCAGCAAAGTCTGCTATATTTCTCCTTTTCTTGTCATCCATTCTTGTTATTACTGGTGTCAAAACAAAATTATATTAAAGTCAATGCTTAATAGTTCAGTGTTGAAAAGAATGGTATCTAGCAAACATTATACACCATTATCTTTATTCACAGCACGAATAAAAACATTGTCTGGAGA
This sequence comes from Furcifer pardalis, assembly GCA_030440675.1. Classification (NCBI taxonomy): domain Eukaryota; kingdom Metazoa; phylum Chordata; class Lepidosauria; order Squamata; family Chamaeleonidae; genus Furcifer; species Furcifer pardalis. The sequence continues at coordinate 86,936,360 of CP126891.1, read as the reverse complement.
TACTAAAATTTCACTTTTTACAGATCTATACTGTTATCTTTGCATCACAAAATGGCTGAAAACTAGGAAATTATTTCATTGTTATAACCACACAATGTGTATATACAACAGAAACACTTTCAGGAAGATTAAAATATACACACTTAAAAAAAATCTGAAAGGCAGTTCTATAAATTTCAGAGATGAACCCTGTTACTTCAAGTCTAAATATGTCTGTCCAGTCTTTGAGCTTCACTATATTATTTCAAAGGCTGACCTATATACAGATACATACCATCCATTCTCTCTGTTTGTGTAAGAGATATCTCACACAGTTGCCATAACCAACATTGTTTGCATTGTTCTTTCACTTTTCTTCCACTGAGGTTTAGTTGGGAAAGAAACATGATCCGACACAATACATGCAAAGCACACTACATCACTGCAAGGAAAAACAGAGCAATAGCCAACTAAAATGTTTAACAACATTATTTTAAGTTTATGAAGAAAAGAACTATTTTTAAAAAACAAAAGCAGCAAAAGCAAAGAGATCTCTGTGGTTCATGTTATTTAAAGCATTATCAAGAGTAATTTATTCAGAATACAAACTTAAGTCTAGATATTATCAGTTTTAATATTAGATGTGAACTATAGTATTATATGCCACTGTATGTGGATCATTTTAATAAGTCTACTTTGATGGGATTTATTTTGGTTTGGCATAACAAAGATACAATGTTAAAATACTATAAATACTTCCCAAACATAGGCATTCAATCCATTCAACAAACATATAAAGGTTTACGTATTTTAATGGCCACAATTCACTTATTGCACACTAACCCCATAAGCATAAAATAGGATTGCTTCAAAGCAAATAAAACCTATATTAGCAGTTGTTTCTATGCAAAGTCCACATGCCCAACAACAGGTTTTTCTTTCAGTCCCTATTCACATTGAATGTATGCACAAAATTTGACATAGGAGCTACAATTCAAGCAAAAGTTCCACTGATTTTAAAGAAGACTTGTCTGGCATAAGAATACAGTGCTCTGGCATATGCATCGCTACTGATTACATTTCCTGGGGATATTTTGAAAAAGTTCTGCTACTCTAGTTCTGGAAAGTAGATAAGCATGATGTATTTTTTTTATAGACAGGAACAACAGGACTAATAAACTTATGGTTTTCTAACACCATTAGTTACCAAACAGAGGAAAATGAGAATTCACTCAACACATGCCTCATAGGGGCCCACCAAGCAAAGCTACTCTAAGTCCATTTACTAAGTCCATTGGTGGACCTGCTTTACACAGCTATGCATTGCTAAAAGAATGTTGTCTTGTGAGAAACATTTCTGGTATGTCACTCAAGCTTTTTTTTTAAGTCTTACAAAGGTGTATTTCTGAAATCCATTATCAGTCCCAGCAAAGTTAAACAGAATGCTTTATTTGTGTAGTCAAAGAAAAGTTTGTTCCTTCTTTATCGCTGACATAACCAGTTCCTTTAAAATAGAAGAAAAGGAAAATAGAAAAACCTGAACGGGGATGGGGGAACCGTTGCAAATGATTTTATTCAATCAGAGCAATACCCACCCAGAATGATTTAAAGTACTTAATTGGAAAATGATTTAATTTATTAATGCAATTCCTGATTTTCCAAAGCATTTAACTTTTAAATTAAATCTGGTCTACCATCTTGAGTATATGATGAGAGAAATGTGTATTCAAGTCATTACCTTCTTTTTCAGGCTTTAAATCACTGATAGATTTAATAACTGTTCATCTAGTTTTCATTGCCAAATGGCTCTTCAGGTACTTTGGCACTTATATAATTAATTCTACCTAATGCTTCTTTACTTTTCAACATGGCAGGCTTACCATTCACAATAAAAAATAACAGAGATTATATTTTATGGTGGCAAGAATGAAAGCAGTTCTGGAGTAATAGTTACTGAGTACTTAAACAGCTTCAGTTCACAAATGGTCCAGCACATGTAGACAGGAGAGGTGTCTCAGGCTATCCAAACTTTGAGTTTCTTTCTCCTTTTCCATAACTAGAGAAACTTTTACAGGTATGGATTCACTTTATCACATCCACAGAGATTGGTACTATCAAGACATACAAAACTTATCTATGGGATTTCTTTTAACACTCCTGCCAGGATACACATTCAAGCTGTCCAAAGAACACACTAAATCATTTGTCCTCATCGGAGAATAAAAAGAATTCAACATTATTATTAAGGACAGAAGAGACCATGCTGGAAATTTCTTAAAAAATGAAGAGGGGTGTCAGAAATTACAAGTTTGTGTTCTCAAAACAAGTAATGAGGCAGAATTCTGTGTTTACATCATTATATATGGATCTACTTTGCTCAGAGTATCTAAAACAGCCCAGAACTAATACATACCCAAAATGAAAAAACATAACATTTGTTTCTGTCTACCCCACCTTCTTCAGTTGAAAGGCACTGAGCATCTTTAACTATAAGGCAGTCACCAAACACAGCATCTTCAAAAACAGAAAAATGCCTGATGTTGATTGTAGAGATGAGTAGTTCATCCAGAAACAAGAAAAGAGAGAGAATCTGGTACTACCCTCAAAACCGCCGACCTTCCAAGCCTTACACTTGAACAAAAGCCTAACAGGCATCCAGGTTTAAACAAATCTTACAACTAAGGCTTGCTGGGCAGTTCTTGTTTTCTTGTGTCTCCTTGCCCTCACCCTTGCCTCCGCCTCCTGCACACAGAGAGCACCACCTCATGGAGATGTGCTCTGGAAAGCTTGCACTTCCTGCACATATTTTCTATAACCAGCACTGTCCATTTCACAAAAGCCGGCTGGCGAGGGGGATAAACTGGACGTCATGCATACTTCAGCAGCTGACTCAAGCCAGAGAGAGAGACATAAAGAAAGAATATCTTCAATGGAAAATAAACAACCCCATGACCATTGTTCTTAATTTTGGACAATTCAGTGCAGATTACAACAGTTAGCCAATCAGAAGAGCTCCTTTGCGTGCAATTCTCAACAGACTCACTCAACTCAATGGGGCTTACTTCTGAATAGATACGACCAGGATCACTTTGGTAGAACACTTGTAATCACCCTCTTTCTCTAGGTAACATTTTCTCTAACCCTACTTCTCTGATGAACAAGGAGAAACCTTCTTCACGACCCTGCACCGAGTTTCTTTCATAAGCGCATCGAGTTATAAGGAGAAATAACTTAGTTTGATGCTACTCCACAACTCAATTTGGCTGGTGCTTCCATACAGATTTGTTTGCCATCCTTTGGATTTGAAATTCCCACAATCCCAACCCCACTCCAGGAAAAACTCTCCAGGTGCGAGCTTTGGCGAGGGTCTGACACACCAACCAGGCATGGAAGAGAAACACCTTTTGCCATGCGCATGGAAAGCAACTCTAAAAGGAACTTCATGGGTGCGGTTGGGGAGAGAAGAGACAACGGATTTAAATCTCCCGCAGAAGCAACCAAAGCGTGCAGAGCTACTACTCAATCCAGACTCTCAGCACAGGGGCTCTCGTGATCCTAAAGCAGGGGTGCCCAAACTATGGCCCAGAAGCCGGATCCGGCCCCCAACACCAATTCATCTGGCTGTGGAGCCCTCATCACTCCCGGAAGCTGAAGTAAAACGCGCCCTACAGGCACGTTGATTCCGGGAGCAATGAGGGCTTTGTGGGTCAGATGAATTGGCGTTGGGGGCCGGATCTGGCCCCCAGGCCGTAGTGACCAGCCCCTGCCTCAAAAAGTTTGTGCACCCCTGTCCCAGAGCCTCTTTCTTGGGACGATGCCTCCACCGAGGACCGCGAGGCTTACTCACGCGTCAGGATCGCGACTCAGAGGAGAGCGATCCCCTCCCCTCTGTAACCCCACCTCCTGAGTTTCCAGGATTTTCGTGTTCGAGACTAGACGGGTCCCGTCGCTCCCATCCGATCCCCGGCACCGATCGCCTACTATGCAAAACAGGGAGCTAGGAAAGCAATCTCTCTTCTCCCCCCCCCCCCCCAAACACACGCACACAACCCAGCCGGTGTCTCCTCCCCAGAGCCCCAAGTCTCTAACCTGCCAGCCTGAAGTCCCTCTCCTTCAAAGCTATGGTCATCGGCGGAGGAGGAGAGGGTGGGGGGGAGAGAGAAAGAGCGCAACACAAAACGCACAATCACCTTGTTGCAGTAGTAGGGGTCCAGACACGGAGAAGGTCCCAGGCAAGGGGTCTCTGGAGCGGCCGCGGACTGGGATGGCGGTGGAGGCGGCGGCGAATAGAAGCGCACGTCCATTGCATTAAAACATCAAGCAAAAAAAAAAAAAAAACTCCCGGGACTTTCCTCTGTTTGCGTTTGATGTGGGTGCGAATAAATAAATAAATAAATAAAAACAGTAATAACGGGGAGGGAGATTCGAACCGGCCTCCCGAGAGAGAGAGACGGAGGTGCCCGAGCTGCGGAGAGGCACTGGAAACGAAGAGGCGAGGAAACCCCTTCGCAGGAAAACTCCGGGCGGGCTCGAACGGCTGCGAGGGAGGCGGCCAAGCCAGGGGTTCGCCTCTCGGCAGGGCAGGTAACTTCGAGGAGTTCTCTCGGAGGGGCGCGACTTGGCGGAGCTGCGTCCAGGGGTGCCGCCGCCGGGGCTCTCTTCTTCCTCCTCCTCCTCCTCCTCCGGCCGGAGTCCGCCCTTCTTCCCCTGCCCGCCTCCCTTCCTTTGCGGGCTTCCTCGCTGCCTTTCCTTTCCCCAACAACACACTCACCGCGCACAAGGGGACGAGGAAGAAGGGGAGCCCAGGCGAGCGGCGGCCCCGAAGCAGCTCCCGGGGAGCCGCGGGCAGGAGCGGGGCGAGCGGGGGCTCGGGCTCGGCCAAGGGCCGGCACTGCTGCTGCTGCTGCTGCCGCCCGGGCTGGAGGAGAGGCGCTCGCCGTGCGCCGCCGGGCTCCGAGTGTGCCGCACACAAAGGAGCTCGCGCTTCCAGGGCCCCATTCGCAGCTGGCCGCGGCGCGCCGAGCGCAGACAGGGGGCGCTGCGGCCTCCCGCGCCAGCCGGGCCCCCTGCGCCCCCCGCCAGCCAGCCAGCCAGCCAGCCAGCGCCCCGGCGAGGGACGAGGGTGGCGCACCTCTCGCCGCCGCCGCGCTCCTGCTCGGGAAGGGGAGGGAGGCAAGTTTCAGGGTAGTTTTTGAGCTAGGCCCAAACTCTCCCCAGGTGCTCGGCGGCTGTCCAGCGGGAGAGCCGGTGCCGAGTGGGATGCTTGTTACTCAGGTACCCTCGCTCTGTGCCGGGCGGTGGGTTAGAATGATACTTCTCAAGGAAGGCACACGGAGTACCCTGTAGGATGGCAGAGGTGATGGGAGAGATCGCTCTGGCAGGGATCCCTGGAGAGTTGCTGCCAGAATAAACTTCATCATCATCATCTTCTCTCCTCCTTCTCCATCTCCTCCTGGTCCTGGTCCTTCTCCTCCTTACTCCAATGCCATATCCAATTCCAAATACCAGTAATACCTCATATAACATTAGTATCGAATAACACTAAAATCGCATAACATTAAGGAATCTGCCCAGGGGGAAGAATTGCATCAGATAACATTAAGATCCTATGGGATGCTTCAGATAACAACCGCTAAAGCCTGTGTGGTTACAATGTATCTCTATGGATCCCATAGGATTTTAACATGCATCAGATAACACTAAAAATCATATAACACCAAGACTTGTGGAACCAGGTTTTAGTGTTATATGGACAAGTAAAACCTCAGATAACACTAAAACCTGGTTCCACAAGTCTTGGTGGTCTATGATTTTTAGTGTTATCTGATGCATGTTAAAATCCTATGGGATCCATAGAGATACATTGTAACCACACAGGCTTGTTATTATCTGAAGCATCCCATAGGATCTTAATGTTATCTGATGCAATTCTTCCCCCCCCCCCCATTCCTTAATGTTATGCGATTTTAGTGTTATTCAATACTAATGTTATATGAGGTATTACTGTATTGGCAATCCTCATGGCGATCAGCCATATAGAATGTAATACAGTGGCCTTCCATTTGCCTTCCACCTTGTAGTGTTACACCTGCTCCACTGATCCAGTTCTTTGAGTCCCTTTCTAGTCCTGAGCCCTTTTGGCACACAAAGCGCTCATCAGCCCCAGGCCAGTATTGATGAAGCTACTGTCCTCCATGGATTCAGGTGGGATTTAATCAGTGGTGGGCTTCAGCACCAGTTCATCAGAACCAGTAGTAGAAATTCTGGCTGGCCCCGCCCATCCAAGTTTTGAAATAAAGTAGTCCTGATTTGGGTGCAATGCAGAGCTTTCCCCTTGGCCATGCCCACCATACCACTCCCACAGAGTAAGCAGTAAAAAAAAAATTGAATCCCACTACTGGGCAGGCATGACTAGATCATCCACCCACTCACATGGCCATGCCCACAGAGTAGGCCATGCCCGTAAAGTAGCCCATTCCCACAGTGTGGTAGTAACATTTTTTGGAGCCCACTACTGGATTTAATCCACTTGGCGTCTATCACCCTGTCATGTGAACTTTGCCACCCAAGACCATTAGTCCTCAGGGTTGTCAGGTTAGTCGCTGGCAGTATGGTCTACTCTATTACCTTAGCAGGGTCACCTAGCCAGACTTTAAAGCCCCTCTACTTGGCGAAACAGGGGGAGGAAACTTTCAATGTCTGGTATGGACAACCAAATCTCAATAAATCACAGCTCTGTTGGGCATTACACCATGATTATGATGAAAAGTGAGAGGACTCCTGGTGGAAATATTTAACCGTTGTAGAATAAATAGTATCAGAGAGTAAACAAAAAGAAAAGAAAAATCCTTGTGGAACCTTAAAGACTAACTCCTGTATTTTAATCGATGAAAACTAACATTAAAATACAGGATTTAGTCTTTAAGGTGCGGCAACTTTTTTGTATTGTTTTCAGTGGTGGACATCAGCAGGTTCGCACCAGTTTGCCAGAACCAGTATCAAATTTTGGCAAGGCCTGCCCATCCAAATTTTGAAATAAAGTAGTCCTAATTCAGATGCAACTCAGGGGTTTCCCTTTGGCCAAGCCCACCATACCACACCCACAGTGTGGTAGTAAAATTTTTTTGAGCCCACTGCTGCTTGTTTTGTTTTGTTTACTCTCTTATATGCTTGAAACACAGACTGACACAGCTACCACTTCAAGAATACAGTAAAACCTCATTTAGAGACTAGCTTAAAGAGCAGAATTTTCTCTGAAGGCCCTCGCTTAACAACTAAAAAAAACCAAAAACTCACTTAACTCAATCAGGGTTCTCAATTCCACCCTCACCCTACCCCCACCAGAAGCCACAACCAGTCGTTTATAACGGCAGCAGTGGCACTTTTTCCAAGTGTTTCACTTAAAGAGCAACTTGCTTAAAGAGCAATCCTGTGGGATGCATTATGCTCTTTAAGAGAGGTACCACTGTAAATAAATGTATGCGACTTGCTGGCAAAGTCCTTTTGTTATGGCTTTTGAAGGGCAGTAAAAATGTTGAGTGACCTAGGGAAGTAAAAGATGGAGAGAATAGCCTGTGCACATGGAGAAGTGGGAAATGGACAACACGGGAAGGAAGTCATTGACTGCCCAGCAAAAATGCAGCTGCTCAAGTGTTGCTGGAGTAGCTCTATAAATTCAAGGTTTGAGTATGGATTTCATATCCGCATGTATGCAGCACAGGGAGTCTTGCCTCATCACAGCCAGAGTCATGGATCAGAACAAGTTGAGTGGGCCTCTGAGTCCCAAGTTGGCCTGCCAGTGGTCTCAAAGAGAACTGGGCCCCTTTTTTCCCTAGGTCTAAACTTAAGAGGACAGATCTTTGGGGAGCCATTGTGCCTTTTGCTTCCTGCCAGAAAAGGCAAGCAAATGATGGTATGAAGGAGAAACCAATCCCCCTTGCTTACCTGCCAGCTGTGTTTGGTCAATTGTAGGGAGTGCCGTCAGCTTCGCTGCCAAAAAGAAACAGGCAGGTGAGCAACACCTGTTGTTTCTTTGTTTGCTTGTCTGCCCAAGATAGCAAGAGCTTGGAGGCATTAATTTTTTTTAGACATAGCTCCACCCAGCCATGGCCATGCTGGCTGGCAGATTAGGCAAAATAGTATTTAAAAGAAAGAGCTAACTGAGTGAGCAACCGTAGCAGGAAATGATTCCAACTTCCCTTTGATTTCTTCTGTGACATCTTCTGGAGAGTAGAATTTGCTGTGATTAGACCTGCTGTTGAATATGTGTGTATGTTATACAATTATAGCAGTCATGACACCATCTCACAGAATTCTGGAGGACAACATGCACTATGAACATGGAGAGATACAGAATCTAGCTCATTTACTGGTCTGCCGATCGTGACGAGGACTTAAGTTTGGCCAATTATAAAGCCAAGAAAGTGGCTTCATTTTAGTAGTCCAGGGTTTGATCGGAACATGAAGGAAGAAGATATAAAGCTCTAATGTTGTGGTTCAGAACAGAGAATTCTAAGTATCTCACCACAGAACATATCTCAAGATTTCTTAGAATGAAGCCATGGCACTTAAAATGGTATAAGTAAAGGTCTCCTTTGTTCAAAAGACAGCAATATCTGATTTTTAAGGGAACAGTGTTCATCTCCATTTACAACCAAAGAGCCAGTCTTGTCTGCGTCTGCCAACATTTCCATGGTCATGGGGCAGGCATGACTAGAAGCCGGAACATACGGAATTCTGTTACTTTTCCTGCTGAAGCAGTACCCATTTACTTGCAGTTTCTTGCTTTCAAACTGTTAGGTTGGCAGGAGCTGGGACAGATGACAGGAACTCACTCTGTCATAGAGCTCCCAAGACACAAGCAGGATACTTCCTCCCAGCTGCTAACAAGAGCAAAGCAATAAAAGGGGATTGGGAGTAGAAATCCCTCTCTATCTGTGTTTATGGTGTTGGGCTTTAAAGCAACTAACTGGGCTAACGTCCAATCCAAAAAAAGTGTTCTATTTTATGTCCTTCTCACTCTCTCAGTAGCACATAAATATTTAAGTGACACACAGGAATTACATCCAAAACTACCTTTGTGTTACTCTGAAACAGAGTCAAACATTCCTTAGGTCTAGATTGAAGTAAGTCCCTACACTTCTTGAAGCTACTTACTCATCATAATCTCTCACCCATCTTTTTCGGAGAGAGTTTTGATTGTTCATATTGTTGTTTCGCTAATGTGGCTTTCAAAATGGTTTTAATTTCAGCTGCCCTGTGTTTGAATTCTCTGCCTTTCATATTTTAAAAATGTATATTACATTTTCATTTTTACCCTAACATTTTGTTTCCTATGAACTTAAAGTAGACTCTGTCCAGATGGCAAATTTTAAATTCTTAATGGATACAATTAAATAAATACTTTGGCTGCTGACGGCAGACACAGGCAACACAACCACTTAAATATCAACAGAAAGGAGTCCACCAAACACCAAGGAGTATAATGAAAGAAGACACTGATTTGAATAACCTCATATACACTAGTACATCGGGTAATGATGAGACTTGGTTCCACAAGTCTCCTCGTTATCCGGTTTTTAACATTGTGTGATACATTGATCACACAACGTTAAAAAAAGCCCAGTTTCCCTGGAGGCTGCAGCAAGCCAGAATGTTGTGATTTGAATCCTGATGTTTTTTACTTGCTGTAGCCTCCAGGGAGGTGGGGGACCTTTGGAAACAGCATCGGGTCTTCCGACCTCCCTGGAGTCGAACCCTGACGTTTTGGCTTGCTCCACTGGCCGGAGACATCGGGGAAGCCCAGAAACAGCTTGAATCGGGTCCTCTGATCTCCCTAGAGTAGGCCGGGGGAGGGGGTCAGAGAGCCCAAAATGGGTAAAAAAAAACCAGACTTTTTTACCTATTCCGTGCTCTCTGATCCCCCTGCCTGCTCCAGGGAGATCAGATTACCCGATCTACAGCTGCAGGGTGGCTGGAGAAGCTGACAGGGACTCCCAATCAGCTTCCCTAATCAGCTTGCCCATGCCTCCGCAGCTGTGGGGTGGCTGGGAAAGCCGACAGGGGAGCCCCCCGTCAGCTTTCCAGCCACCCCGCCCCTGCCTCCGCAGCTGCAGGATGGCTGGGAAGCTGAACGAAGAACCTCATTCAGCTTTCCATCCACCCTGCTGCTATGAAACGACTGTATCGGATAACGCTAACAGATTGTTATCCAATGCAAAAAAAAGTTGGAAATTTTGCATCATCCGATTTTAGCGTTATCCGATGCAGTCGTTATCTGAGGTATTACTGTACGCTAATTTATATGTATATCTGAAGAGTCAGAATTTTTATATATGTTGAACATAATAACCTTTCATCTACTGGATAGTTCAATTGTTTAGGTTTCTGGCTGTGGAACCAGAAATTGGGAATGCGATTCTCCACTGTTCTTCTTAACAGAGGCTAAACTTTATTATCAATAGGATGTCTTCCAGCTCTTCCAGATAATCATTACCTTCTTCTTCATCATGATCTCAAAGTACAGGACAGTCGGTGATCTTGTGACCTACGTATGGTCCAGGTGTTTAGTGTGAATGGCCGACTATAAGGAGTCTGCCTTTCCTCCTTAGGGTTCTTTCTTTTTAGATCAAACTTGGATGGACAATGCTTAAAATGGAAGATCTGCAGGAAGAGGATTGTTGTCTGGCAGCCCTTCAAATATCCAGAGGGTATCTAGATAGGAACATGCCGTCTATCCAACTTATGTGAAGTTTGTGGAAGGCTCACAATAAACAGTAATGGGTTTAGTTTTGAATAGGGAAAGAAAAGTGCAGTATAGTACTCCAAAGCTGATCCTGGTAACCCTGAGGCATGACAAGCCTACACTAGACATAGGCTCTTCCCAAGAGGAGAATAATATAATAACTTTTTTTAAAAAATAAAGAAAAGGATTACATAATGACAAAATGAATATGAATGCTAGACAAAACCAGTAAAAGCTATTTTTGTGTGTAGAAAGGGCATGTCTTATTGTATGTTTTAAATATTGATATTTTGAAATCACCAAAGATGTTTTCTGCTCCTAATATATAATAAATCTTTATTCTCTGTTAGAGTGTTCTGTTAATGGAATGTTATCTAGGTTACTTGCATTAGGCTTCAGATTTTTTTTAAAAAAAATCCAAAAACTATGGAGCAGAAATTAATCATTGTCTAATAGCTCAGTGGATCAGGTGTCTGGCTGTGGAGCCAGAGGTTGGAAGTTCAATCCCATACTGAGCCTTTTGGGGGATGAGAAAGCCTGTATTTCCTTAGACAAACTGCACAACCTTAGATTATCTCCAGAAAAAGGAAATGGTAAACCTCTGAGTATTCTGTACCTAGAAAAGGATCAACATAATAGCATACAATTAACTAATATAAAATTACAAATTAAAAAGTGGCAAAAATTCTATAGTTTATGCGTTTTTAAAAAATGTGGCATGGATATCTGAAAGTTTTGTTGCTATATTTTGTCATTTCCAATTTATGGCAACTCTATGAGTGAGTAATCTCCAAAATGTCCAGTCCTCAACAGGCCTGCTCAGCTCAGCTTCATTTAGGGAGTCAATCCTTTTTGTATTGGTATTTTCTCCCTCCTGCCTTCAAAATTTCCCAGCATTATTGTCTTTTCCAAACAATCTTGTCTTCTAATGATGTGTCCACAATATGACAGCCTCAGTTTCATCATTTTTGCCTCAAAATGTAGTTCAGTGTTGATTTGCTGTACATACATTTGTTTGTCTTTGTCAGTCCAGATTATCTGCAAAGTTGTCCTCCAACACCTTTTTTCAAATAGATCATTTTTTTTCTGTCAACTTACTTTACTGTCCAGCTTTCATCCATATATAGTGATAGGAAATACAATGAAGTGGATTATCTTGGGTTTGTTCTCCAATTGCACATTCTTACACTGGATAATGTTTCCTAATTCCTTCATTGCTACCCTTCTGAGTCTCAATCTTCTGATTTATTGGCTACAGACTCCATTTGGATTATAAAGTATGCATAACCTTTCATCAGTTCAATTCATTCATTGACAACATTAAAGCTCTTCTGTAGTCACACATTTCTGGTTAGTGAGAGAGTTCATATTTGGGGTTCTTCATCTGTAAGACTACTCATAGCTGTAGCATATAGAAAATTAAATTAACAGAAAGATGAGGTCAGTTTGCAGAAGTTAAACAGTTGTGGATCTGGTCTGTCTCTGGGTAGAAAATTGTCTGCATACCACTCAGAGATCCATGATAGAGGAAAGATGTAAATGCACTTAAAAATAAATTGCTTTTTGTGAACAAGGAATTGATGATGGGTGTGTAACATTCAAACATTTAATCTCTCAACTACAGTCTGAAGAACTATGTGCAGGTAGGGCTTTTCTACATAATAATTCTCAATGAATTTATTTATGAATTTCTTTATTGCTTGGGAGAATACATGGCATTTGAAATTATTCTCCTTGCATGCTTCAGCAAATGACTTAGATAATGAAAAAAGTTCCTTTTTTGGGCTTGAATATGTGAGTCACTTTTGAAAAATGATACCATTCCTATATGTTCTGAACTTCCACTGGTATAGTAGTTTTAATTGGTTTTAACTGGTAGTTTTAATTGATTTTAACTGTGGATTTTGAGAGCTTTTAGAATTTTAGACTGTACTGTTTTGATGTTTTTTAGGATGTGTTAAACCTCCCTGGGTCTCCTTCGGCAAGGAGGGTGGTATAGAAATTTAATTAAATAAACTTAAGACTACTACAGTACAGTATTACAAAACCAAGCCTGTGAAGACCAATTAAGCTTTTTAACAGCACAGAAAATGTAGAATGTTTTGAGAAAGTATCTTCCATGCTTTTCTTTTACCACTGGATATCTGTGGGGAACATGCTCTGCATCTATCCCTTATTGGAATAGGTTTATTTATTTACTTACTAAATTTCTATACCACCCATCTGGGCAGTCTACAATAGTTAAAAACCAGAAATATACAATTTCCCACATCTCAAAGTATTTGAGACCACCCTTTTCTTCTAACTTCATTAGCCACCTTTCCTCTCTCTCTCTCCTGTGTTTTCCATCTCTCCCTCCCGATAGTCTTGGAGAGATGTACATCCACCCTATTGGGGAGGGGAGGTGACAATGAATTGTAAGAACAAATTTTTGTTTCTCTTAACCAAGAAGTGTCCAGACTGATCATTTTTGCTTTCCATAGGAAGAGGTGAGACTGGGCATATTTCTCAGCTCTTCTCTGCAGTACAGGGGAAATAACTATACTGTATACCAAATATTCCCTGCAGAAGCTAGCATTAAGATTCATTCTGAAATATCTGCTATGTGGTGTATTTGTGAAATTGTCTTTAAAGTCAGGTTAACCATTATTCATCTAGGCCAGTATTGTCAGTTCTTTGGTTCTTTTATCTGACATACTTTCAACTGGAAAACTATTGGTGGATTACACTGGACAGTGAATGGAACAAGAATAAGTTTTGACATGTACCCTTCTCTAGTCTCAGATGATCATCTGAATTAGTTAGATATTGAAATCTAGAATAAACTTGGATACCAGACTCACAATATTCTACAAGATTGTATATTGGCATTCTAGAGCAGTGATGGCTAACCTTGGCACTCCAGATGTTCTTGTACTTCAATTCTCAGAAGCCCTGATCAGCAGGAATGCTGACTTGGGCTTCTGGTAATTGAAGTCCAAGAACACCTGGAGTGCCAAGGTTTGCCATCACAGCCCTAGGGGTATGCCTCTTTGTAGATAATAGCAACAGTACCTGTTGTTGTTCAAAAAAATAATTGTTAAATTGAAGAGCTGGTTCGATAGAAGTTTTAAGAGTTCTATGCATGTCTCTATTTATGTCCCATTTAAATCAATAAGAAAAGTTAGACATTAGTAACTTCAGTCCTTTTGTTTTAAATAGAAACAGAGTGACTAATATAATCTTAATCCAGCACATTGCTGTGCTTTTCTATCAACCCATAACCAAAGCCTTAAAAAAAGTAAAAACTTTAAAGAAAATTACCATCAGAAACTATTTTATTTTATTTGTCCTGGTAGTTAGCAATGTGCCCATGGTTTGTTGTGGTAGCTTACTGGGCCTAAACATGCGAATGTGGAAATAAGTACCATTAATTAAGATAGAAATTAAGTGAATATGTTTAGATTTAAAACATAAAAGATGTCTGCTCCAAATGCTTTCTATAGAATGGCAGATGCTGTGGCATTTTCAAGTGGTAAACTCTGTTCAGCACATACCATATCTTCTTAATCAAACAACCCACCCATTTAGTATCACCTTTGAGATAAAGTCTGGCTCCACGCTGCTCTCTTTGCACATGTTGTCTCTCTTGAAACAGAAAACTCAAGGTCAAGTTGTCAAGAATAGAAAGAGGTGATTAAATTGAAATTGAAATCAGGAAACCTGATATGAGCGAAACAATTCAAAACTTTCCCCCAAAAAACCTACCAAGATTATTATTGTTTTTGAGTAGTAACTACAACATAGAAAGTCAACAGATTTGAAATTAAGCAGGAAGTTTGTAGAGCTTCCAAATAATAAGCAGAAATACAGTTAATAAGGCTGAAACACTCAGAGAGAAAAGCATATAGCTCACTTCTATAAAACAAGGACAAAGAGAATAAATTCTAGTAACAATGGATTGAAACAATCATTTTCTCATGACTTGTCAACTTCAGTTGGCCTCTCCATCACTTCAGGTGACATGTTTACAAACAGAGGCAGCTGCTGCTTCCAGCTATTGGAAAAGTTTGCCACAAAACCAACTCACTCTGTTGCATAACTATAGGCTTACAATACCTTCTCTAAGCTTGTGATATTTGGTGCATTCCAGCTATGCCAGTGGAAGTCTATTTATTTATTTATTTATTTCGATTTCTTATCCTGCCCCAATCAGGTGAACCTGACCCTAGGCGGCTGTTATGCATGTCATGGGTGCTAAATTGAATCTCTGTATCAGTAGTAGTCATTTTCTGAATGTCACTGTCCTTCTATGAAAATAGGGGGGAGGAATGCTATATTAGATGGAGACAAATTACTTGCCCAGGATAACAGTTGAGCTCATGACAGATTAAGAGGCAACTAATGAGGTGGATGGTCATACTAGACAATATGCTTTGCATGTGTTGAGTCATGGTGCTCCCTGAGATGGTGAAATAGGTTTGTCATAGCACATACTTTTCCTTATCTCCATACCTTGCATTCATCCGTGTATTCCTTCATGATAGTTTGTGGGCAAATAAATAAAAACCTTACTTTCAGGAGTGATGGTTCCTAGTAATATTTCTAAAGAGATTGTGTGTGGATTTCAGGAAACATATAGAGCAGGCCTGGGTAAGAACACCATTTATTAATTTTACAAAGCCCACATGTGTTTGTAAACATAGTGAAGAAATAAATTTCAAACAAAGTATGGTGCAGAAAGGTCGAAGAAAATTAGGAAGAAGGGGGAAAGAGGTAGTACACACACTTGCAAAATATACTCATTCAATCACATGTCTGATTGGCAAAATAATGTTGAATATAAAAATGTAAAAACAGCAGGTCTAAAACAATGGAAAATGAAGGAAAATATTACTTAAATGGCTTAATTAATCCAAAATACAGCAATAAACTCATACATTTGATAACTACTTGTTTTGATCAAACAATGAAGGCTTAAAGGGTTCTAAATTAAACTAGACATGGACAACACAGGATGCCAACTCTGCTGCTGCAATGAAAATTCCATCAGGGAAGAGGAAGAGAAATATATTAGTAGTTTAGGGAGGCACAGAATTGAACTTTCATGAGATGGCTGATATTGCTGGGTTTTGCTGTTATGCAGTTCTTGTTAGTTGCCTCTAGACTCATTATCAAAAACATAACATTTAAGTTAGAAAGCAGTACAAGTAGTGAGGCTCAATCAGCAGCTACCACTTCTCCTTTTGCAACCCTCCATGAGTCAGTTATCCAAGGAACATTGCTGGTGGGTATAAATGCCATGTTCCCCCTAAATTTTCCTTGCAATAGCAATAGCGACAGAAATAACACTTATATACTGCCGCATAGCATTTAGTGTATTCTCTGGGCGGTTCACAAGTTAATTAGCATTCCCCCTCCAACATGCTGGGTACTCATTTTACCAACCTCAGAAGGATGGAAGGCTGAGTCAACCTTGATCCCTGGCCATGACCAAACTCACAACCTTTTGGCTGAAGCACAGCAGTTAAGCCACTGCACCACCAGGGCTCATGATCTTTCATGGGTACTGTGGTTCACGTGTCACCTTAATCAGAGGCGTAGCTACCGCCGTATCAGCCGTATCAATTATACGGGGGCCTCGGGCTACGGGGGCCCCCAACGGCAAAAAAAAAAAGAAAGAAAAAGAGCAAAAATTGAGTTTCTGCGCATGCGCACTTTATTGGAGCCATTTTTGGCTCCAATTTTAAAAAAATAAAATTTCGGAGTCGGAGCTGCAGCTTCTCAGAGCGGCTCCGATGATGGCCCTCAGAGGAGGGCATCTCCCCTGGGGCTGCCCAGAGTCCCACGGGCAGGTTGAGGCCTGCCCAGGCTGTCCGCTGCTGCCGAACCCCCATGGCCTGGGGACACCTGGCAGAGTGTGCCACCGCCTCCTCTGGAGGATGCGTTGCTGCTGCCCGTCCTTTGTCCGCAGCGGGTCCGGAGAAGCTCAGCCCACTCGCGAGCAGCGGCAGCGGGCGGGGAAGGTGGGAGCGCGCCCGGCCGGCGGGTCGGGAGCGCGCACCTTGCCCCCTCCCCCGGCCGGCTACCGGGCTCTCCGCCTTCTTCCTTGCCCGCTCACGCGCCTCCTGCCTCCTGGGAGCGCGGCTGCCTCGGAGCCCGGCGCCGTCGGAGGGCACCGCGGTCGGGCTCGGCGGGGCGGGAAGGCACGCCTCGGAGCCCGGGGCAGAGGGCGAGGATGGAGCCGGGAGGGTAAGTGAAGGTTTTGTGTTTCGGGTGGGTGGGCGGTTTATGTGTGTGTTGGGAGGGTGGGTGGATTTTTATTAAATTTTTATTTTATTTCTTTATTTATTTTAATTATTTAAGTTATTTACGGGTTTGTGTTGTGGTTGTTTGGGTGGGTGGGTGGGTTGAGGTGTGTGTGTGTTTGTTTGTTTATTTTAATTCTATTTTATTTATTTATTTATTTTATTTTTATTTTTGGCCCCGCCCACGACGTCATGACGTTGGCTCCCCCCACGATGTCATGATGTCATGACATTGGCTCCGCCCCGCATATAAAGGGCCCCCAAACAATTTTTATATGGGGCCCCGCCAAGGTAAGCTACGCTTCTGACCTTAATAGACTATAAAACACCAATTTTTTAAAAAGGGCCAATTTTGTTGTATTCACTAGCTCCTGTAGACTGTGGTTACAGAATAAAGAATCAAGTACTGTATCACAGTAGTATTGTGAGTTAGGAAAAACTTTTCTTGTTTATCTTAACTTAACTGAATTCTAGTACCTTTGACAAACTACTGTGAGTCTTGTAGTACATGTCCAGACTAAACCTAAATGAAATTAATCTGTTTCTATTGCTTTTCTTTGGGAATAAAAAATGTTGACCAGTTTAACTAAGATGTTTGTCTACCTTCTTTTAAAGCATATAAAAGATGACCTTGAAAACTGTAACTTCCTGAATCAGCATTTACAGAGTACATCAACAACCCTGGCAGCAATGAGGAAATAAATTTTAACAGAATTGAGCTGTACTTGAACATTTTCAGTATGTAGTGTTAGGCGAGGACATATAAGCCTTCATTCTTACAATGTAAGGTGATAAGTCAATGATTCATGGTCCTTACTTTACCATTCGATGGGGGAAATGTTAAAGCTTGATATTCAATTGAATAAAATCATGTGCTTTGACAAATAGATGTTTTCCATTATTTGGAGAAGCACTTTTTCAAAAAAACAATATACATATACTAAATCTATTGTCTAGTTTTACCTCAAGAGACTCCAAGATCCTTGGGGAGAGGCAGTGTCCACTTTGTTTATTATTTATTTATATGCCACTTTTCTCCCCTTAGGCAGCCCAAGGTGGCTCACAATATTTATTTATTATTTTTCTGATTTATATTGCCACCCAACTCTAAAGACTCTGGGCAGCTCAGAAAAAAAATCAAACACATTTTAAAAACCAATAAAAACCCCATTAAAACTGCCACCAAAAATTACTCCGACCCCTACAGATTAAAAGAGATTAAAAGAGGGAAACAGTGTTCTTACTAAATCAGCCAGCAGGCAGGGATCACCACATCACTGGTGCCCCACACCTGCTTTGCCAGCCAGGTTTTTAGCCCTTTCCTGAAGGACAGCAGCTCTGTCTGGAGACACAGCTCAATTGGCAAAGGTTCCAAAGGACTGGAGCAGACACTGAGAAGGCCCTCCTTCTGATGCTAGAGAGATGAGCCTCCCTAGTGGATGGCACAATGAGAGAGTCTCTCTGCTATGCTCTGGTGGGACAGACAAATGTTCTCAGGGTGACGCAGTCTCTTAAGTATCCTGGCCCACTACCATGTAGAGCTTTAAAGGTAATTACCAGCACCTTGAATTGCACCCGGAGGCACACTGGCAACCAGTGCAGCTCCCAAAGCTGTGGTGAGGCACGGGCATACCGCCTGCACCCCATCACCACCCAGGCAGCTGCATTCTGGACCAGTTGCAGCCTCCAAATGGTCATCAAGGGCACCCCATGTAGAGCGCATTGCAATAGTCAAGTCTGGAGGTGACCAGAGCGTGTGTGACCATGAACAAGGAGTCCCAATCTAGGAGTGGGCGTAACTGGCGTATAACATGAAGTTGTGCAAAAGCCCTCCTGGCCACAACTGCCACCTGCTCATCAAGCAGGAGTCACGAGTCCAGGAGGACTCCTAGATTATGCACCGGGTCTGTTTGGGGCAAAATAGTCCCATCCAGAACCAAAGATGGTAGCTCCCAAGATAGCTTGTGCACCTTGACCCATAGCCACTCAGTCTTGCCGGGATTCAGTTGTAGCCCATTGTCCCCCATCCAGACCCCAACAGCCTCCAGACACAGGGCCGGACTTACATGAAAAGAGGCCCTGGACTATTCCACTTATGTGGCCCTTTCACCTCCCATTTTTAAGTTTGCAAATTACATGAGATAATAAAATACATCATTACTGTGATATACTGTACAGTATATCAATTTATAGGCCCCTCTTGATCTTGAGGCCCTAGGCTGAAGCCTAGTTAGCGTATAGGAAAATCCGGCCCTGTCCAGACACCTGGACAGGACTCTGATAATTAGAATCATACAAATAACAAGTTATTCTACACAACAGTATAAATCTCAACCACATACCTCCTTAGTTTTGTGTGTATAGGGCAGTGATGGTGAACCTTGCCACTCCAGGTGTTCTGGAACTTCAATTCCCAGAAGCCCTGATTAGCTGGAGTGCAATTACCAGGCAATATCACATATTGGTGTTGGGCTGGTTAAAATAGAGTTCCATCCCTTTTTAATTGAAATGAGAAGGGTGAATGTTTTAGAATCACAAGATTTTTTGGTCCTATAGTTCTGTACAATGACTTTGTTTTTATCCTACTTTCCCAAAGCTTGTTCAAATCTGCATGCCTAGTCCAGAGGGAAAATACATATCTTAAAACTTTGCCCTGTGCCATTCAGCTTCACAGAATTTATTTTTACTAGACATCCCACTATTTTGAGGGCAACTTTATAAATAGTCCATACTACCCTCCTCAGATTTTTGTAGACAATAGAAAACTGGAAGTGACCAATTTGTAAAGAGTTTCTTAGTGGTTAAGACACTGAACTTGATGAATGGAAGGTCAGCAGGTCAAAAACCGAGTGCTTTATGATGGAGTGAGCTCCCATCTCTGCTTCAGTTCCTGCCAACCTAGCAGTTGAAAAGCAAGAAATTGCAAGTAGATAAATAGTACCACTTTGGTGGGAAGGTAAATAGCATTCTGCACACTCCGGTGTTTATCATGTCTGATACATGTCCACAGAAACATCTGCAGACACAGACAGCGCTGGCTCTTTGGCTATAAACAGAGATGAGCACTGAACCCTAGAGTTGGATACAACTTTTTTGAACAAGGGCGACCTTTACCTCTTTCAATAAAAATTAAAAACTAAATGAAACTAAAGCACAGGATAAACTTAGGCCGTACAGAATCACCAAATGTCCAACTATCCTTGAGCAGGGAATTTCAAACCTAAATGCACAAAGCCTAAGCTCATTTACTACTGCAAGGTTGTCAGTCAAGGGCACTAATGCAAACATGCATATCATTCATCCGATAACTGCAAAAGCAGGAGACTAATTATATGTATAAGCAGATAATTACAGGTACCCATTTTGAAGATATATTTTGTGTATAGCCCAGGCAAGAGAACTCAGGTAACATGTGATCCAACCTTGTCACTGCATTAGGCAATTAACTATTCATCTCTTTGAGAAAGTGTCAGTAACAGACATAATGACAGTAAATCTAATGTTTTCTTGTATTGATACATGAAGGGAAGGACTATAAAGAATCCAAAAGATGCAATATGTAGCAACAGAAAAACTATTTATTATGAGTCTTACCTGCAGGAATAACAAACATTTTAAAAAGTCCAACCCAGGAGTTATCTTGAATGAAACAACCGCTGGAGAAGAAATATGCAAGAAAGCTATTACTGTTAGACAGTACAGCAAGTTGTATAGCTAGAAAAATGTACCCAATTCATCTCTAGCTGTCCAGATAGCGGGTGACATATTCCAGAATTTTGGGAAGCAATTCTTGAAATATGGTAATTTACACCATGCATGTGAAAGCCTAAATTTTGTGTGGATGTATTTTTGGAAGCTTTCTATTCCTTAAAAAAAAAAAGTAAAAATGAAATACCCAGCACAGAACAGAAGTAAAAGGAAACTGGGCATAAACTAAACTTTCTACTTAAACATTCTCAGCTTGAAACATTTTGACAGTATCCTGTTCACCTTCAAAAGAACAAATTTTCTCCCCAATATTAAATGGGGAAAAAAGTATAACAAGGAAGAAGTGAAATGGAAAATTGCTAAAGCCTAAGAACATAGCATACAGAAAGACAGCTTTCTCCCCTGAAAGCTGTGAGATGATATGAAAGAGAGGGGGGAAAGGGAGGGGGGATGTTGCAGTATGAGAGAGAAGGAAGTGAGGCAAGGAAAAGGCAAAACTGGATCTAGAATAATTGATTTTCTTAGGGAAAGATTGAAAAAAGAATTATATGTAGCAATCTTGAGAGGTAGTTGCAAGACCATAAATACTTTTCTATAAACTAGATTTTCCATAAAGTGCTTAAACATAATTGGTCAGGTCATCTGTTAGTGAGCTGGATTTTTTCCAGCTCATCATGCCATGGCCCATGGAGCTTATTTTCTCCCTCTTAGCCTTAAGGAACATGCCTTCATTTTGCAAGTTTTAGTCCCAGAGACTCTGTACTCAGAGGAGAAAGGGTGGGGTGAGGATTTGTTTGTCTACTATAGGCATTCACAACCTATGGCCCACAGGCTAAACCCGGCCCCTGATACCAGGGCCAGCTGGATGGAGTGGCTGACTGGTTGAAGACCACCACCACCGCTACAACCACCACAGCTGTGCCGTGGCCAGCCACTCCCTGTTGGGAAAGGATGGCGACTTTCCCAACTGTTTTGTATTTTTTTTAAACTGTGGTGTATTTCTCTGATTGTATTGCATTTTTCTGATTGTACAGTATTGTATTTTTATTTTTATGTAGGATTTGTTGACTACATTGACTGTGTTGTATTTGTTGTTCTCTGAGTTGTTTCGGCAAAGAGAGTGGCATATAAATCTAATCTAATAATAATAATCTGGCCCCCAATGCCTTTGCCACTCCTGGAAGTGGAAGTAAAACTCATTCTGTGCATGCATGCCATGCATTTTACTTCCACTTCTGGGTGAGAGGAACCACATGACCGGCCCAATCAGCGGCCCAGGAGGTGTGGTCAGGCTCACAGCTGGAAAACATTGAGAATCGTTGGTCTACTAACTGTTTGTTTATCTTACAATTTATTTGCGATTTTTATTACATAAGAATTTTAAAAAATCCTCATTGCCCTCCAGGCAAGTGTGAAGTACAAGGGGAAGGGGCAGAATTACAATTTGAGATTGATAAACAGACAGTCACTGAATATTTTATTACAGTGAATGAGTTTAAATCCTCAAGACCAGATGAACTACATGTGAGGATATTGAAGGAACTGGCTAAAGAGATCTCATATCTCTATCATTTTCCTGAAATCATGGAGGACGGGTGAAGTACCAGAAGATTGGAGGAGGGCCAGTGTTGTCCCTATCTTCAAAAAGGGCAAAAAGGAAGAAATGAGGAACTACAGACCAGTCAGTCTGCTATCAATCCCAGGGAAAATTCTGGAGCAGTTATAAAGCGGTCACTCTGCAAACAACTAGAAAACAATGTAGTAATAACTAAAAGCCAATATAGATTTTTAAAAAACCAACAAATCCTACCAGACTAATCTGATTTCATTTTTCAATCCAGTATCTTTCATGGTGGACAGTGGGAATACTATTGATCTACTATATCTTGACTTCAGCAAAGTGCTCCATGATATTCTGATTTGGCAAGCTAGCTGGGTATGGCCTGGATACCACAAGCATCAGTGACAGTAAAGTTAGTGACAGAATCACATTCAGAGAATGCTTATTAATGGTTCCTTCTGGGGTATGCAGAAAGAGCCTCCTGGAAGGTTGTGGTATTTTTAACCACAATTGGGCATAGCCTGGGCAATGGAAACTTTGTGCCGGCTAATTTTTCTCAATGGGTCAGATTTGACTGTGCGACTGAACAACAACAACAAAATCTTTCTCACACTAGGTCAGGCAAAAGGAGCTACAGAATGAATTCACCAAAAGGTGGTTTTCTTTTGGCAGTTTCATGTCTGGCCTAGACACAGAAGAAGAATGGTTCCTCCTCAAGCATGGAAAATACCTGTATCTGATCCAGGAGGACTAGTTTCAGGTCTTTTAAAGTGAATAGCCTGAGGAGAAGACTCCATGGCCTAGCAGTGGCTGAGAACATTGCCCCCTCCTCTGGGCCCACAACAACGGCCTGAGGAGAGTTAGTCTGTGTTCTGGTTTGGTTGTATTTTGTATTTTGTGAGGTTATATTTTATAATTTTTATTGTACTGTTGCTGTTTTGACTGTAAGCCGCCCTGAGTTGCCTCGGTGAGTGGGCGGCAATATAAATCTGAATAAATAAATAAATAAATAGTTCCTAATGAATCCTTTGTCATCTATAAATGCTGTGAATTGCTCTGAGAACCTTTGCATGAAAAAACAGAAGAGCATTATTAATGTACTGTATTTTGGAAATAAAATGATAGAAAGAAATAAGAAAGAGTTGATTACTGTGAGGGGAGGACTGGTACCTTTTAAAATCCTTTTTAGATATCCAAAGATCCACATTAGAAACCTTTTTTTAAAAAAAAATTAAAAATGGGCAGGAACGAAGCACAGCATTCTCATTATGTGATGTGCTCCGTGCCCAAAACACCTATGGTAACAATGTGAACACAGTGGGCTCTGGTGGCTTAGTGGTTAAGAAATTCACCATATTATCTGGAAGGCTGATAAGTCAGCAGTTCAAGACCTGGGTATTGCATGATGAATTGAGTGCCCGTCTTTGTCTTTTGACATGAAAGGAGCCTCATTTGGGCATTCCCTGAGCAGAGTTTCTTCCACAAAAATTCCTTCATGAAATTATTATAGTGTCAACACCCACCACCACCACCACAGTATATCACGATAAACATCGGAAAAAATGCTGCCACTTGTCTGTGTGTTACAAAGAGGAGGCCATAGCAACTTTCCTCCAAATAAGGCAATGGTGTGGTTCCAAACCTGAAATACAGGAAAGAGTTAATTGGTCTCTTCAATTTCCTTCTGAATTTTCCATTGTGTATCTAGACCTGATGTATATTTTATATCCCTTCACCTGTGGAAGCCTAGTGCTGTGGTATGTAAAGTTCTTTCTTCTCTATTTCTTCTCTTCAAGGACCTGCTTGTGAGCATTCGGTGGTCATATTATATGGTTCTGCCTGTGGTTGGTAGATACCTGAACTGGAGAATTATAGTGGCCTGTTTTCCATAGTAAGTTTCTTCAGCAGCCCTTAATTCTGCTCTTCCCCCAATTCACTATCTGCACAATATATTTGTTTGAAATGTGTCACTACACAAGATAGATAATTAATTTCACATGCCAAAAGGAAAAGAGCACAAAACAAAATCCTGGTGACTGCTCCAAACTACAGTAAAGCATAATGATTTTTGCACTAAAACCATGTCCTGATTTACATAAATTTCCCAATGTACACAACACAATTTCCTTCGAGTTACATAAATATCATTTTCCTATGGGTTTGCTTCAAGTTAAGTAAAAAATTCATTTTTCCTATAGGTTTGCTTTGAGTTAAGTAAAAAACCGATTTACATAAAAGCCTACGGAACAGACTTTTTATGTAAGTAGGGGTTTTACTGTCAAATGGTGTTTGATTTTATGGGGTCAAGTAGTAAATTGGGCAAACTGTGTACAAGTAGGTACATGAAAAGAAGAAAAACAAGAGGGGCTGGTCCTGAGCATGCATCAAAAGCAGTTCTCTGGCAAAAGACACATTCTTTTATCATCTGAAGCAATAATTGGTTGCTTGTGAATGGCTCCTCAGAGAATCATAGTCTATGGTTAGAATAATGTTGCTTTCAGATCAAAAAGAAAGGTGTATATTTTGAAGCCAATAAAATGACTGTTACATACACTGATTTCCTCTGATGAAATCAGATCTCTGATTGGGCTGGTTTTGCTAGTCTATGAGAAGTCATGAATTAATACAGAGAAAATAATGAAGCCAATTTAATCAAAAGGGGATATTCTAATTGTTTATTGAAATAAGCATGTGCACTCTGTACAACTTATTTTCTCTCATCCCATTTTTGCATTATGTAGTGTGACACTGCTAATGATTCGTATTGTCCTGAAAAGCCAGAAAGAGTTAGGACAGATTACGCTAAAACAGAGTTGATATTGTTGAAGATAAAAAGTCCATCACTTATCTAAACCTTGATTAATAGTGCAACCCTGTGTACAGTGGTGGGTTGTCAAAAAATTTACTACCCCACCGTGATGTCATCACAGTGTGGGCAGAGCTAACATCATGACATCATGATGTCGTGGGTGGAGCCAAAGAAAAAATTAATAATAATAATAAAATAAAATAAAAATAAGCACACACACACACCCCTCAACTCACCCACCCACAACACAAACCTGTAAATAAATTAAATAAATGAAATAAATAAATAAAATAAAAATTACATTAAAATACACCCACCCACCCCAAACACCCACCCACCCAAACACAAACCCGTCACTTACCTGTTAGTATAAGTGCCTGGGCAGCACCATGTTGGAACATGGATATGGTCATCGTACCAGTTCTCTAGGATAATATGGCGTAATGTAAATGTAAAACAGCTGTACCTCCTTAAGGGTTCTCCAATTGGAACAGCAATTGGAACAGCACAGGTGTAGCTTATTGATGAGGTAACTCCAAGACTTTGCTTAAAAACCCCAAGCCAGGCCGCCAGGCCTGCCAGCCACCAGACCTTTTCAGGAACTGTGGTAGTATGTCAATATAGATAAAGGTATTAAATACACCTTAAAATACACACAGACACACCACATCCAAAGGTGAGTCACTTACCCTGGGGAGCAGGCTATAGGGAGCTTCATACTAGCAGCTTCTCTTCCTCCTCCCCACTTGGGAGGACAGCAAGGAGGCCGTGCATATGCGCCAAGTACTGTAGGTGTGCATGCACACCAAGTGAAAAGGTAAGCCCCAAAGGTGGTTCCCCACAAAAGCTGCTACCGGTTCTCTGGGACACTGGGAAAAGTTACTACAAGTTCTTGTGAACTGGTGCGAACCTGTTGCATCCCAACACTGCCTGTATATACCTTGTTTACTCAAAGCCAAGTCCTCTTAAATTCAAAGGCTCTTTAATTCCAGATAAGTGGACATTAGGATTGCTTCCTAACCAATGGAGGTTGTTGACTCTGAGATCATGGTTGTGATGAAACTTTAGATTGAATTTTAAAGAAGGTATGGAGGAAATTTTATCTTCTTTTGTTGTTTTCCTCTATTTATTTGGACTGATTATTCCAATAGTTATTTTTGTCTCTGTGTGAAAACTATGAAATCTGACCCTATTTTGATCACCTTTTGCTGCTCTCCTGTCCTTTACAATTTTAAGTGTTCCTTTCATCACCCATCTAGGATTTTATTTTTATTTTTTTTGCAGGGATTGTATTTTTGCATTCTTCCCTAGTAATGTTCTTGGCTTTCAATACACAGCTCTTCTGGCTCATGGTCAATTGAGTTTAGTAATGCAAATCTGCTCCTTATGTGATCTCTAAATTCATCAGGAATGTTGTTTAAATTAGATTTTGGCATTACAATTCTTTTATGGGTCTTTTTCCGTTTTCTCTGATGTTGGCTATTTGCAGTTGACATGGTGGTTTAGTGGTTAAGAAACTAAGCTTGACAACTGGAAGTTCAGCAGTTTGGGACCTGAGTGCTGTGCGATGGAGTGATGTCCTGTTGCCTGTCCCAGCTTTTGCAGACATGAAAGGAGCCTCATTTTGGCATTCCCTGAGTGGAATTTCTTCTGCAAAAATCCTTTCAATCCAGAATAATTTCTGACACATTGTTGTTGTTGTTGTCATCGTCGTCGTCGTCATCATCATCCTATTCATGCTACTGCTGCTATTTACAGTGTTGAAGGCATCAGTGGCATCAGCTCTGTACCTCAAACCCTGCCAGGAAGGTGAGCATCTCCCACCAAGTGATAGTTCTTATATAGTCTTCATAGGTTTTTAATTCATTTTCCTTTTAATCTATAAAGGTATTAAATTCATTTTTCTTATGATGAATGTGTGAAGCATGTAGGTTATAGCCATTTCAATACAGAGCCGTAGAAAATAATGGGCAGGGAATGAGGACATTTTTAGAAGCTTAGCAAGAACTGGGTCCATTATATTTTCTATTCCATCATCTAAGGCACTGTCATCTGTCACTTTCTGAAAAACTCAGCAACATAGTAACAAGAAAAAACATAGTGGCACAATTGTCTTCTTGCAAAAACAAAATTTATGTAATGTGAAGCGCTGTCCAAGGACAATAACAGTGTCAGTGTGAACTTTACATTATCATTTAGGTTTAAACATGACAATAAATCCTGATTTGTCAGCACTAGTGACAGACCCATCAGTAAAAATGTATCAGAAAATAATTATCTGCTCTGCTACAGCAGGCTATCAAGATGGAATTAAATACGTTATTTGTTTTGAAGGAAAAGAGCTGCCATAAAAGGGAAAGAAACACTTCACTTTTAATCACACTTCAGAATGAGATAAAATTTAACCTTTAGTAAGCCCCTTATTTCAGACTGAGTAAAAAGAATTTGCTCTTTCTTCTTCTTCTGCCGTATCTGAATCCAAATATAGGCATTCCTCATGGAGATCATCCATGAAGACTATCCTGAGAATATAACGCAGTGACCTTTCATCTGCCTTCCACATTGCAGTGTGACATCCGTACCACTGATTCCGTGAATCACTTTCTGGTCCTGAGCCCTTCTGGCACACAAAGTCCTCCTCAGCCCCAGGCCAGTATTGATGAAGCTGCTGCCCTCCATCAAGATGGATTCAAGTGGGATTTAATACACTTGGGGACCATCACTGTAGACTTTGGCACTCAAGGCCATTAGCCCTCAGGCTGGTCAGGTTAGTTAACTGCCACCTGACACTCAGTGTTGAGTCACTGGTAGTATGGTCTACTCTATTACCATAGCAGGATATCAGAGACTGGGTATTGAATGAATTTGGAGCATTAGGGAATAACAATTCCAGAATGTGGCACAAACTGAGCCAACTCCTTCCATAATCACCAGAAGCATATGTGTTAAACATTTACAGTAATACCTCTGATAACGCTAAGACTTGGTTCTACAAGTCTTGGTGTTATCTGATTTTTAGTGTTATCCGATGGATGTTAAAATCCGATGGGATGGATCGGATAACGTTAAAGCTCCATAGAGATATATTGTAACCGCACAGGCTTTAGTGGTTGTTATCCGATCCATCCCATAGGACCTTAACGTTATTCGATCCAATTCTCCTCCCCAGATTACTTAATGTTATGCGATTTTAGCGTTATCTGAGGTAATCGTTATCTGAGGTATTACTGTACATATGTATGCATACACATATTCATGTATCTGCATGTGTGCACACATGCACACCGTTCAACTGTACAAGTGTGTTATATGATTTTACTAATGTAAAATTTGAAATATATGTAAATTATGAGAAAATCCTTGTTCCCAAGAGAGTCATCTTTTTGGAAAAGTGTCATCTTGATGTTTCCAAGAAAACACAGATTTATCCAAATCAATCAACGCAATCCTTTAAAAAAACTGGCACGGTAGAGCTTGTGACACTTCAGTCCTCCTCTCCACCATGCTAGGATGGTGCAATTTGCATACATTAGAGGGTAAAGACCTTAGCAACATTTTCCATGTAAAGGGGATTTGCAGAAGCAATTGTGAATTTCAGGCTAGTCACAGTACTCTTGGCCCAATGGGAGTGTTTCCTTCCTCCCCTGTTGCTTTGTTGGCACTCAGTCTCTAAAAGGTTCGCCATCACTGTTCTATGCTACTACCATAGCAGGATAACCTGGCATGTTAGTCTACCTACTTCCTTTTTCTCTGTGGTTTCCTTTCAGTTCTTTTCAGTTGACTTTTGCCCACTTACTGAGTTTCACTTGTTCTCTTTACACACCAAGCACTACCCTGCAATCTTTCTCTAGGGTCAAAGGATAGTAAGCATTAGCAAGCAAGCTGTGGCTTGGCTCATCCTTTGTATTCTCATTCTCATCAATGAGCAATTTTTGCTTCTTAGGAAAAATTGTGAAAGAAAGCATCTTATCCTGCTAACTATTCAGTTATGGTTCATCTTACAGAAAAAGTTTTTATGTTCTTGATGTTCTGCTCCACTGAGATTGTGAAAGAAATGTAAGGTCAGCACATTGATGGCTGCAGAAATTGCCATGCAGAACAATGCACTGACAACTATATAATAAGGGGGAAAAGTAAGACTATTTCATATCATTGAACCTTTCAATTGTTTGGGAAGATATATCTGCAAGTCAAAAGAAATATGTTTTTACATTTATTTTCAGACAATTGCTACATAGGCCTCTGAAGTCCACTCTAAAAGATTTTGGTGGTGATTTATTGCTTTAGTCTGAGATGGAATTGCACCCAAGTGGTGTAATGTCATACTAATGTAACTTTCCTTTTTCATGCAGCACAGCCTGTTGCATCATAAACACTTTCTGGGGCAGAACATACTGGAACCTTCTAGAAAGTGTATTCCTGGGGGCCCTAGAGAAATAGAAATAGATGCCAGGTTGGAGAATGAGACTCTAAACTATAAAATAAGCCACAAAAGAAATGATCCTCCCAGTCAACTGGAACCTTTAAATAAAAAATCTTTAGATTTTTTTATTTGAAAGAGGGAAATGAACAGGGGTGTAAAATTGAGGAAGGGAAAGACATCCAAGGCCTGTTTTTCACTATCCTTGGACTTATTAGGGCTTACACCAGTAAAATTGAAAGGAACAAGGTGAAACTTCTGCTTTTGTAAAAACAAAAACACATATTTTAAACACTGGATTTTAAAGAAAAAATTTAAATTTTATTTTATTTTATAAAACAAGATGGAGAAGTGTGTTTTGTTTCAGAAGAAGCCCGTGCCTCTTGAAGACTTCTAGAGACATAGTCCTTCTAGTAATAAATCAGGCCTGGGTGCACAGTACATGATCTGGGTTTAAGCAAAGTTGCTGACTGAAATCCTGTTGCTCAGTATGGTAAGTCACAGTAGATTAAGGCCCATCAAGTCATTGGGAATTTAATGAGTCAATGCTTCTGTAGGTTTCATTGATTCAAATAGTCTTCCTCTAGTTGCAACTTACTACACTAAAGTTAAATCACAATTAGAGAAAGCCCATCTGAGTAAATGGAATTTATGAGAGTTGACTCATCAAATCCTCAATGATTTAACCTGCTCTAGTGCAACTTACTATGTTAAGCAACAAGATTTTAGCTATTGTTTATTTTTAATTTCTTCTCTATAATTTATTTAATCTATTTTATATTAAAATTTAATATATCTTAATATATATATTATATGGAGTTTCTATTGATGTTTTTATTACAACCTTGCATGCTGCTTGTAGTGTGTGTGGGGGGTAAATTCAATCTTATTTTCTTAAGGCAAAACGTACCCCATTATTTCAGTCTTTACTTATAGGGCAGTGATGGCCAACCTTGGCACTCCAGATGTTCTTGGACTTCAATTCCCAGAAGCCCTGATCAGCAAGTGTGTTGACTTGGGCTTCTGGGAATTGAAGTCCAAGAACACTTGGAGTGCCAAGATTGGCCATCACTGTTATAGGGTTTGGGTTCCAGTCCCTTTGTTGCTCTCATCTGAACTTGTTTCAGTTTGTTGGAATCCTTTTTAAAGTGCAGTGTCCAGAACTTGACACAATGATCTAGAAGTGGTATGAATAGTACTGAATAGTGGAGGACAGTGGTGGGCATTAGCAGGTTCGCACCAGCTTGCCAGAACCGGTAGCAGAAATTCTGGCTAACCTCTCCCCCCCCCCTTTTGAAATAAAGTAGTCCTAATCTGGGTACAATGCAGGGCTTTCCCCTCCCCTGACCATACCCACCATACCATGCCCACAGTGTGGTAGTACCTCTGGATGGTACCTTATGGGTTTTGGAGACTATACTTCTGTTAATGCAGCCTAAAATAGCATTTTCCTTTTTTTGTAGCCACATCTCAATGTTGGCTCAGCCCTACTCCTTCTTTAAATATAAGAACCTTGTGTATTTACACCTAATTATCATCAAGCCACTTCCTTCCTCATTTAGTCAAGGAAAATGTATGAGTGTTTTTCAGGATCTTGATTTCCACTCTTTACATGACATTCATTTGCTGGAAGAAGAGTTAATGCCACTGATTATGATTTTTAGAGATGTCATCCCCTTTAACACTACAGTACTTGTAAAACTCCCCAGTTTTGTCCAGCTTGTCTCTAGAGCCCATGAACAGTTTCTGTAGTGATTATGAGGGCCACGTGTTTCCTGTGGACTTCAGCACTATGTACAAAAGGGAAATAGTGGTCCTTTTTCTGTTTGAGGCCAAGGAGGAGCATGTAGCAAAGGATGTGAAGCTCTTGAGGGAATCTCTGTTCTTGAGAGAATCCACCTTTTGTTCAGCACTGTCTGTTCCTATCCCCCCTCCCCCTGCCGAACTGCAGCTTCTTGGTTTATTACTCTCCTGCTTTGTTTCCCTCCAGAAACCAGTCTCAAACTTTATAAAAATTACCATCGTTGTTAGAACAATATATAAAGAGACAAGTAAAGACAGATAAAATAGATTAGAATGAAAATTACAAACTATAGCTCTGCCTGTGAAACTGTTAACATCTAACCCACAACTTAAATATAAACGTTATAAAAGTCATTATTAGTCTTCACAGTTCTGTGGTTAGTAAAACAGGAGTGCTGTGCTTAATAGACTACATGCATTTTATCAGTGTGGGTGTCTCTCAAAAGCTAAACAAATAAAAAGTGACTTAGCCCTCTTTTACCTTACAGCAGGAGAACAAATAAAGTGACGGCAAAATAAATTATTTTCCCTGCAGCTACGCTTGCCATTAATTCTTCTTTCTTTAAAAAGAAAATGAAGCAACAAAAATATTTTGTTCTTTAGCTTGAAGGAAGATATCATAAAAGCAGGCAGCAATTCAGTGGTGAAGCCAACTACATATAGATAGTTTTGATCAAGTCCTTTAGGGAAACCGTGTGGCTTGTTTTTTATTGTTCTAACTTGTAAATCATATTATGCTGCTTAAATTTGTTTGAACAAGGTGATCTATATTTTAGCTGGCTGGACAGCCCAGTGGAATGATGAGTGCTGTAATCCACAAATTCTGGAGCTCCACAGGTTTCACATCTCTGAGGCACATCATCTGCAACCAGCTATGTCAAGTAAAATGTTATGCCAAAGACCAAGTGGAACAGATTTTTAAACATATATGCCTGTCTACGTTTGTTATAAGCAACCGCGGTAGCTTAGTGATTAAGATGCTGAACTTGATGACTGGAAGGTTGAAAGATCAGCAGTTTGAGACCCGAGTACTCCACGATGGAGTGAACTTCCATCTCTGACCCAGTTCCTGCCAACCTAGCAGTTCGAAAGCAAGAAATTGTTTAGGTTAGAAAGTTAAAATTCTGATTTCTCAGTTAAATTACACATAACTAACCTCAACTTGATTGAAAAAATCCTTTTGGAACCCTTTCAGGTATTTGAAGAGTGTTATCCCACCGTAGTCTCTTTTTCTCAAAGCTAAAAATGCCTATTTCTTTCTGTCTTTTCTCATAGGGTTTGGTTTCCAGTTCTCTGATCATTCTTGTTGCCCTTCTCTGTACCTGCTCTAATTTGTTTGCATCTTTCTTAAAGTGCAGTGCTCAGAATTGGACACAGTACTCTAACTGTAGTCTTGCTAGTGCTGAATAGAGGACAATTACCTTCCAGATTTTTTAGCCTATACAGTACTTCTGTTATTGCAGCCTAAAATAGCTGTGGCCTTTTTTTCTTTTTCAGCCATATGGCAAATATGTTTACTCATATTTAGCCTGTGATCTACAACAATTCCAAGATGCTTCTCATTACTGAACCAAGTATCCCCCATCTTGTAGCTATGCATCTGTATCTATTAAATTTCATTCTGTTGGTTTCAGCTCAGTGTTCAAGTCTATCAAGATCTTTTTGAAATCTGTTCCTGTCTTCCAAGGTAATAGCTATTCCACCAAGTTTTGTGTCATCTGCTAATTTGATAAGTATTGCAATAAGTAGCAAAGTGGAGTGAGCATTTGTGCGGTCTTTATCCACAACTGCTAGGCTACTGTTGGTTTGGGAGATCAAAAGTCCAAGTTCAGACAAAACCAAAAACAAAAGCAATGGTTGGCCTCTTGGCATAAACCAAATTCCAGACTCTGGGATGAGGTGATACCTTTATAAGCCAGTGAAATGTGAGCACAGCAAGCAGCACCAAGCAATAGACTAGAGCAGTGATGGTAAACCTTTTAGAGACCGAGTGTCCAAGGAGGAGGAGGCAGCATGTGGGCAGGCACCATGCGTGCCCACACACCCATGTGATGTCACCAGTGTGCCTCCAGCAATGTCACATGTGTACATCCCACACTGATGTGCAACACATACACCTTGTGGGTGCACCACCACCACCTACTCCAATTAGGAGGGATGGGTCACCTCACCTCATCCCTGCCATGGCCTCCCAGGATTTCAGCCTCCCCTCTCACCTCCCCATTGGAGGTGGGGGGGAGAGGGGGGGAGCAGCACTGCCTTCAGCAGTATAGAGTGGGGCAGATATTGCCTGCAACAGCGCATGAGCCCACACAGAAAGTTGTGCATGTCACCTCTGTCACACATGCCATAGATTCACCTACACTGGCCTAGAGCTTTGCTAGCTATTGCTAATCACTTTCTTTCTTGTTTTTCATGTGATATTTCCTTCATTGTGTGCTTTCAGTTTTTACCCACTGTTGAAGTCCTAGTTCCCTGGTAATAGCAGCTGATAAATAATCTCTTTGTTTCTGGGATTTGGGCCCATAGGTCACCAGAGCAAACAAAAGCTAGATTAATTTGTGGGCATTAAGACAGTTAGCAGGGAAACTTTCCCTTATAGATATAAATCACATCCTTATTTCTTAGTCTAAAAAAAGTAAGAAAGATAGTATTTATTATTATTGAGAGCCAGGATTCAGGATTTCTGGGTCCAGATTCCCATTTGTACATTGGCAACTCACTGAGAATGGTTACGGTAACACTGTTCCTTTAATAGGTCATATACCTTAAAACCCTATTACTGTTGTGGCTCAATAACAGAACAAAAAAACCCTTAAGCCCTTGTTTTGGGGTATTGCTTCAGGATCTATTGGAATTCTGTAAGCCAAGAAATGGGTTTCCACAAGTGTTACGGTGGTACTAGATTTCACAGAGAATGGCACACAGATTTACTGAAAAATAGGAAATAAGAATGTAGGTTCTCCATGTTAGACCACATACATGGCCAACAATAGACCAAGCCAGGCTTTCTCAATGTTTTTGTGCAAGGGGCAGGTTTACACTCCCCCTGACAGCTGAGCATGCTGGTCACATGGTTCCTCCCACCTGGAATGCATTTTTCTTCTGCTTCCAGGTGCGGTGAGGGCGTTGGGGCAGATGATATGGCATCGGGGCCAGGTTTGGCCTGCAGGTCATAGGTGAAAAATGCCTGAAATAAGCAAATTAATTTAACTTTATCTACCTTTGATACGATTGGCTTTCAAGCAAGGTCGACCTATACCTTTATCTTTGGGTATTTTATGTACATGAGTACACTTTAAAGCAACACGGATAGTGTTAATTTACAAAAGTGCAAATACTCTCATGTAAAACTGCAATAACACGTTAGCATCAGCAAATAAGTGTGGAAAGTAACCTATAAGCATTTTGAATAATGATTCTGGAACACATTTTCTTTCTTTCTTTTTCTTTCTTTCTTTCTTTCTTTTTTTTTTGGAATAGTAGCCGTGTTAGTCTGTGGTTCAGGCATATCAGAAAATAAAATAAAATAAAATAAAAACCACTGTAGCACTTTAAAGACTACCTGCTATATTTTTATTGTTAGCTTTCGTGGATCAAGTCCACTTCATAGAATTTATCTGAATAATCTATTGTTGCTAATGGCTGTGTGAAACTGCATTCTTGTGCTTGCTTCTCTGTCATCTTGCTTGACACCAACCCTTCTCCCTTTGAGCTCTTGAATTTGGTATATAAAGAACATGCCTGTAAGTTTCACTCTTTGTCTGATGAAGTGAACTTGATCCACAAAAGCTAACAATAAAAATATAGCAGTTAGTCTTTAAAGTGCTACAGTGTTTTTTATTTTATTTTATTTCTTAACTCTTTATGAGGTGAGACATCTGTAAAAATGTGTCATATGACAACAAAAAACTATA
Organism: Furcifer pardalis; assembly: GCA_030440675.1. Classification (NCBI taxonomy): domain Eukaryota; kingdom Metazoa; phylum Chordata; class Lepidosauria; order Squamata; family Chamaeleonidae; genus Furcifer; species Furcifer pardalis. The sequence goes on along the minus strand of CP126891.1, from coordinate 86,901,132 downwards.
TCTAAGCATTCTGTGACAGTTTTTGTTGTTGCTCAGTCGCAAAGTCAATTCCGACTCTTCATGACTCCATGGCCCACCACATGCCAGGCACCCCTGTCTTCCACCATCCTCCTCAACCTGCCCAGCTTAGGTGAATCCTCTCTTCTCATTTGCTGTCCAAAGTATTTTAACTTCGTTTTCAATATTTGACCGTCCAAGGAGCAGTCGGGGTAGCAGAAATTCTGGCTGCCCCGTTCATCCAAGTTTTGAAATAAAGTAGTCCTAATTCGGGTGCAATGCAGGGCTTTTCCCCCTGGCCACGTCCACCATACCACGCCCACAGTGTGGTAGTAATTTTTTTTGCAGCCCACCACCTTCCAGCACATGATCACCATTAGAGGGCAATTTCTTCCTCTCTTCCACCAATGAAATAGCATTCATTGGGTGGAGGGGGAGGTAGAAGCCCCAGCAACAGAAGCAAAAAATACAAATGGAGGTGGGTTGGGACTCTGGGTTGATCTGTACTGACTTACATACTTGTATAGTTAATGGGAATGAATATTCATCTTACCATCCCAATGCCAGCCCATTTCCCATATTATTTGTCAATGTAGTTGCCTCCTAAATGTTGTACTTCTGAGCTGTAGCCTCATTAAGAGCAGAAGCCCAAAAGCCATCCATCACATTTTTAATCTGTCCCTGCTCCCCATTTCTTTGCTTTGCAAAAATCATGTGAGGTGCATTAAGATCTGTAGGATAGCCAAAGGCCATTCAGTTAGCTTGACAATGAGTGTGCCTTTGAGTGCAACGCTAGCTTTCTGTTCACACTACCATCACAATCATTCTCAATAATGGAAACAAGCCAGAGCTGTCCATGGGTAAGAGACCAATACAAGCCTATCTGTGGAGAAATCCGCCTTGCCTTGTCGTACCGAAAACAAGTTTAAAACAAATTTACCTGCTTATTTCAAAGGAAGGTGCATATTTAAAAATCTTGCAGGAGGCAAGGCACAACTACTATCTAATAATTATATTCCTGAATTATGGGTGAATTTTAGAAGTATTGTAGTTATTTTTGTGTGTGACATGTTTAAAAATTAGAGATTTACTTCAGCATTGCAGCTGTTAGTACCTAGTACCTTTGCTGTGAGTTTGAGAAACAAAATGTCATCAGACATTTTAGGAAGGGATGTAAAGTCTTTCACAATGACAATTAACAATATTAAATTGAAAGAAACATGGCATATATTTTCAGGCTCTTGTTATACTGCAACATTGGATGCTCATAACAGTGTTCAAAATCATGCCGCCCACACCACAGGATCTTGCTCCTCTTTAATTTCCTCTAATTTGTGTAGTGAATAACCAAATACTCATAATGCAATTAGAAGATAATCAGGCTTGTAATTATGTTAATTGCTGGAGACTTACATCAATCCTCCAGCAAAGTGATAGGATTTCTGGGGAACTATTAACAATACAAGACAGACAGGAAGGAGGAGAGAGGAAAAGATTTAAAAGAAAAATGGTGGAGTGTGCAATTTGATGAATCACTTATGCTTGTGTCGTTGAACAATGGTGATGATAAAATTGTGAAACAGTGCAAAAGTACCGGTATCTGGAGGGGAAATGATTTATGACAGTTTCCGTATACCTGCATGTGAGTCTTTCTTGCCTGTTTCCCTTTTTGATGATGCCCTGTTGCCCTGTATGATGAGACAGTTCAAAATGAAACAAGAGATGTACTGGAAGGTGAGGTTCCCTTTTATGTATGGCCATGTTAAATATTTATTCACAAAACCTATATCCTGGGTAGCTCAGTCATTTCAGCATCTAGCTGTGGAAACAGATGATCGGAGTTCAATTCCCCCCCAGGAGAAGAACCAGCCTGCAAAGTCAAGGGCCAGCTGCAGAGTCCCAGAGCACCCTCCAAAATAAGGGGTCAAACACCTATGTGTATTTTTTTCTCTAAAAACTCTGGAAAGAATTGCCACCAGTCTGAATTTACTTGACAGCAGACAATATTATATCCTGGATAAACTGTTTTTCAATATTTAAAAAAGTAGGTAGGTTGTTGGTTTTTCCATGGAAGCCAATTCATTTCTTGAAAGAATCATAACACTGCTTTCTCTCCTGTTCATTTTTTTAATGGTAATATACAGTTATGCACATAGTGTGTCCTGCGCCTTAAACTATCCATGTCCTATTTCTAAATTTACCTTCATGCTTTAGTCAACTATGGAACAATACTAAGAGCTAACTGCTCACAGGAAGTTAGCTTTAGCCATTAATCAATTATTCTATTTCAGTTTGTTTACAGTTAACTGCTGCAATATTTCTAAAGAATTTCCCCAATTGTAAATTGAAGTATCTTAATTGTTCTGTGCACAATGACTTCAAGGAGAAGCCAAAAGTATTTTTACGTGCTTTTCATATTGAAAGTCCAGGTTCTATTCCTAATTCTCTAGGTTAAATAATTTTACAGAAGATGTTTGGCAAGACTCCTACTTCAAACTTTGGAGGCTGACTATCAGTCAGAATAAACAGTCCTGACCTAGATGAACTATGTGTGTGGGAGTGGAGGGTGGGTATTTAATAGGGAAGTGTCAGCCTGTTGCAGCAAAAATTACAAAGAGACTTGTTGCACTGTAGAGATTAGAGCAGGAGTTCTCAACCTTTCAAACCCGGGGGCTAGGTCACACTCCATCAGACAGCTTTGGGGGCTGAATGGCCATTTTGCCCTTCCTACACCAAATGACACTTCCAGGTCTGCATAGGCATATATAGCCCACTCCACCACTCCCAGAAACCCCAGCCAACATGGCACATAGAGTTGTACTCTTTAAAAGTAACAATTTCAATTTCAGGAACTCCTAAATTGTACCATATTAGCAGTCAAGAGATATTGGGATGCATGGGTACTAGTGTCACAGGCTGAAATTCCATTGGTTAGTGTAGTAAGCTGCAAGTAGAGTAGGCCTATTTGATCAACAGAATTTATTAAAATGTAAGCTCACAAATCCCCACTGATCCAATGGGCCTAATTCTAGTTGCAACTGCTATGATAAGCAACAGGAATTTAGGTATAGAATTCCTGAGAAGGGCAAACATACAGACGTTCAGATCTCGAGTACAGGTATTTAACACCTCATATTTAACCATGTTCCATGCCTAGATGTTTTTAGAACTTTCCTTTTGGTAGTACATTAGCTTCTTCTGGAATAGGCTTCTTCTTCTTCTTTTTTGGTTTTTTTTTTTGTATTTTCTCTGTAATCTCCCAACTGTGGTTGTGTTATGTCAGATTTAATCACACTTGGGTGGTAGCTGAAGTTCCTTTGATTATTCAAAAATAACAAGATGTTTTGCAGCATTTTAAAGACTATTCTTACTTTCCCACAAACATTCATGTATATTCATGTATATTGTTGTTCAGTCGCACAGTTGAGTTTGTAACCCCATGGACCATAGCACACCAGGTTCCTCTGTCATCTGCCATTCTCTGTAGTCCGCCCAGATCTATGCCCACTGTGTCAATGGTGCTGTCTAACCATCTCACCCTCTGCTGCTCCCTTCTCCTTTTACCTTCAATCTGTATATTAGAAGCATGTTATTAGCTATTCAGTGATTCTTATAGTGCTTAATAACTAGTCAGTGTATTACTGATCAAAAGTTTAGTATCAAATTGTTGAAATGGCCAAATAACTATTAAAAGTTAACAGCAAAGAGCCTGTTCTGTCCTTGTTTCTTTCTAGACATCTCTTTAAGACAGACTATTTGTCACTTAACACATCCTTATGTAAGTTTTTCTGTATTAGGTTAATGTGGTTATAATAATGCAATACAAAATATCCAGTGTTCAAACTGTGCTTCTCATATTTACTGATTCAAAACAGACAATCCCATTTTCTACTGTGGAAGAACAAGGCACTTATTAAAAGGTCATAGGAAAACTGAAGGGAAATGTCAGGCCAACATACTGACCTATTCAGAATACAATCAGCCCTTCTTTGAAAAGACAACATCTACATTATGAATAGTGTAGATCTTACTATATTCTTTGTATTTCATTAATGCCGTTAGTGTGAATAACGTACTGAGAAAATCTTACCCTTCTAGAAATGGAGACTGCTTGGTGGTTCATTAAATAGTGTGGCATTAAAATAGAAAAAATTAATCAGTCACAGTGTTTGAATACTTTTGTATGCCCAAGGAAAAGAACAAACATTTAATGACAATATTAAAAGTGTCACAAGCAGGTAGCTTAATAGAAATTAATATCATGGAGTTAATAATAATACTTTCATGTCAGAAATTATTCTGAGTTGAAAGGATTTTTGTGGAAGAAACTCTGCTCAGGGAGGCTCCTTTCATGTCTCCAAGAGCTGGGACAGCAACAGGAGCCCAATCCATCATGCAGTACCTGGGTTTTGAACTGCTGACTTGCCAGCCTTCCAGCTAACAAGGCAAGCTTCTTAACCACTGAGCCACCATATTTGCTTGGTTTCTACCACTTAGTTATACAGAAGGTGTTAAAATGCATACACATTTTAAGAGATGTTATATGTGTCTTATTTTTCAATGTTGAGTTGAATCACGGTAACAATGTGCAGTATGATGTTTGCTCAAAAGAATGAATGCTAGCATCACCATGCGACAGGCAGAACAGTCAATGAAAATGAGGGAAGCACGGCTGTTGGTCGAGGGGCACAAGATAATTTTCAAGAGGTATTTGAAATTTGAGAACATTGTGGAACTACTGTACAATGAAAATGTAGACACAAGTATGTAACAGAACCCCCAACATGCCCAACAATTGCATGCATTTGTGGTAAGTTTGAGATGCATGGTACTGTGTGTGATGTGCACAAGGGAAGATCTGGGAGGCCTCACACATCAGCAAGTCCTGCTTCTTCTGTTGCAGTGTTGGAACAGTTTACACGCTTGCCACAGAAGTCTACCAAACAATGTGCACGTGAGACAGGAGTTAGCAGAACAATCATATGACACATTCTTAAAACAGCAAAATTCAAAGTTTTTATCCCAAGATTATTACATACATTGAATGAAGATGACCCTAACTGAAGGGTGCAGTATTGTGAGTTGTTCCAAAAGATGATATGAGAGGATGAGGACTTTCTAGGAGAAATGGTTTGGTCAGATGAAGCACAGTTCAAACTGAATGGAACAGTGAACTGACATAATCATGGGTCTAGAGCTTCAGGAACTCCACACACTCATGTGGGAAAATAAGCCAATTTACTAGACCTCAAAATCTGGTGTGGACTATCATTAAGGGAACTAATTGGATCATTCTTTTTTGAAGGTACCATTACTAGTCAAGTCTATCTAGATATGCTACACACATCCATTTTAACTGTAATTCATATACAGTAATACCTCATATAACATTAGTATCGAATAACACTAAAATCGCATAACATTAAGGAATCTGGGGGGAAGAATTGCATCAGATAACATTAAGATCCTATGGGATGCTTCAGATAACAACCACAAAAGCCTGTGTGGTTACAATGTATCTCTATGGATCCCATAGAGGATCAGATAACACTAAAAATCATATAACACCAAGACTTGTGGAACCAGGTTTTAGTGTTATATGAGGTTTTACTGTACTTTTAAAGAATGATCTATTTTACTTCAACAAGATGGCACCCAACCACACTTCCACCAAGATGCGATGCACTTTGGGAAGGAATTGAAATGGCATGCACAGTGATACAAGTGGGCACTTTGGTCAGGGTTTCTCAAAGGTCTTAAAATGTATATACATTTTTGGCACCTTCTGTATTTGAGATTCACTATTCTTTCCCCCATTTAAAGCTCATTGATATTCTTCCATTTCTCCTTAGAATTTTTTAATTTCATGCCCTGCCCTAAATCATACAAAATTCAACTTTCAGTTCTTATATGATTTTGCATATGTTTGAATATTTATTTATTTATTTATTTATTGTTCATACTTGTATGCCGCCCTACTCGCAGTGTGACTCACAGTGACTAACATCATATTGTAGAACAAAATATCAAACAATCAATACTAAAAATTCAATCACATAAGAATTTAAAAAGTTAAAAGAGTTTATTTATTTATATATTTATACCTCACACTTGCTAACCCGCCCCAATCGGGCAAGCCCGACTCTGGGCGGCTTACAGCCCAAATTAAAACACATCAATAAAAAATTAAAAGTTTATGAACTAAAACAGTATCTGGGGGTGTCGTCAGAGGGGTAATATCCCTAGACTAACCACCCCACATGGGAGCCCACATCCCTGGAACCTCACACATGTCCTGCCAGCCAGGTCTTTAAGCTCTTCCGGAAGGACAGGAGCTCTGTCTGTATGCGCAGCTCAGTTGGAAGGAGGTTCCAGAGGGCCGGGGCGAACACAGAGAAGGCCCTCTTCCTGGTACTAGCGAGGTGAGCCTCCCTAGCCGATGGCACAACAAGAGAGCCCCTCCGATCCGCCCTGGTGGGATGGACAGATGTTCTTAGGGTGACGCAGTCTCTTAGGTATCCTGGCCCACTACCATATAGGGCTTTAAAGGTAATGACCAGCACCTTGAATTGCACCCGGAGACAAACTGGCAACCAGTGCAGCTCCCGAAGCAGTGGTGAGGCCCGAGCATAACGCCCGCGTCCCATCACTACCCGGGCTGCCGCATTTTGGACCAGCTGCAGTCTCCGAATGGTCACCAAGGACAGCCCCATGTAGAGCGCATTACAGTAATCAAGTCTGGAGGTGACCAAAGCGTGCGTGACCATAAGCAAGGCGTCCCGGTCGAGGAGCGGGCGTAACTGGCGTATTACACGAAGTTGTGCAAAAGCCCTCCTGGCCACGGCTGCCACCTGCTCATTGAACAGTAGCCGTGAGTCCAGGAGGACCCCCAGATTACGCACCGGGTCTGTTTGGGGCAAAACTGCCCCATCCAGAACCAAAGCTGGCAACTCCCGTGTCAACACAGGGCCCCTTACCCATAGCCACTCAGTCTTGCCGGGATTCAGCTGTAGCCCGTTTTCCCCCATCCAGACCTTAACAGCCTCCAGGCACCTGGAAAGGACTTCCACTGCACCGCTTGGGTCCCCACGGGCTGAGATGTACAACTGGGTATCATCAGCGTACTGATGATACCTTACCCCGTGGGAACGGATGATCTCACCCAGCGGCTTCATGTAGATGTTAAATAGGAGAGGAGAAAGTACCGAGCCCTGAGGCACCCCATACTGCAGGGGCCTAGGGCTGGACTCCTCCTTCTCCAGGCACACCGACTGGGTCCTGTCCCTCAGGAATGAGGAAAACCAGGACAGCACTGTGCCCTGGATCCCCAAGTCCCGGAGCCTTCCCAGAAGGATGCCATGATCGACAGTGTCAAAAGCCGCTGAGAGGTCAAGGAGAGCAAGGACAGACGGCTCCCCTCCATCCCGCTCTCTCCAGAGATCATCCACCAATGCGACGAGTGCAGTTTTGGTAAAATAATTAAAATAATTAAAATAATTAAAAGAGTTAAAATAATTAATGGAGAGAGGGGTAATTATTGAATCAACTCACCAAACTGAAAGACACCCCTCCCTTTGGTTGGAGAACCTATGATTTGCTAAATGTAGTTCTCTTCATACTTGAATTTTTTGGAATAGTAGCCATGTTAGTCTGTGGTTCAGGCATATCAGAAAATAAAACAAAATGAAATAAACAAAATAAAATAAAATAAAATAGAATGATGAAGTGGACTTGATCCACGAAAGCTAACAATAAAAATATAACAGTTAGTCTTTAAAGTGCTACAGTGTTTTTTATTTTATTTTATTTTGTTTATTTTGTTTTGTTTTGTTTTCTAATATGTATGATTTGCTAGATATACATAGTTGGATTTCAGCTCCAATCATCAGCATTGATGGGGATGGTCTGAGTTGTAGATAAGAAACTACAGGATCAGAATTCTGGTTCTATACTTAGTTGGAATTGTTTGCACACATTGACTAGTACAGTGATGGAGAACCTTGGCACTCCTGCTGATCAGGGCTTCTGGAAATTCCAGTTCCAGAACACATGGAGTGCCAAGGTTCACCATCACAGGTCTAGTGTATATTTGTATGTCAACAAATAAGTCTGATTCCAGAAACTATCTTCCACCCTTTGTAGGTTAGATAGGAAGGATCTGTGTTATCAGTGATGCATATATCTTAATCCACCAATTTGATCTTGTAAACAGCTTTAATTAGGTTTGAAACAATGGCAAAATATTTTTAACCATAGCACCAGTTAAACAGGCAACATTCATTAATTAATTTAAATACAGATTGTTGTGAACAATCTTGTAAATACTGTAGTGGAAGAATATCTTAAACTTGAAAAGTCATACATTATAATTGATTTTAGTATACATATGAATTTAGTGTGGGTTGTTTTTTAAAAAAACTGCTAAAGGAGCAACTTTGTAGGATTATATAACAAACACTCTTTAAGCAGCCAAAGAATGCAGGCACATCTTAAAGTCACTCAGAAAGTTTTAGTGAATTTTTGTAAGGTAATTTGAACTCATATAGGAGTTACCAGTATCTATAAATACAGTACTAGCAAACAATGTACTTTAGTTTAAAAAATGTTTCAAGATCAGGTGCTCTGAATCCCTGCTGAACTTTCCTTATCATAAAATCTAAGATATGCAGATGACATCAACTTACTGGCAACAACAGCAATGACTTGAAATGACTTTTAATCAAGGTAAAAAAATTAATGTGCCAAAGCTGCAGTCCAGTTAAACACTAAGAAGAAAATCATGATTACACAGGGAAAATATTTATTTATTACATTCATATACAACCTATTTGGGTGTTTCCCCCACTCTGGGCAGTATACAATACTACAAAAGTTTATACAAAGAACAATAAAAACAATAAGAACAACAAAATAAAAACCAAATCCCCACTGGTGAGGTGGACAATAAATTAAAAATAAAAGTAAATTGCTAAGTGGCATTAGGGAGGATGTCACCAAAAACATCTTTAAAGAAAAAGATTTTTTAAAAATGTGCTCAGGGATGGGATTTGATGCTGTCCCATTGGTAGAATATTTCTCAGTGTGGGTACCACCACCAATAAGGCTCTCCTCCTTGACATAACCTTCTTTTCCATTCTCAGTGTTGCCACCTGGAGCTACAATATTTGGGAAGATAACAGGGTCCTAAACCATACAGGGTTTTGTCTGTTAGTGTTAAAACCTTGTATCTGGTGCAGAAAGGAAAATGAAAACAGTGTAGATTTGCCAAGGCTGGGCAAATATGCTTCATTTTTTTTTAGTTCCTGTTAACAGCCTGGCTGCTACATTCTGGACCCATTGTAGTCCTAGTGTCAGAGACAAAGGCGAAGCATTACAGAAGTCAAGTCATGAGACTGCCAATGAATGAACCAGAATTTTTAGGGAATGTGTGTCCAAGTAAAGATGTGGCAGTACAATTTGGTATAATTGGAAAAAGGATGCCTTATAGAACCAATTTCAGTGGTGGGCAGCAAAAAAATATTTGCTACCACACTGTGGGTGGAGCCTATGTCATGGGTGGAGGCTACATCATGGGCGGAGCCTACATTGTGGGCAATCTAGTCATGCCTGCCATATGGCCATGTATAAATCTGCAAACAAGTAGCACTGGCTCTTTGACTGTAAATGGAGATGAGCACTGCACCCTAGAGTCAGATATGAGCGGCTTCTGAGCAAGGGAGATCTTTAACCACTTGCAGGGCCAAAACCTGATGGGGCAGGGCAGGGAGGTGGGTGTGGCCACCGAATTTTGCTACTTCCCCTGCCCAAAGGCCACTCAATTTTGCCACCCCCCGGCCCAGAGGCCACCCAATGTTGCTTCCCCCCTTCTGGGGTTGTGTGAACTTGTTGCTGCCCACCGCTGTCCAATTTGTGTATCAAAACTCAGGGTTGACTTAATATAATTCCCAGGCTGCAATCCTGATCTCTAGGGGTGAGAAGCACACCACCTACAGCAAGGAAGATGATCCCTCCAACAATAGGACCTCCATCTTGTTGGGATTCAGTTTCAAGTTGTTTGTTTTTGTCCACTCCATTATCAATGCTAAGCAGCTGTCAAGGCACTGGACCACATCCAGTGCAAAGATTGAGAAGGAGAGAAAGAGCTGTCAGCATATTGGTGACACAAAACTCTGAATCTCCAGATGACCCTTCCCAGTGGTTTCATATAGAATGGTTTCATCATTGGGGAAATTATCAACCCCTGTGGTACACCCCATTGGAGGGTACAAAGGGCTGAAACAAACTCTCCAACTTTGTCCAGTTATTGAGGAAGGATCAGAACCACTGTAAAACAGTGCATCCAGTTTCTCACACCAACAGCCTTCCCATGAAGGATACCATGGTCGGCGGCATCAAAAGCTGCTTAGAGATCCAGGAACACCAGGAGAGATGAAACCCCTTTTTGTTTCCCTGAGATGGTCATTGTGCAGCATGACCAATGAGGTTTCAGTGCCATGACAACGTCTAAACCCCAACTAGTGTGGATCCAAACAATTGGTTTCATTCAAGATTACCTGAAGCTGGTCACCCCCCACCCTTTCAATAGCCTTGCACAAAAAGGAGATATTAACCAAGGTTATCAATTATCAAATATATCTGTTGTTGTATTTGGCTTTTAAAAGAGTGGTTGAATTGATGTTTCTTTCAAGCAGGAATGCATGTTAATTTTACACTCTTGCAAAGATGAATTAATAATACTCCTTGCCCAATCACCCATCACATTTGCTGATTTTATTAGCCATAATTGGCAAGGATCATACCTGAAGATAGTGACCTTGCAGTGTGCAAGCACCTTGTCTGCCTCCTCAAGTGACACAAGCTGAAACTAATGTGTTAAATGTGGAGTTGAGGTCCCATCAGATGGCCTCAACCTTCAATTTGAAATACTTAGTAAAATATACACAAGTTGGTTGGTCCTTGGGAGGCAAACTTGGCAGACCTTCTATGGCGAGGCTATGGACTATCTTATATAATTCCATTTGTTAGATGCCTCCTGAATTAGTTGAGCATTTTAGGTCTTCCTTGCTCTCTTTGTTTGACACAAATAATCAGAGGTTGCTTGTTTTACCAAGGCCAAGTTCTCATCCAAGGGATCTTATCTCCACCACCTCTCTAGCCTTTTCATTTCCTGATTCATTGCTCAAAGTTCCTTCATGAACCACGGGGATGGTTGAGCTTTTCAGTGGAGAGGGCTTTATTAAGAGCAATCGTGTCAACAGCCCAGGTTGCCTTAATGTAGCATGTAGCAAACTGGACTTCAACAGGAGCCCCAACCAAGTCAGTTGGAAACCCAGCCAAGGCTGCTTGGAAACCAACTGGTTCTTAATTGGTCCTGGCTCCTCATGGAGGGGTGTTGGTATTAATACTTCTGTACCTTTTGAGCTTAAGCAAGTTCTTTTTATGAGTTTCTCTCTCAACGAGTTATCATGCTTTCAATGTAATAAACAGAATGTCCAGATAAGATTTTTTCCCTTTTAAAACATTTATTCAGCAAGCAAAGCATAGCATAGCATTTTGTTAGATTATATGGTTATGGATGCATATCTAATACTACCAATGTCATTTGCTCATGAACAAAAATAGAAAAGATTTTCAAAGCCTGTTAAAGTAAAAAAATAATACTTAATATAATTCCTTCTGTGCTATAAGAAAACATAACCTTTTAAAATAACCTGAGAAACATTGCTTCAAAAGAATTGTGATAATACAGAATCTTCTGGGGTATTTAAACTTCTTAGTTACAAAACACTTTAAACTGAAGTAACTTATAAAATATTCTTCAAAAACATATTGAATTGAATTTTATTTTATTTATAAAATAAAGAATTGAATTTATTTATTATTATGGTCAGTGACCAGCATCAATATTGAAATGTATTATAGAATGAGAAGAACAAAAACAGACAAGCATCACACATGTTTTACAAAAATCTATTTCCTCCTTGTCTAATCTCAAACAAAGATATATTATTACAGCCTCCTTGAAGATTGTGGTATTTTTAAACCACAATCAGGTATACCCTGGTAACATCAACCTTGTGTTGCTGGCTAATCTTTCTCACACTAGGTCAAGCGAAAGGAACTGCAGAACTCACCAAAAGGTGGCTTCATTTCACATCTGGCCTAGACAACCGATGGGTTGTTATCAGACATTATCATATTCAGAAATTGTTTGGTTCCCCCCATTGTCAATTTAACTTAGACATAACATTCAAACCTGTTTGTTCAAACTTCCATTTCTCATGAGTATTTTGTTGTTGTTGTTGCAACTGGTCCCTTACATCAGGGATGGCCAAACTTTTTGGGCCATGGGCCGATCATGTGGTTCAGGAAGCTGGTCACTAAGGCCTGGGGGCCGGGTGCGGCCCCTGATGCCAATTCATCTGGCCCCCGAAGGCCTCGTCGCTCCTGGAAGCGGAAGTAAAAGCACGCCCATACAGCACGTTTTACTTCCACTTCCAGGAACGACAAGGGCTTTGGGGGCGGGATGAATTGGTGTCGGAGGCTGCACCCCTGGCCTTAGTTTGGCCACCACTGCCTTACATCAACCCGACCTGTATTTTCTTTTCACATGACCTTTCTTCACCCACCTTTGTCCACCTGCTTGGTCTCTTAGACATAGACAGTAGTTTCTCACATTTTGATCTGTCACAACCTCACATTCTCCTCTATATACAATCATTGAGCTTTCCCTTCATTTCAGCTATTAATTGCTTTCTCTTAATTAACTAGTAATTAATTAAATTTTGATAGACTAATTGAATAGGCCTTTTAAGTCATAGCTATACTGTAAGGGGAGTGATAACATAAATGGATTTAGCAGAACAAGGGTAAAGGTTGCCCTTGCTCGAAAGCCAGTCATATCTGACTAGGGTTCAGTGCTCATCTCTGTTTATAGCCATAGAGCCAGTGCTGTCTGCATTTTACAGACATTTATGTGGACATGTGGCAGACATGACCAAACACTGAAGTGCATGGAAAGCTGTTTACCTTCCCACTGAAGTGGCATCTACTTGCAATTTTTTGCTTTCAAACTGCTAGGTTGGCAGGAGCTAGGACAGAGACAGGAGCTCACTCTGTTGTGCTGTACTTGGGTCTTGAACTGTTGACCTGCTGACCTTCCAGTTGTCAAGCTCAGCGTTTTAACCGCTACGCCACTGCAGTCCTAGTAACAGAACAAAACACAGTAATAATTTACCTAGGGATAGGTGTCCCCCCAAAAACAGGAAACATTGATATTTGGGGAAAGATGGGGTGAAATCTAAAACATTTAAGAAAGTAAAACATGTGAAACTAAGTTAAAATGTCAGATAAAAGATGATGCAGGGCTACTGTTTAAAATCAACAAAGAGCCTTGAGGCACATTGGAAACTAACAACTTCGTTTTATTTGGCACAAATCCTTGTAGACTTTATCATATTAAAAAAAATAAACTTTAAGATGTCACAAGATGCACTGGCTGGAATCCTATTGGCATAAATTACATTGATGTCATCAGTCATAGCCATGCTTCCCACTCAACGGGCTCCAGGATTCCTAGTGAAGCCTTCAGAAGCTATAGAACAATCTAAGGGAATGACTGAAGCCGTAAATTGCAGTGGGGCTGGATCTGGCAGTGCTCTTCAGACTCACTCTCGGAGGATCAACACTACAGATTGAAAACTACTTGGAGCAAGATGAAGGAGATAGTTTCCCCTTTTCTCATTCCATTCTTCTAGCTTTTGCTGATGTCAGAGCAGAAGAGCAAGGGCCACCTGGAATGTTATGCCTCCTGTTATCTACACTTGCTTGTGTTCCTAGCAAGAGCAGTGTCAGATAGAATAAAGCAGGGGTGCCCAAACGTTTTGGGCTGTGGGCTGATCATGTGGTTCAAGAAGCAAGTCACTAAGGCCTGGGGGTCAGGAGCGGCCCCTGATGCCAATTCATCTGGCCCACGAAGCCCTCGTCACTCGTGGAAGCGGAAGTAAAACGCGCCCATACAGGCGCATTTTACTTTCGCTTCCAGGAGCGATGAGGGCTTCGTAGGCTGGATGGATTGGCGTCGGGGCCACACCTGGCCCCCAGGCCTTAGTTTGGGCACCACTGGAATAAAGGAATGGAGGAAAAGAAGGCAGAACTCTCATTAAGTCCCTTGCCATCCCCTCAGCCATCGTTCTTGACAAGTGGTATGCTACTAGTAAATAATGTGTAAAATTCAAAATATTAAGTTCTCACTGTTTGACAGGAATGCAAATGGAATGCTATTATTATAGTTACTCAGAATACATTTCCTAACACTTTTGTCACTCCTCATGGTATGAATTCAAGGACCAGAGTGCTTTTCTTGACATCTGGCAGTAAAACATGAATGTAGATTCTTAATAACCTTTCATTAATGACATTAGGTGTGGTTTAAGGACTTTTTCTTTTAGCTTGCCTAATGTGTTAATATATTAACTGACTGATCATATGGCAGTGGTAGGAAAGCAAGCCAGGGAAGGAATTTGCTGCCAGTACTGAAGACAACTCTTATAAATGCCTGATTTCTCTCTCTTTCTCACCCGTCTCTGAAGCGCTTAATCATGTATTAGTTTGTTTAAAATGCACATAAAATGGAGATCTTCCTACTATTTAAGTTTAATCATCGTATGAATGCAAATATTATTATTACAGACTGTACATTTTACTTTACTTGAAATGGCCTATTCTAAATAACAGTTACTGGCCTCATTGCAGAAATTAGAGAGGCAGTGGCCCTTGAGAAAGAAGTAATATAGGACAATGAAATTATTTTCCTACTGCTCTCATTTTGTGTCTTTTGTAGTCATCCTTTAATAGGGAGTGATATATATCTTTCTAATTTGAAAAACAGAATAGAAGAGAAATGAATCTGTGACAACTTACATTTCTTTTTCGGTTTACTGTTATTATAGAATCTCAAAAAAGGATACATTATTTCCAAAGATTTAGCTAACTACTGTACTTGATCTTTCTACACAAGGCTAAGCTAATATGGGGAGATGCCGTCCTTTAGATAGCTGAACCCAACATTGTCCAGGTTATTAAAAGGACTGTATCTTTCCACATGAGCCTCCCCTGTTCTTTAAACATTTGGTGAAGGCCCCACCACCTTTACAGGGAACATCTGATAAGAACACAAGTTAGGATATTTGGGGGGAGGGGATGCTATCAAGTTGTGGACAATCTTCCATCAGGAAGCTAGACTGCTCCCTCCCTGCTAACCATTGGGCAAAGGTCAGACTTTTTTAGGCAGGCTTTTAGCAGATGGACTGAGTTACTGAGCTTTATTGCAGGGTGCCATACATTTTTACTGATTTGTTTGTATCTGGGTATTCTGTGTTGGAAATTCTCTTTCAGATTTTTTACATGCTTCTCTACTTTTATTGAATTTTAAATTTTTAATTATTTTGTGAGCTGAACATATCTCTCTCTCTCTCTCTCTTCTACCTTACAGTGTAGAGGATTCCACAAAGGATCACCATTGGGATTTCTCCTTCTGGTTCTTCTTTATGTGTTCTTTTAATCAGTTAAATTTGTGTGTGTGTGTGTGTGTGTGTGTGTGTGAGATTGACCCTCAGCACCCTAGCACAGTGAAGGGGCTGCCTTCTTAGCGCCTCTGTGCAGGTGCTTCCTCTGCTTCAGTTGCGCTGATTTTTGTGTTCCTTACTCCCTGAGACAAAGACTTTTGCTTCCTCAGGATCCACATCTGTTAGGGTTATACCACTCATGCTTGGTCCTCTGCAGAACTTAGCCACTGCCATAATGACAGTTTCTCCACCCCTCCTGCCCCCCGACCTGCCTCTTGAGATTTGCCTGGGTGTGAACAGCTATAGGCAAAGCACCTCGTTTGCCCCCAGCAGGGTGGGGTGGGGGAGCCAGACATCCCACTATGCCAGTGGAGTAGACTGTACAGCCAGTGACTCAATGGTAAGAGTTGGGTGGCAGTAAATAACCTGACTCACCAAAGGGACCAATGGCTACAGGAAGATGACCCCCTTTAGGTGGGGTGATGGTCCCCCTCAGTGATGGAAATGTCACTGGAAACCATCATATTGGGCCCAATAGCAAAATGAGTGGAGGAGGAACCACTATTATGATTCCCAATGGTCATGTAGGCAGTAGAGGCCATGCCAGATGGACTGGCTGTGAAGGCGTACCATGTCCATATCCTCAAGGCTGCAGCAGTCCATTGCAGTCATGGTGTCAAATCCTGCATGTCTCATTTCATACGTGCTACAGGATATGGCTCCATGACCATAGTGTGTGGGTCACTTCATGGTAAGTTGGGATCCACCTTAAACAAATTCATGCCAATGGCATTTCCCCTTTTTTTACACATCCATCAACTGTGAAAATAATCTTCAGGGAAAATATATATACTTGGACACGGGTAGCAGCCTCCACCACCTATTTGTGAGCTGCTTTGAGGCTGCAAACCAGGAGGAAGACAACACAGAAAACAAGCAAACAACTGGTCATAGCCTACATAATCACAAAATCAATCTAACAGAAGGTAACTTCACACTTAATCCATTACAAGGACGGACAATGGTCTCCTTCATGTGTACTCCCTGGAAGACGAAAAATACTTCCCTCTGTATTTTTCCACGCACCACCAATATTTACTGGACTAATAAAAAGTGTTATCTTGTACTCATATATGAATTTCTTTCACTTTGGTTGTATCTTCCCATCTGGTATATGTTCACTGTATAGGAGATATCTACATGATGAGCCTGATTGTCTTGTTAACATGGATGCTCAGTGCAATATGAATTATATATCACTGGAAGACTGTAGATCAGGCCACTGAAAAGATGACACACATGGTGATGGAATGATGTTCTTGATCCCCTTTGTTTGTAGTGAAGCAGAGAAAGTAAGTGGAGATAAGATTTTGAAACTAACTATGAAAGAAAACCACAGAGCTTATAAACTTTCACAGCTTAATATCACAGAATCAATGCATTTTCAAAAATGAGATAATGTAGGAAATTAATTTAATTTAATTTTTCACTTGTATGCCGCCCAATCAGGGAACCTGACTCAGGGCGGCTCACATGATAATTAAACAATATACACCGTAAATACACAGTAATACAATATACAAAATTCAATCTACAAAAACAGCATATAATAATATGCAACAACACAATACTATAACCGCCTCTCCACTCTGGCCACAGGCAAATTCCAAGGGTGGTGGCGGCAAGGTCCTGCCGCCATAATGGCATTTTCAATCCCAGAGAGGGATGGGCCCAGGAGCGCCAGCAGGTGGAGGGGGTCCTGACACCCATGGCTGGAGGGCCTCTTTGCCCCAGCTGAGGCCAGAGTCAGGGGGGCAGCGAGTCCTGCTGCCCGCTGCTGCAGCGGCCTTTTCAAGCCCAGCTGGGGCAGGCCCCAGGTGGAGCGGACCTAGTACCAATTACTACCTATATGTAATTGATAATAATTTCAGCTATGACATTATAACTAATTTTAACATACATCTTGAAAGGTCAAGTTCAGTGTGGAGAACTGTTCTAGGAACCTTTTGGAGTATTCTCAGATATAACATGGAAGCAATGAATATTGTATTGTTGGGAGTACATATGCCATCAAGCCTTACCCAATGTATACCTACCCTAATAGGTTTTTCAAGATACCTGTATGTATATGAGAATGATTTTACCAGTGTTACCTGCCAGTGAACATCTATAACTAAAAGAGGATTTGAAACCAGATATCCTCATTTCTAGTCCATCACTTTGTTTACTATATCAGACTGGCTTTTGTACACAACACATATATTTGTTTTTTTTTAATACTGTCAAGTGTTGATAAACCTTTAGCGGTCTCTTTTCTCAAATTATATCAAAGCTTGGTAGTACAGAAACCTTAGAAAAATCTCAGTTTGTGTAGAACTGAGGTCAACAGAAATCATATAGCAGGTAGTTCCCTTTTAAACTGTATTAAATAGTGGCCACATTAAAAAGATGTTCTCTTGAAGCTTTGTTTTTTAAGAGAACTACAAAGAAAATCAGGGATGTAGGGAAAGATATATTATTTCAGTGTTACCTTAAATACATAAAGATTTAATCTTATCATATTACACTTGGCTAATCTTAAATAAGATAAAGATCACAAACAAGTAATGCACAGTTAGTTGTTACATATTCTTCCCATTACAGTTGACAAGTTCATTAATCACACAGCGTATTTTACTATTAAGAGCTGTAAGGGAGATCAAATCCTCAGTAATTTTTCTTTTCTTTCATTTGATAAGTGTGTTGTATTACTATGCAGATAAAATATTGTGCCAGTCGTAAACAATCCCAGGAGTTTTACACTTCTTCAATTTGAAAATTCATTCTGATTTGCAAAGTTAAATTCCAGAAGAAATGCATCATTTCCTTGACCATTAGATTAAGTAAAATGCATATCTTGGGACACTCACAGAAAAGGCCATCCAAAATGAAGTGCCTGTGGATATTACCATGGTTTAGGTAACAGAATTATTACTTGCTACATATTGAAAACATTAGCAATGAATGCTCCTATTCATAACACTGCACTGATTCATAATTAAGACAGCATGAAAATTGAAGAGAAATCTGACATACAGTATTCTGGAATATGATCATGGTATATGTGTCATATGGTACAGTTATCATGAATTGTTTGTCAGTAAAGAGAAAAGCTAATCAGAATTGGGAATTAATAATCCAGTGATTCTGAAATTTCAAAACTGATGTTCCTATGTAAAATACTTTACATTCCTGCCAAAAGGAAGGGATAAAAATATTAATTTTAGACTCACTTCTGCCAGAATATTTTTCCCAGGTAGAAGAATGTCTGGTACAGCTTTTATATTTAAAAAATCATATTCAAACCATTTGACAGTTCTTCAAGTTTTTATTCCCCCAGAAGGGAATTTGTGCTCTGTTTGGAAGCCACTGGTGTTCAGCTGTGTGATTTAATCCTTATGGTTGCCTTAGGTTTCTTTTCTTTCCTTTGTTTAAATGCAAAACCCACTTTTTAATCAGTTTCTGGACTAAGTCTGTGTATATTCAAATAACAGATCCAGTTAAAACATCATTTGAAATATATCATATATCACTAAACATGATTGAAACAACTTGGGTGGGTATCTAAATTCGCTGATAGAATTAACAGAGAATGGCTAGAATGAAAATCCTATTGTTCAGAAGACAAAAGGATAAGCTTCAGTCTTTGCCAGTTCTTACAACTAGTTCAAGAAAAAGAAAAGGGGAAAGGGCTGCAACTTCATTGTACAGTACTTGGTAGCACTGTTGCTTGTGGGCCTTTTCTTGTAAGAACAATACCTGTATCTATGTTGTAAGTTTTCCTTTTTGGTTCCATACAGATTTTTTTATACATGCACAAAGCTTAGTGTGGATATATTTTAATTCTGACTCTTTTATCCTCAAGTTTTGTTATCCTCCCACACATGGAAAACAATGATAGTGAAGGAGAGATCCTCTTCTATGTGTGGACACAGTCCCCATGAGCCAGGATACTGATTTTATGAATATCAGAAACTCTCTCTGTATAGACCAGTGTTTCCCAACTTTTGGTTTTTGGATTTTCTCAGAACCCCAAATCAATTCCCCAAAGCACTGATCAGCCAATGTATTGATTTAGGTTTCTGGGAATTGAAGCCCCCTCTGTGTGGCATTTGCCGCCACGTTTGGAACCACTGGTATAGACCCATTGTCCACTACATATTGCAGATCGAAGGATGACCCAGAACACTTCCATCTGCCAGTTCAATTGATAGAAACATCTATTTTTATATGCTCCTGCAAGATGCAACCCACATTCTTGTCAACAGTGTTCAAAAAGTTTTAAACAGAAAAATTCCTGGAGGAGTTTCTCTCTCTCCCTTTCCCTCTTCCACCAGTACCCATAATACTTTTATAGAATAGAGAAGGGCAAGTCACTTCCTCATGAGATTATCCTCTAAAATTGAGCAACCAGTTAATAAGAGAGTAAGGAAGTCAGAAGACACAGAGAAGGGACATGCAATTATTTCAGTTATGCATGCTTATATTTTGTTACAATCTATTTTGCTTTGCATTTGTGTTTTGCTTTTCTTCAGTTTCAGTGAACTGAAGAGAATGACACTAAACTATAATGAAAGATTGCCCCAGTAAATTTATTTTCATTTTTTATCTTGGAGTGTATCTTTAGAGTTGACCTCTAAAATTAAATAGACCAAATGCATCATTGTGGAGGATCAAAAGCTGAGGTAAATATTGTTACAATGTATTGATAATATAAAAATAAGAAAGTAATATGAAAGTCTGGCTTATACGCAACAGTAAGTGTGTGGTAACAAGTCAGGTTGTTGTTGTTGTTGTTGTTGTTGTTGTTGTTGTTGTTGTTGTTGTTGTTGTTGTTGTTGTTGTTGTTGTTGTTGTTGTTGTTGTTGTTGTTGTTGTTGTTGTTGTTAGCATTATTATTAGCATTAAAATTCAGACAAAGAGTGGAATTAACAAAATGTTCACATAGCTGACCGTAACCTATATAACCATAGCTGACCATAGCTTATACAACACAATATCAGAATGTGCTCAACATCACACAATTATTATTATTATTAAAGGCAGAAACTAAAAATTAGCCAGCATAGGAGGACTATGAACAATCTTCTCCAGGATTTAGAGAATATTTTTTACAATATTGATGGTTTACTGGTTGTTTATCATTTTATGTAGAATACAAGGTCATCATATATAGTGGTAGTCGGTTAACGTAATCAATGCATTCTCCGGGATGTTTCTTACAGTGAAAATCACTTTAACTGAATTTCCCCTAGGAATGCACTGAAGATCAGAATACATTAATCAAAATGCTGTTTCCCATAGGAATGCACTGAAAACCAATTAATCTGTTCCGAGAGAAAATATCTGTAAATCGAGCCACTATTTTCTATGGATTTCCTTTTGTTATGCAATGTTTATGTTAACCAAGCTGTTTGTTAAACAATGTTCCAACGTATAACATCCCTATAGCTGCTAGCATAGTGTAATATGGCTGAATAAATTAACAAAGTCTTTTTTTAGTACAACATCTTCCCTTTGAGCTTTATGTTATACAAATATTTGCTAATGACTACATATTTGAACACTAACAGGATGTTAAAATGGTTGTTCAGTCCTCCTTTGGAATACCAGAAAAGTGGGCATAGCTACCTGCTATTTCTCCTGCTTTTGAAAACAAGTGAGTTTATTCATTTTTTTGTGGTTTCCTACTATTATGTCATCAGAAATAACTTCTTCTTTTGGAATTTTTTTTAGTGTAATAAGTATTGAGATTCTTTGCTCAGCGATTGTAATGACTTTAGGAGAAAAACTTTCAAATATGAAAAATTAATGAAGCGGAAACTTTCAACATGAAAGGGAGAAAGAGAGAAGAACCAGAAGATAATTTTGTTGAGTGTTTCTGCTGCCGTGTGTATATTCATATTTATACACTATTTTTTCTATCACAGCAGACTGAGATATTTTCAAACAGGGGCAGTAGAGGGTTCAATTAAATCTAGCTGGAGCCTGGCCAGTACTATCAGAAAACTCTCTTAAGGTATGACATTAGGCAGTGGTGGGATGTCAAAAATTTTACTACCCCACCGTGATGTCATCACAGTATGGGCGGAGCTAATGTCATGATGTCGTGATGTCATGGGTGAGGAAAAGAAAAAATAATAAAAATAGAAATAAGCACCCACACCCCTCAACCCACCCACAACACAAACCCGTAAATAAATAAAATAAAAATTAAATTAAAATACACCCACCCACCCCAAACATAAATCAACCCACCCACCCCAAACACAAACCTGTCACTTATCTGTTAGTATAAGTGCTTGGGCAACACCATGTTGCAACCTGGATATGGTCATCGTACCAGTTCTCTAGGATAATATGCCTTAATGTAAATGTAAAACAGCTGTACCTCCTTAAGGGTTCTCCAATTGGAACAGCAGTTGAAACAGCACAGCTGTAGCTTATTGATGAGGTAACTCCAAGACTTTTCTTAAAAACCCCAAGCCAGGCTGCCAGGCCCGCTGGCTGCCAGGCCTTTTTAGGAAGTGTAGTAGTGCGTCAATATAGGTAATGGTATTAAATACACATTAAAATACACACAGACACACCACATCCAAAGGTGAGTCACTTACCCTGGGGAGCAGGCTGTAGGGAGCTTCAGAATAGCAGCTTCTCTTCCTCCTCCCTGCTTGGGAGGACAGCAAGGAGGCCGTGCATACACGCCAAGCACTGTACTCGTGCATGCACACTAAGTGCTTGGTGCTCATGCGCAGTGGGGGAACCAGTGTAAAGGTAAGCCCCGAAGGTGGTTTCCCCAAAAAAGCTGCTACCAGTTCTCCGGGACACTGGGAAAAGTTACTACCGGTTCTGGAGAACTGGTAAGAACCTGTTACATCCCATCACTGACGTTAGGATCAGGTCACACTTTAAGGCAAATGAGCATTTCCTTCTCTTACACAAACAAAGAAATTAGCCTTGTGATCAATATTCAAGTTATTAAAAATGCAGCAAATGCAGGAGGAAGGTGATACCTTTATCGGATCACTCAAAAAAAATGTTGTGTGAGCTTTCAAGGTCCAAAACTTCTTCATCAGGCAGGCATAATGAAAGTTCGTGGCACGATGTTGTTCTACCAGGCTCTCTTCTTAGAAATGCATGTTGAACAAACAGTAAAAGGCTTTATGGCATTACCATTATTTCCACACCCACAGAAAGCTGGGTGTTCGATCCCACTCCAGTAAAGACATTGCCTTCCTCCTGTATTTGCTTCATTTTTTTATAACTTCTCTTACATAGTTATGCCCACAAATCTTTCACACCTATTTGGCTGAGACATCAGAGATGCAAATAAAGAAATCCTATCTCCTGGTTGATTAATTGCTAAACGAAAAGAGGTTAATTTTCTCAAAACAGATTTATTCCTACCTTGGAATAATCAGAGTTTTTTCCTCTGGAGGGAACACTGCTTCTAGATGTGAAATTTGTGTCTTATCTACTATGTTCCTTTTTAAAAAGTAGATGGGGCGGTCACAACTTTCCTAAACTCACATTATTCTGGGGTTGGAAGTACTGCATCTGAATTGTCCACCTTTTCTATGATTGCCTAACCACAGACTACTCAGAGATGGATTCCAGTTGCTGCTTCTGGGGACATTAAATTCACTGAAATTCTCTTGTCAATTGAATGATTTTTGAAATCAATTTTATTTCCACCACATTTAATGAGAATGGTCATAAAATATGGGGGAAAAATTCAGCAGAGAACTGCCACAAAAGCCCTACTCTGGGGCACTTTTAACATGTGGTGCCTTATGTATAGCAGCCAATGGAATGGTTAAGCTGAGTATTTCATTTTCATGGATTGGCTATAAAGGGCAGAAATGCCATTTTGAATGATGTGGTCAAGGACTGTACATGTGTAGGGGAGCAATGCTCACAGCTAGAGAAGGCTAAAATATTGTTTGTGGTTGCATGAGATCAATAGACAGACAAAAAAGGAAATGAATATGTACAATGAAAAATGAAAATATTTTGGCAGCTCTACTGAGTCAAAGTAATTGAAGGATGGAGGGCCTTTGCCGGTTTCATTATATGCTTTCCTAGCATCAATTGTATGTTTTGGTAACTTTTTTCTTAGTCAAAATAATTGAAGGCCTGGGAACCTTTGCTGGTTCATTATACAAATTCCCAAACATCTTGGTAACTTTTTTCTGTTAAGGCCTGATTCCCTCCTTGGTAGGTTGTTGAGGGCTACCCCATCTGTTCACAAGCCAGTTATATTTGTCACAGGATCAGAGCAGAAATTAGGGGGAAATACACTTTTACTCATTTACCTTCTGTCCTTTCTGTGTTATCTCTTCTGTTATGTTGACAGGTGTCAAGTGCCGAGCTGTTATCTAGATTACTTTTCCCCCAACTACAGTACACTAGTTGCCACAATCTATGAGGTAAGCCAAAGGTTTGGTCCAAATTATCAGTCAAATTATTTTCAAAGAGCAGATAGAGCTGTAGTGTTGGCAAGCAGAAATGGGTAATGTTTAAAAGTCATCTGTATGATTGTTTCTGATTAATGTGTTGTCTAAATGCAGAAAATGTACAAGGAACCATTTCTAATGAGTTATCAGGGAATCCTTGAAACACTACCTCTACCAATCTTTTGAAACTTAGTCACATTTCTGTAGGAGAAATGGATCACACACAGTGATGGGCAGTCAAAAATTTTACTGCCACATGGGCGGAGCCAATGATGTGGGTGGAGCTAAAGTTTTTAAAAAACCCATAGAAATACAGTACAGGCTGGCTGGAGGTGCCTGACACCCCCAGCCAGCCCGATCTTAAAGCAGGGAGCCTGAGTAGGCTGCTGTTAGATCCGGAGATCCTTGCGCGGGAGTGAGGACACGGACGCCATTGAAGGTGAACCAAACAACACGTATGTTTATTGTGACCACTGGTAACAACATCAACAACGGCTGGGTCAGCAAGGGTTTAAATACCCTGCTTGACCCAGCCCACTGACCAATTGGAAGCAGCGATTTTCCCGCCGCTTAGACTTTTAAATATCCAACACCCCTTTCCCCCAGAATGCCTTAGTCCGCTATTTACATATATAATCGTTCAGGTGACGGGGGCGTGTCCGTACACGATCGGACCTGCGCAGTTCAGTCGGCGCTGGGGCATCGAGCAGAGCGGACCTGTCGCTCTCGCTCTGCCCCGGCTGGGCCGCTGGCGGTTCCGGGACACGACCGTCGGGCTCCGCGGTGACTGGGGGTGAGCCTGCTCCACACGGTAAGTTGACTGGTGGTGGTGCTGCGTAACTGGGGGTGTCTTCTGGTCGAACCGGGTCGGTGACCGGTTCGTCCATCGGGTGCATGTCTGGCTCAGCGCCGGTCTGCACTCCCTGGGGAAGGTTGCTATCCGTGTCGGGACTTGTTCGCCTCCTGAGTTGGTCGACATGGCGTTTCCATGTCCGACCATCAGCGAGGCGAACCGTGTAGGTGTAGGGACCCAGCATCTCGCTGACGGTTCCCTCTTCCCACGGTGGGCCGGGCGCATAGTTCCTGGCAAAGATTGGCGAGTCAATGGCTAGTGTCCTGCCCTGTGGTTGATCTCCCTTGAATTTGTCTGGGGAGTACCTGGGATGTAACCGATCGAGATGACAGCGGAGTCTCCTACCCATGAGCAACTCCGCGGGGGCCCTTCCTGTGGCAGCGCAGGGAAGGTTGTGTTGGGCCAACAAGAACGTGTCCACGCGTTCCTGCCAGTCCCCCGGACCTAGCCTTCCCAGGGCTTCCTTTGCGCTTCGTACGAACCTCTCTGCCTGCCCGTTCCCTTGTGCCCTGAACGGGGATGTGAGAGCGTGTCTGGTTCCCAGGGATGCCAGGTACTGCTCGAACTCTGTGGCCGTGAACTGAGGCCCGTTATCGGAGACGAGTGTGTCGGGGATGCCGTGCGTGGCAAAGATTTGTCTGAGTTGCCTGATTATTGTTCTAGCTGTGGTGCTACTCAAGAGTCGGACTTCCAACCATTTTGAGTACGCATCCACGACAATCAGGAACGTTTGGCCATGGAATGGGCCGGTGAGGTCAATGTGAATCCTCTGCCATGGGCCCGAGGGTTGTTCCCATTCCCTGATCGGGGCTGCCGGGGGATTGGGCCGTGATGATTGGCAAGGTGTACATTTGGCCACCCATGACTCTATGTCTTTGTCAATGCCAGGCCACCACACGTAACTTCGGGCCAATCCTTTCATTTTTACTATTCCCGGGTGGCTGGCGTGCAGAGTGTCTAAGACCTTGGGACGGAGTTTCCTGGGAATCACTACCCGGTCCCCCCACAGCAAGCAACCCCCCACGTAACACATCTCGTTCCTTTTGTCGTGAAATACCTTGAATTCCCCTTCCCCCTTGTCCGGCCAACCCCGGCGAACCCAGCTGGACACAGTCCGGAGGTCGGCGTCTCTCGCCGTTTCCCTGGCAACCTCGGCCGAAGTAGTGGGGGAAGAATCCAGGACGTCTAGGGCAAGAACCGATGCCTCCCCCTTTTCCGCGCCTTCCTGGGTCGGAAGGGGGCATCTGCTTAAGGCGTCAGCGTTGCCCATGTGTTTCCCGGGGCGGTAGACCAAGGTGTATGAGTACCCCGACAGGAAAAGGGCCCAACGTTGCATCCGGGGAGACAAGGCAGAGGGTGTAGGCCGGTCACCAGCCAGAAGTCCCAACAAGGGTTTATGATCAGTCACGAGTTCAAAGTCCCGGCCATATAAGTAATCATGGAATTTCCTTACCCCTGCCACTGCCGCCAGCGCCTCCTTATCGATCTGGCCGTAGTTTCTTTCGGTCAGCGACATGGTCCTGGAATAATAGGCGATGGGCGCCTCGAGGCCGTTGGGTAGACGGTGGGCCAGGACCGCGCCGACGCCGTAGGGAGACGCGTCGCAGGCGAGGACCAGTGGCAGGGTCGCGTTGTACTGTATCAGGAAACTGTCCTGGGAGAGGAGATTTTTTACAGTGGCGAAGGCCGACTTTTGTTCGGGACCCCACACCCACTCTGCCCTTGCCGCTAACAGTCTGTGTAGGGGTTCAGCCGCCGTGGCCTTCCCTTTCAGGAAGGCCGCGTAGAAATTCAGGAGACCCAGGAACGCCTGCAGCTCCTGCTTGTTTTTTGGGGCCGGGGCGTTCCGGATTGCCTCTACCTTCCCCTTTGTCGGGTGGATGCCCTTGGCGTCAATGCGGAATCCCAAGAAATCCATGGAGGGGACCCCCAGCAGGCACTTGTCCTTTTTTACCTTGAGCCCAGCGGCTCTGAATTTAGCCAGGACAGCGGCGACCCTGTCCTTTAGCTGTCCGGGATCCCCTGCAATTATCAGTACGTCGTCAAAATATGGGACCACCCCCGGGAGTCCTTGGAGGAGCCGTTCCATCGTGCTCTGAAACAGTCCCGGAGCTATGCTGACCCCAAACTGCAGCCTCGTGCACTTGAATGCCCCCCGGTGTGTGACAATGGTTTGGGCTTCGGCCGTGGCGTCGTCCACCGGGAGTTGTTGGTAGGCTTGAGCCAGGTCTAGCTTGGCAAAGATCTTGCCAGGGCCCAGCGAATGGAGTAAGTGGTCTATGACGGGAACCGGGTATGCGCTCGGCTCTAGTGCCTTGTTGATCGTGCATTTGTAGTCTGCACAGATGCGCACTGACCCGTCCGGCTTGATGGGGGTCACTATGGGGGTCTCCCACCTAGCATGGTCCACGGGAACGAGGATTCCTTGGGCCACCAGTTTGTCGAGTTCCTTCTCGACCCTGGGTTTAAGTGCCAGCGGAACTCTCCGAGCCTTGAGTCTAATAGGGGCGACGCTTGGGTTGAGCGCAAAAGAAATAGGGGACCCCACATACCTGCCTAAGCCGTCCCCGAAAACGTCCTGGAATTCGGTCATCAGGTCGTTTCTCAGCGAGGCGTCTCCGGGCTGGTCAGTCGCGGTGTTGTGGATGCCGGCGATGGACAGTCCCAGGGCGGGGAACCAGTTTGTGCCTAGCAGCGTTGGAATGTTGCCGTGGACGATGGTCAGTGGGAGGCGTTCTTCCCTTGGTCCGTACTTAACTTGGACCCACTTCTGCCCTGCGACGGAGAGGAATCTGCCCTGGCAGTCCTTGATCCGGATCCGCTGAGTCTGGAGGTCCGCTACCTTCAGAGACGGGAATGCCTTCTTCATCCACCGCCACGGGATGATGGATATGGCGGCCCCAGAGTCGACCTCCATGGGACACTCAGCCCCGTCGATCGTGACTGTGGTGTGGTACTTTCCTCCTTTCTGTGTGGCGGTGTGGCTTATTGTTAGCGTGTGCGTCTCGGCATCTTCGAATTTGCCGCTGTTTCGTCCTTGGCGCCTCTGATTCGCCCTCTGGTTGGCGGCCATCTTGCCCGGCGGGAACTTTTGAATGTGCCGGTCAGCTTGGCTCTCCGCTTGCCTGGCCCGGCAGACCTTTCCAATGTGTCCCCTCTTTTCGCAATAGCGGCAGATGGCGTCCCTGAAACGGCAATGTGCCCGCTGGTGTGGCCCTCCGCAGCTAGCGCAGCGCTGACCGCTCCTGCCCGAGTTTCCCCCGTCAGTCGCACACACCTCCGCTTCTTCATCTTCGTCCTCATCGGAAACGACATCTTGATGGTGAGTGGAGGCTTGGCGGGGCGCCGACGGGGGCCGGTTGAAGGAGGCTGTTGTTGTCGTCGAGAGTTCGAAAGCTCTGGCTTCCTCGATGGCCGCGGCCAGGGTCAGGTCTCTCCGGGCCAATAGTCTCTTGCGGAGTTTGTTGTCGCGGACTCCCCTGATGAGCTGCTCGATTAGGGAGTCCTCGAGAAATGCCCCGAATACCGCCGGAACGGCTGCTGCCCTTAGGGCGGCCACGTACTCGCCGATGGTTTCCCTCGACATCTGGAATCGGTCCCGGAACTGAAGTCTGAACACAAATCTCGAGGGCTCCGGCGCGTAGTGATTCTTGAGGGCCAGCTGTAGTGCTTCCCACGGGACGTCCAGAATTGGCGTGGGGTCCACCAGAGACTGGGCCACTTCGTAAACTTTGGGCCCGCAATGGGTCAGGAAGAACGCTTTCTTCCGCTCCGGTGCGATCTCTCCCAGCTCTGCAGCCAGGAGGGAGAATTCAAACCGGTCCATATAGCTCTTCCATCTCTCGTCCTTCGGCTGGAAGGGTGCCGGAGGGACGTAAGTAGCCATGGCGAGGTGGCTTCGAGAGTGGTGGCTCTGGCGTGTGTTGGTTCTGGTCCGTTCCTCAGGATCCCATCCTCGTCGCCAGTGTTAGATCCGGAGATCCTTGCGCGGGAGTGAGGACACGGACGCCATTGAAGGTGAACCAAACAACACGTATGTTTATTGTGACCACTGGTAACAACAACAACAACGGCTGGGTCAGCAAGGGTTTAAATACCCTGCTTGACCCAGCCCACTGACCAATTGGAAGCAGCGATTTTCCCGCCGCTTAGACTTTTAAATATCCAACAGCTGCCTCCTTTAAGATTGGGCTGGCTGGGGGTATCAGGTTGAGTACTGGAGGTGTGCATGCATCAATTGGTATTTTAACTCATGCACACTCACCAGCAGCCATTTTGGGTTGCAGAGTCAGGCAGCCGATGAGGCAACTGAACCGGTCACCTAAAAAAAAGGTTACCACCCTGGGTGGTCTCCCGGGAAGGTTACTACCCACCCAGGAGACCACCCAGGATTGTTACCACCAGTTCTACAGAACTGGGGTGAACCAGCCCATACCCACCACTGATCACACATCTGCCAGGCTTTCTTTACCCTCTGCTCTTATGCCCAAGGCTCCTGAAATGGCCTTGTCGCCTGGGCCTTTGAGTTCCTCCTCTGCTCTAGCTTCCTCTGTTTGCAAGATATCATCTTCCTTGTCTGAAGATGACTCAGGAAAAAAAAGTGGGTGGGCGGGCATGGCATAATCTTCTCCCCTTTCCCACCTAGCAGGCAGTGAAAGGTAAGAAAGCATAGTCATGTGTTCAGAAATCTCAACTGATCATTAGCAAAGAACTTTTGTCATCAGTGTGGGCTACATGAGATCACATTTAGATAGGGGGAAGGACATAGTTTCAGAGAAAATTCTTCTGCTGTCTTATCTATTACTAATGATATGCAGTAATACTCCGGTTAGCGCTTGCACCGCACAATGTTTGCACCGCACTGGATAACGAAGGGGAATTTGAGGCAAACATTTGCATCACACATTATTAAGATAACATTGTGTGATGCAAAAGTTTACCTCAAATTCCCCTTCATTGATCTCTGCCCCAAATCCCACAGGGCTAGAGACTAGCCCTGCGGGCTTTGGGGCAGAGATCTATGGAGGGCTCAGACCACCATGGGCCTCATTAATGAGATGCATGGGCCTAATTAGGCTCACAGGTCATAGTTTGGGCGTTCCTGCTCTAATGGTACACTACATACATTATCCTGGACTGTGAACTACTTAGGTTTGGCTGATAAGTTTCAACCAGGAAAAAGTTTTGTCTCTTGGTGAAGAGAGATGGGAAAATCCAGAGGAGATTTCCCAGGACCCTAAGCCCAAGCACTCTGAAGCAGCAAAAGTGGTGAGTGGTTTCATGGCCCTTTTCTAGTTGAATTCTATGGATTAACTCATAATGGCTATTCTTGTCAGTATAGATCAAAAATGGATATAGCAAAGGGGATGCAGACAGCTACTGCAAAAGTTTTTTTAAAAACAAATAAAACCAGCAGCTTGGTTGGTGATCAGATAGTTTGATGCATGAAGCAGTAAATCCAAATGGCATGTCCCATCTTCTGATGCATATATCTATCGATATGTATACATACCTAACACAATCAAAATTTTAATAACTTTTGCCCTTTAAATACATCTGAAAATCTGCCAGTCATTCTGGCCCATGGTTGTTCTGTCTATTGTAGTAAAACAAGTAATTACTTTATCATCTCAATTTTTTTTACATTTATTTCATTATTCATTTGTGTTATGAAATCTGTTATTGATTTTCTCTGTCTAATTCTTCGCCTTCTCCCTTCCATGCAAAAAGATAGTCTGCTTTACGAACTTCTTGAAGACTTTTCTTTTCCTACTACTTTTATCTCTATGCATATTCATTTTTAAAAATTCTTTGCTCTTTATCACTCACCAGTACAAACCTGATCATTCTAATAACTTCTAACAGATGAATTTTTTGTTTTTGTTTTTAGCTGAGATCTCAGGTGCTTAAAACATATTTAAGTAATTCCAGAATCAGGGCCAATACAAGCGATACATGAGAAAGCAAACATCTGAAGTTTTCATTTCCTGTCCCTAATTCATTTTTGCTTTTCCAAAGAGAGGGAATGGTTTTCTTTGCCATGTTTCATTTCACTACCTACTGAATTTTATTTTTGTAAAAGAACTTATACAAGTTTCTTAAAAGACAGGCTGCATCCTATGAGATACAACAGTTACAATTTTGGCTTCTGAAGATACTCTGAAACACAGAAATATAGTACCCATAATAAATGACTTGAAAATCATCTGGAATTCATTGGCATACTGAGAACCAAATTAAACCTCACAGGCCCACTAAGTCAGGCAGACTGTTTGATTTTCTATTTATAATCTGTGACTTTATGTTTTAAAAAGTTATTCTATTTGTTTTGCTTTCTTGCCCAGTTTAAATGAATGTCCTTTTTTTCTTTACTTTCAAATCCCTGTAATATAGCATCAAGAAATATGGTTTATATATGGCATTTTAGACTGTGGTTTCCTGCTCTGCCAAAATTTTGGTTAGACAATATGCACGCGTAATTTCTGCCCATACATATATTTGCTACTATGCTATTTGCTGGTTACTTTGATTGATCAAAGCGTCTAAAGGCAGCCAGCTTCATTCTGTTCTCATTTTATTTATTCTGTTGGATGAGTTATAACATATATAAAAGTGTCAGAACATTGAGACACATAGATAAAAGCTGGTATATAAATGCTAAAATCCAGTTGAGTAAACTTATGCTGGGCATGTCTGGTGACATCACCATCTGCTGTCTTTTATTGCTAACTAAAAATTTCCGATTCCACTCCCAGATTCCAAGGATCACAATGCATAACTTTCATCCTAGGCAAACCTTTGGGGGTCATTGGATGGGTAGGGGAATCATTAAAGTCTGAAAATAGCAGCAACAGGGACAAGATCTGCTGGCAGCGATTTTCAGATTTTAATGACACATACAGCCAAACCTCATGTAAAGAGCGCCTTGCTTAAAGAGTAATTGGCTTAAAGAGCAGAATTTTCTCTGAATGGTTGCTTCACTTAACAAATAAAACTAACCAAAAATTCGCTTAACAAATAAATCAGGGTTCACAATCCCCCCCCCCAACCAGAAGTCACAATTGGTCGCTTACAATGGTGTTTCGCTTAAAGAGCAAACTCGCTTAAAGAGCAAGCCTGTGGAACACATTATGCTCTTTAAGCGAGGTACCAATGTACTCTCATCTGGATCTCCCTCCAATATTCCCTAGGATGACAGAATCCTAAGGGAGCTTTGGAATTTGGTGTGGATTGTAAACTTTTATTGGCCTCTTAGGTTCCAACTGAGCACCACTAGGACTGTGCACAGCAGAAACTTTCTTCTTTGCTTCATTTTGAGTTATTTCAGGAGGTGCCTCTTTCATGCATGTCTTTTGTACAGAATTCCTTTTGTCAAACATGAAAAGGACCAGCCCGTTCAGCTTCTTTCATTTTGTTTTTCTCTGTTAGTGTTCTTTCTGGCACTTATCCAAAAGTCCTAATAAACATTTGATCTACCCTTTTCCAATACAGGGGTTTTTCCCCTTAGGCAAAGCTAGGTCCTCTGGCAAGACAGTTGCCCCATGGATAACTGTCAAAAACAAAAACATCCCCCCAAACATAACCAAAAGCCCAACCAAACACAGATACAGGGAAGCACTGGCTAAATCATTACTGAGTCTCTCATTCTCTCAATTTTTCATCCCTACCACTGTACCCTTCCACATCTGGTTCCTTCTAACATGAGCAATGGTGGCAACAGCAGACCATCTCCAGCCACTGACTGTTTCTGATCATTCTTATCAGGCTCTGTTCAAGAGAGAGAAAGAATGGGAGTGGCACAAAAGGAAGGAGATGGGATTGGAAGAACATGTCATGAGTGAAAGTATAAAGCCCTGGGAAGAGAATGCTGATATTGCATCCTCACATTTTGCCTTTTTGAGCCAGCAAACTGACAACCGTACCAGTTCATCTTCCTTAGTGACACAACAAACCTATCAAATTAAAAAAGAGGGGGGAGGGGAAGGGGGAAGCTTCTGCTTTTCTGTCTTTGATAACTTCATCCAAAAATATCTTGCTGGTTCTTCAGTTGAATGGGTTATTAGGCTATTCATGAGAATAGCTTAAAAAACTACACAGTGCTCTCAGCATTAAGATGAGCCCTTGTGGTGCAATGTTTAAACTACAGCCAAAACTCTGGTCATGATCTGAGTTCAACCCAGATGGGTTCAAGGTTGACTCAGCCTTTCATTACTCTGAGGTTGGTAAAATGAGCACCCAGCATGTTGGGGGCAAAATGATAATTGCCTTGAGGAATGCCCAGAGATTTCTCTATACATTATAGGGTGGTATATGAGTGTAATTGCTATTGCTGTTAAGTACATTTAAGGCAAGGTAAAACAAAATGCAGTCCTGGGATTACAGTTACTGTAAGACTGTTTTTGTAACACCACAAACTCCAGCCCCATCAGTCTCCCCTCACTTCCATGCCAAAATCCCCCTGTTCATTAAAAAAAATATGATGTTCAGGACTCGTCCATGTACTGTATCTATTGCAATATTTAATACTGAGGATTATCCAGCTTTTGAAATTAGTGGACTTGTGGCCATTTTGTTTTTATTTCTTGAGGGAATTGCATTTTGGACAGTGGGGTACCCTCTAAAGGACCCCAGAGACAAAAAAAATTGAACCTGGACTCATCAAACATTTCCATGGCTACTCAAAGCCTTTTTATTTCTTGCCAAGTCTAATGGCTAAAGAAAACATGGCTGTAAGTAATGAAATAATTTGCCTACAGGAATAATGACAGACTATTAATGATTTCATATCTGCTTGGATGAGATGAAAAAGCAGAATGGACCTTTCTAACCGTACAGTATAATATTTTCTTTCTTTCTTTCTTTCTTTCTTTCTTTCTTTCTTTCTTTCTTTCTTTCTTTCTTTCTTTCTTTCTTTCTTTCTTTCTTTCTTTCTTTCTTTCTTTCTTTCTTTCTTTCTTTCTTTCCTTCCTTCCTTCCTTCCTTCCTTCCTTCCTTCTTATAACCCCCTAACATAAACAGCACTACGGATGTATAATTCATTTCCTGAGGTTTTTCAAGTTCTAGAAGCAGCATTACTCATAAATGATTCTGAGATACAGCTGTACCTCGCTTAAAGAGCATAATGCATTCCACAGGATTGCTCTTTAAGCGAGTTTGCTCTTTAAGTGAAACACCATTGTAAGTGACCATTTGTGGGGGGGGATTGTGAACCCTGATTTATTTGTTAAGCGAGTTTTTGGTTAGTTTTATTTGTTAAGCGAAGCAACCATTCAGAGAAAATTCTGCTTTTTAAGCGAGTTACTCTTTAAGCGAAACGCTCTTTATGCAAGGTTTGACTGTACTTAAAATGAAATTCCAAAAAGGAGAGCAAAGACTATAACTCTTTGAAAAAATGAGTAGTTTCAATTCCATCTCTATGACAGGGCTGGTACCAATTTACATACCACTTGTAATATTAAAATTACTGTAGTTAAATAAATCATTCCCTGAACTTTTACATTTTTAATTACCTTTTACTGCACTTGTGCTTTTGTTTACAGTTCACTAATAAAACATTTATTTTATCTCACAAATATAACAGGAATTTTGTATTTTAATCAGATTTTACCCATAATCTTCTCTCCCTGTTTTTAGCATTCTTTTATGACCCAATACACCCCAGGATCTTGTTTTGTAGAAGCCTCATTATTTTTTAATGCACAGCTATTTATTAGTGTATTGTGTATCTAACAGGCTATGCATCCCCACGAACTGATGAATACATTTACATTCATTTGAATTACTTTATCTGTTAATCTCACATTCTCTGGTGGTACTGCCCCAAAAGTATGAGATCTGCATGGTTTTTAAATTGTGAGTAGTACGAAGAAAAAGTCAGCGATACAAAGTTTTTCTTAAATTTATATTTATTGATTCTCATTTTGATTATTAGCTGCAATTTTTTTAGCTCAGAAGTTGTATGCATATCATATGAGTTATCCATAGAAGCTTTATACACTTTACATTTTACATCTTATTGATGTAAAATGCAGTATCTTATAAAATCTTATTACAGTGGGACCTCGTAAAATGAATGTCTCCTATAGTGAAAAAATTGCATAACAAAAAGAAATTGAAAAACATGGCACCTTGCATAACGGAAATTTTGCTATGCATAAATAGTGCTCCCTATGGGAAAATGTCACAGAATGAACATTTTCAGTATGTGAATTGGTGTCCTTATGGTGAAAAGTAGCATAACAAAAATTTATATGGGAAAATTTGCTTAGCAATTTTTTTATTATACAAGTTTTTCCATAGGAATTTTCATTATACAATTTTTTTTCATATAACAAATAATAATAATAATCGCATAGCAAACAGCCTTGTGGAATAATTTTTTTCCTTTACAGGAGTTTCCACTGTATAAGATTTTATTTGGGATCCAGTTGCCATTTTTACTTCATATCTTAATTCATAATATTTTAACACCTAATATTTTTTTTAATTCAGTCCATTTAAGTATATACTTGAAGCAGTACAAATCTGATCTTTTTTGCTGCACTGAAAACGTTGAGGAAACCTGATAACTTCCTACCAAACTATCATGAAATGCATCTGGGAGACATGTTAAACAAGGCCAATGTAAGTAGAAGGTTGGTGCATTTGAACAGAACCACTTCAGAGCATAGGAGATCTCACCTCTGCAACTTGGTGAGCAAGAAAATGGCCTGATGGAAAGGAGGATAGGGTTTCTGTACTTTTACTAGCTGCTTAGAAGAAGACAGATCAGCATGTACATGTTATAATGCAAGTTATACCTGCTGAAATGTCCTCCTACTAAAGGTAAGGAGACCTGTATTTAAAACAACAACAACATCATCCTTTGAAGAAATATCTGACTCAAGAATATTCCTGGGTAATGCATGCAATAATGTGAGGTCCAGTGTTGTTGTGGAGATTCTGTGATTTTTCTCCAGAATGATAATATCATTTCCAAAATATCATGGTAACCAATGGGTTCTTATTGACTTGTCAACTGGATAATGTTTCAGTATTATTAGTGACAGATTAACACAGGGTAAGTGAGAAAATAAAGAAGATTCATGTTCATTTTTCATCATTCCTTTTATTATTTCTATCCCACTTCCCCCCATCCCAAAGAGGACTGGAGGCTAGTTGGTGGGGCATAGGTTTCTTTGTATTGAATTGAATTCCTATCTCATTCTAGCAATTCAGTCTCTAACATTGCTTTCTGAGATGGTTTGCATTCCTAAGTAAAGGGTAC
Organism: Furcifer pardalis; assembly: GCA_030440675.1. Classification (NCBI taxonomy): domain Eukaryota; kingdom Metazoa; phylum Chordata; class Lepidosauria; order Squamata; family Chamaeleonidae; genus Furcifer; species Furcifer pardalis. The sequence continues at coordinate 86,864,955 of CP126891.1, read as the reverse complement.
AGTCATTTTTCAGCCAGGTGAAGATTACTGAGAAAAACTCAAATGTTTTACAATGTAAAACTAAGTAGTCAGACACTGAATGGAACTGTAAGCTCAGAAGAGGTTGTTGTGTGTAGGATTGCATCAAGTCTTATAACCTGATTGTCAAATATGCATATTTACATTATTTTTCCAGTTGATGTGTTTGTTCAGATGATCGTATCATAGTTTAGAACACTTACTATTTTGACTCTAGGAATTACAATGAAAAAGTAACTTCTTGAAATTTTTGGTTGTGCTTAATTTTATAAGGATCCTTGAAAATGTCTCTTAAAGAGATATATCTCAAATCCCTTATAATCATTGTTTTTCCCTTTTCATACCATAATTAGCAAATAGGAATCAAACCCACCAGACAATTGGCAACTGTACTTTTTTGTTCATAAAAAGAAACCTGTAGTTGTTCATAGTTTGTAACTATCTATTCATTATTATTATAGAGTTTTTGTTCTGGGTCTTAGTAACTTTAGTTAAAAACTTTCTACTGTCCAAGGCTATTGGGATGATTAAATATCAAATTAGAAATTGTGTGCCAACATTCTTCAGCTAACTATGAATTATGGAAGAAGAAATTCTGTTTTGAAAAGGAACACATGGGATTCTTGATATATCGTGAATCAGAAAAGACAAGAGTTGAAAACAGATGAATGAATTATGTTTAATACATAATTTCTTTCAAATGTTGCAGAGCATTTAACATTATACTTAGTCCCAACATTCATATAGATAATTATCACAGTATAATGGTCAGACTGTGAGTTTTCAATGGTGGCATGGTCAAAAACCCATTGTGTCTCTTTCCTTTTGCAGGGGTAATTTTCCCTTCCTATTTCCTCTCTTTTTGATGATAGAAAATAATGCACTGATGACTTCACTGTTCTTAAAGTAAGCTATCACACTGTCCATAAAAGTTCCAATCCATTCAAATGCTGAAAACATCACAGAATACTTTCATGTGGTGTATATACACAATATATTTGGAAAAGCAAGAATGTAATTATATGAAATGAATCATCTCATTTTCTATGGAAGGAAAGCTGACAGAACAGATGTCTGCTGGGCCATAATTCAAGTGTCTGTGTGCTTATTTTCAAAGGCTTTGAGGACATGAGTTTCAAGGCACAATCTGTAAAGTATTGCTTGTCTCACCAACTATCGGTGACATTTCTACTTCTTCTATTATAACATTACTAGTATAATACTAAGGACAACATATAGAGGCAAGTGCCCGAAGGATTGTCATGTTAGTTTATAGCAGCAAAAAATGATAAAGAGGGATGTGGGACATGAATTAGTTTGTTATGCTGTTGGTTTTTGTGGCCATGGCAGATTGCTAACTACTTGAAGATCTCATTTGTACAAGCAACTTATTAAGACCTGACTCATGTGCTTCACAGGCTGCCTGATGTCCCTTCAGAGGCAATCAGATGGAAGTTCTTTTGTGTGGTGTGCTGCTGCATGTGCGTAATCACTTGTCATGCGCAGCCACAGCTGCCTTTGTGCTGATTTGCAGCAGGATGCTGAAAATGGGCAGCCCCATATGGTGTTTACATATAAGCTGGTTTCATGAATCAAATTCTCCATGAAAATAGCTTATTATAACTATAAATATGTCACTGTCAATAAACGAATGTGTCAAAGATTGTTGAAAGTGTACCACCTCACCCAACAATGATCAAGTGGCTATGCTATACATCAGAGGAATAAGCAAAGCCTAACACAAATAGTTTGTCTCTGTAACCTCTCTTCTATGACCATCTCCATTGCTTATGTTCTCTGCTACAATCTTCTGCTGCCACCAAAATCACAAAACAGATCAGGTTGTAATTTCTGTGACACAATCCAAGAGCATTGTCTCAATTGTCCAGAGATCTCTGATTCAGGAAAAAATGTAGCACCCCTCTTTGCACCATAAGGAGCCATCATCATTGCCACTAAATGTTGGTAGCTACTATAGAGGTGGTAGAAAATGTACATCGGCTGCTGATTTTCAGAAGACATGGTGAATAATGGAGTAGAAATACAATCTTTGATAGGTCATTGGAAGTCCAGGATAGTTCCACCTTAAAATGTAACTACACATCATATGTTGGAAGCCATTAGTGAGCAAAGTATTGATTTGAGAACTGGCAAATATGATAGCCCCAGATGAAGAGGGGGAATGGAGCGGTTTCCCTCTGAAGCACGTCCACAGCCAAATGGAGCCTTGGAGAAGGCTCAGACAAAGAGGGAAATGGAGCGCTTTCCCTCTGAAGCATTTCCACAGCCCCAGAGAAGCCTCGGACACGGAGCATGGGCAAGTGGATGTTGCCCCACTACTCTACCAGAGCTCTTGGATCAGCGGTGCTGGTGGAGGCAGTGGCAGTTCTCACTCCCTCGATGGGCAGATAAACTCCTCTGGAGGAAGCAGCACCAGAATGCAAAAGGTAGGGAGATTGTTCCATTTACATTTCATTTTTCTTTCCCCCGATATGGATTCATCGTTTTGCGCAGTGGTGGGCTCAAATTTTTGTTACTACCACACTGTGGGTGTGGTTTGGTGGGTGTGGCCAGGAGGAAACCCTGCACTGCACCCGAATTAGGATTACTTTATTTCAAAACTTGGATGGGCAGGGCCAGCCGGAATTTCTGCTACTGGTTCTGGCGAACTGGTGCGAACCTGCTGATGCCCACCGCTGGATTTACATAAAAACCCGAGTTACGTAAATTGCTATGGAATGAACTTTTTATGTAAATTGAGGTTTTAATGTACCTCTGAGATAGTATACACAGCTTGTCTGGCCAGACATCCTGCTACGGTAATGTCAGGTGGTGGTTAACCAACCTGACTCCCTAAAGGGGCCAACAGCTATGGACGGGTGAGCTCCTTTAGGTGGGGTGATGGTCCCCCTAGTGGAGGAAATGCCACTGGAAACCATCGTATTGAGCAAAACAGTGTAATGAGCGGAGGAGGAACTCTGATTCCCAATGGTCGTGGAGGTGGAAGAAGGCATGCCAGATGGACTGGCTGTGAAGGCACACCTTGTCAATTTTCTGCACATCTCATTTTGTGTGTGCTGCACGGGATGGCTCCAAGATCATAGTCTGTGGGTCACTTCATGGCAAACTGGGATCCACCTTAAACAAATTCATTCCAATGACATTTTTCCTGCTTCAGGAAAAAAATGCATTCTTGGATATGAGTTGCAGTCAATGATTATAACAACAAGTATACACAAAGCTAGTTTTCTTTCTTCCAAGAAACAAAGGGCATACATACGTGCTTACACAGAAACGCTAGGCATTAAAGCTTATTATTTTAAAAAGAGGAAAAGAACCAATTAAATATAATATTTGTATCCATCTAAAAATAACAACAAAGCCAAAAGCACTTTAAAGACTTCCCTGCTATATTTTAATGTGAGTTTTCATGGATCACTTCCTCAGACATAACAGTGGGACTACATTGCAATAATTTACACATTGCCTCAAGATGAAGAGATAGTGAATAAGATGTCATGGTGTTTTAGTCTTCTCCCCCCTTTCCTTTTGTTTCTTTTCTGTTATGTCTGCACAGATTAACATGGCTACTACTCTGAAAACATTTAGAATCTTATAAAATTGAACATTATGATGTAGAAAAGCCCAATCGACTACATTGACTGTAGACTGCATCCAAGCCTATGCAAGCTGTTCCAGAAAAAAATGGGGTGTGAGTGGAGAGAGGAGACCCATTATCAAAATTCTTTGACCCTGCTTTTTGCCATGTGAATGGTCATGGTTGATTGGAAAATCAATGAAGTGCTGTGAGAATTGCACCTCAACATTGCAGACAAGCAACACAAAAATCTAACTTTTCACATGAGATGAAGATTGCCTTTGGTTCATTTACTCTCTTAAGACACATTAAAATCAAATCTATCACCCCATTTGGCCATCTGTCAATTCTCACCACACACTATACGACCAGACTTTGTTCTTCCACACCAGAATAGGAGAATGTTTTGTTGTTTTAATAAATGGCTTTAGGCCTCAGAGACAGAAATAAATCAAACTAATTTATAAAGTTTGGCCTGAAAATGTTAGGTGCAGTTTTTTTAAACTGCAAGGGATTATATATGGTTGAGTTGCAATAAAGAAAGCACAGCTCTAGCAGCTGGTAAAAGAGAGAGAGAGAGAGAAAGAAATGGAGATAAAAAAATTAATGTATTGTCCTCTGCCCTTAAATACTTAATAAATGGAAGATTAAATTGCATGTCGAAGGTACAGCTACTTTTAAAAGTTAATGATGAGTGTTCAAACAATAAGCAGCTAACGCTAGTATAGAACATTGATCCTGAGATCTAAAGAATGTTGCCTTGTAATTCATTGGCTCATGCAATTGTAAAGCTGGAAGGGATTTCAAAGTTCATCAAGTCCAACCCTCTGCCAAAGAAGAAACTGCACAATTAAAGCACCCATGAGAGATGACCATCCACTTTTGCTTTAGAAACCTCCAATGCAGGACAGTCCATTTAATCTTCTTCTAAGAGAGTTCATCCAATTGTTGAACAGTTCTTATTGTCAAGAAGTTTTTTCCAGTGAATGAATAGGAAGACTCTAAGCCACCTGTTGTCTTTTTTGCTTATGTATTTCTTCTTTTTCAGTTAAACAGAAAGATGTACTACTTTCATTGTCTCACTTTTGTGTGAAATAATAAGAAGGTATTTTCAGTCATTTCCAGAAAATGTGTAAGAATGATATTTTCTCCAAAGGCTCAACAAGACTAACAAGACAAATTGTGCTTAACTATGTTATTGATTACGTTGTTTCATATATATATTAAAAGTGGAAGTGCTGGATGGTATATTTGCTCTCTTTTGGAACAATCTCCTGATTCTGCTGTGCTTAATCTCTGTATGTACTTAGAGAACAGATACAGTAATACCCCGGATAACGATTGCATCGTATAACGCTAAAACCGCATAACGACGACAAATTTGGGGGGAAGATTTGTACTGGATAACGTTCTTTTTAGTGTTATCTGATACAGTTGTTTTTAGCAGCAGGGTGGCTGGCTCTGTTCAGCTTCCCAGCCACCCTGCAGCTACGGAGGCAGGGGTGGGAAGGCTGGAAAGCTGACAGGGGGCTCCCCCGTCGGCTTCCCCAGCCACCCCACAGCTGCGGAGGCAAGGGTGGGTGGCTAGGGAAACCGACAGGGAGTCCCCGTCAGCTTCCCCAGCCACCCTGCAGCTGTAGATAGGGGCCTCTGATCTCTCTGGAGCAGGCAGGGGACACGATCCAAGCTGTTTCTGGGCTTCCCCGACATCCTCAGCCAGTGCAGCAAGCCAAAACGTCAGGGTTCGAATCCTGACGTTTTGGCTTGCTGCACTGGCTGAGGACATCGGGGAAGCCCAGAAACAGCTTGGATCGGGTCTCCCCACCTCCCTGGACCTGGCAGGGGGGTCAGAGACCCCAAAATTGGTAAAAAAAATGGACTTTTAAAAACCAATGTTGGGGTCTCTGACCCCCCTGCCGGGTCCAGGGAGGTGGGGAGACCCGATCCAAGCTGTTTCTGGGCTTCCCCGATGTCCTCAGCCAGTGCAGCAAGCCAAAACGTCAGGGTTCAAATCCCGACATTATAGCTTGCTGCAGCCTCCAGGGAAACAGGGCTTTTTTAAACGTTGTGTGATCAATGTATCGCACAACGTTAAAAACCGGATAACGACGAGACTTGTGGAACCAAGTCTCAATGTTATCCGGGGTACTAGTGTACTAGGTTTGCTCACAAATTGCAAAGACATTGAGGGAAAGAATGCTTGGTATTTTACGCTTATGCTCAAGTTGATGAAGCTCACGACAGCTGAAAATTCGTTATAAAGTTATCTCATCCTGTTGGAGTAACATATTGATATTAATGAGGAATTCAGCATGCATTTTTCATAACTCTAATTACAAGTAGAGAACCTAACTATATTGCAAACACAGTAGGAGATGGTGTTAAAACAGTAAATATTTGCCTATAAACTATTATTTTCATATTTTAAAAAGATCTTATAATCTCATTTCTATTATTAGAGGCTTTGGTAAGACAGATTTGCCATATACAGAAACACTATAAGCATATTCAGCCAAATATTCTTATGAATATTTGCACTTCTTAATTTAATTTAATTTAATTTAATAGATTCATATACCGCCCTCATCCAATGGACTCTGGATAGTGTACAAAAGTTAAAACCAATATAAAACAATTAAAAAACCCTTAAGAACATAGCAATACTACCTACCACTGTGCCATTACTATCTAAAAACAAATATAAAATTGGCATAGCCTTAACGTTAAAATTAATTACAGGAGGGGGAGCCTCAGATGACCCAAAAAGAGGAGGTTGTTGATAATTCTCTCCCCAGACTATGAATGTCAGAATGATTGCTTTCCTCCTAGGTGTGATGTGGGTGTGATGTGTAGTTTAAGTGTCTGTCTCTATCCTTACAACACTTCAAACCCTTTCTGGTTCCAGGTTATATTGCCTGAATAGAACTATTATTGCTTGGGGGGGGGGGGCTTTTGTGCGTTAATTCATAGTAACTCTAATTTCAAGCCACTCCTTTGTGATTCAAGTTCCCTTTCTAAAAATCTCACTGTAGCATAGGTTCAGTAAAAACAACCATTACTTACTGTTTTAAGCAGCTCCTATTAAGCAGCTCCTGTTTGTATGGTCAGATTTGTCTTTGTCCAAAGCATGCAGACCATACCCAGAGTATATGTTTCTCTGAACATTGTAAGTGAGAACTGAGCCATCCAGCTACATGAGCTTGATAGCATAGACCAGGGATGGCAAACCTTGGCACTCCAGGTGTTCTGGAACTTCAATTCCCAGAAGGTCAGATCAGCAGGAGCACTGACTTGGGCTGCTGGTAATTGAAGTCCAAGAACACCTGGAGGGCTAGGGTGCACCATTATGGGCATAGCCATAGACAATGCTGCTAACATAGCCCTATTCCGGTTTTACAATACCTCTTGCTTTGAACACTCTTAGAAAGGAGTACCTAGTAATGCTCTACTTCTCCTTGCATATAATTTTAGGAGGTTATCTGTTTATTGTCTCGAAGCTCCAGGAAGGTCTAGGAAGCCCTTCTGCTGGAAGGTTCTTCTGAATCAATGGAGATATCAAAGGGATAACTTGGTAGAAGCCAGCTTTCCACCTTTTCATGTCTCTCTTTTATTGACAACATGTTGTTGTTTCCTTGTTTACCCCCTTGGACATGTACAAATGGCATTTGAGCTCCTATTCTGACAATTTACTTGCACACAAAAACAGAGCTGGTCCTAAAATGAATTAGAGAAACTTAGGATGCCCTGGGAAAGGCAATACTTAACACACTGGCTTTGGTTTGTTTTAAATTGAAGAGGCACTCATCACATCTCACTTGTTTAAATTAAGAAAGAATTTGAGTAATGGAGGACATAAATGAGGAAAGCATCTGGCTGCTGGCTGGCAATTTAAAGGATAATTTGGTTAAAACATTGAAAGACATTGGGCCACGACATTATTGTATGATATCCATGCAGAGCAGATCTGTTCCCAGATAATCGGGTCTCATTTTTCAAAGACATTTTTATAACTGATAATAATTTATTTTGCTTTTCCTCACACTTCTTCCTTATAGCTTTAAAATATTAAACATGTGTCTAAATTTTTTATGTCAAAACATTAGACCAAATTCAAGTAATGGAGCCTATACAAGATGAATATATATTTTTAATATGCATAGAACTATGATCTATAATGGTTCTGGAAAGAATGGTAATAATATGCTTTACTTTTTATTTTTCAATCCTTTCTCTGGTATTAATGAGGCAACCCAATCATGAGAGATTACTTTAACTCCTATACTGTAGTAAGCAAATAATTTTACTTAGGTTTTACTTAGGCTACTAAGGTATTAACCTTAGAAGGATTCCAGCTTAAGCACAAAACCTTACATATTTTCCCAGTGCCTCTTCTATTTTGTAAAACCACTTGGATACAAATATAAAGATAAAGTTGTGAGAACAAACCAAAACCAAAATTTGCATATACCTTTGTTAAAACCAACTAAAATCCTACCAAATTGTGCAAGCTTTCTAGTTCTTTAGAACTCATCAGACAATGTGGAATAAACATCAGACAGAGAAGGAAGCAGAGAGAATACAAGGCAGGTCTGAATCTGAATTTAAGGCCAAACTATTTCTTACAAATAACACAATCATTTGAACGGAAATCACATCAGTGGTCCAGCAGTGTGGTTTGTGCAAACTTTGAAGAATGTTATGGAGCAAGGCCACCATGGCATTTGGGTGGGTCCTCTAGGGATGTTTTGAAAGAAGCATATGGAAGAGAAAGAGCGAGAATGAGAAAATACCATATTTAAAGGAGTACTGGAAGACATAGATTTGATGAACTCCTATGATATGTTTGAGTCTCCTGATGGGGCAGCTCCATATGGAAGTCCTTTCAATAGCCACGGTGCCCCAAGCATTTTTGTGGTGACTGAGAAATTCAAACTGGCCAGATCCAACCAAGTGATACTGATAAGAAAGCCAGGACTGGATCTTTTTTTAAATGGAATTTTATGGCAGGCTTCAAACAGCAGGGATGTGGGGAGTTGATTTTGGGGTGATAGAAAGGGGTAGGGCCATAGCCAGGGGGTGGCCAGGGTGGGCTTGGCCCACCCTGAGTTAGCACTTTGCCCCCCCCCCCCGACAAAGTGCGGCTTCCCATAGGAATGCATTGAAAAAGAGGCTTTGTTGCCCATCCTGAAAAAATATTTGCCCACCCACAGCTAGAATCCTGGCCCTGGAAAAGGGGGCAGAATATCTTCACCTCCTCTCTTCCATACAGAACATGTATTATATTCCTATTAGAAACTGAAATATTCCTGGTGTTCTTTCCCTCCCTCCCTATCTTTTCTTTTCCTTCTTCCTCTCATGGGAAAACAGTAAATTAGTTAAGAGTTAATAGGTATGGATCGTGACCTTTCAGGCTCTCCCCAAAGCTGCATAGCCACTGATGGGTGTGACATGAAAAGCTATTTCCTTTATAATGAGATACCAAGCAGATCTGTCTTCTTTTAGAGCCTGGCATTTAAAAATACATTTACTTCTATTATGGACTGGCTTAACCAGTACAAACTATTGCTTGTGACATATTACCACAGCAGATGTTTTAGACAACCTGCTGGTGGCATAACAACAAAGAAGGAACAAAGTTTTTCCCCATTATTGACTTAATCTCTACAAACATTTGTAAAAGTTTCCTTATCTAAGTGACTTATTGCAGGGTTTGCCAATGATTTACTCTAATGTAAATTGTCCATTTTTTTCCTCCCACTGTGCAGAATAGAAGAGTAATATGGAGAATTCAAGGGAGGAAATACACCTTGATTCCATTCCATCCCATCTGCTCACTTTACTTGAATGTTTTACAGCTGAACCTTGTCTATAGCCATGTAGATGGCATCAAACTGAGGGAAAATGTAGGAAAGGGAGATAAAACAGAGTAAAAGATGATGCCAAGATCAACCCTTATTTTAATGAACTGGAAGAAATAAAACAAGGAAGAGTAAAGTGGCAATAAGACAGTCAATAAATTGCATTATGTCAGATTTTGTTCACTTATAGATTGACATAAATCCAAGTTAGTTCTCTTATTTTATACAAGCTTTCACTGTGTGTGTATTTGTGCTTAATAGAAATGTTTCAAGCAATTTATGTGTTTTTTCCTTCTAATCTAATTCTAAATATGTATATGAGTAATAGACCCAGTGATGGGATGCACCAGGTTCGCACCAGGTCACCAGAACCGGTAGTATCTTTTCCCAGGGTCCCGGAGAACCGGCAGCAGCTTTTGGGGGAAACCACCTTTAGGGCTTACCTTTTCACTGGTTCTTCCACTACGCATGCGCACCAAGCACTTGGTATGCATGCATGCCTACAGTGCTTCGCGCATATGCATGGCTGCCTTGCTGTCTTCCCAAGTGGGGAGGAGAAAGACAAGCTGCTAGCCTGAAGCTCCCTATAGCCTGCTCCCCAGGGTAAGTGACTCACCTTTGGATGTGGTGTGTCTGTGTGTATCTTAATGTATATTTAATACCTTTACCTATATTGACGTACTACCACACTTCCTAAAAAGGCCTGGTGGCCTGGCTTGGGGTTTTTAAGCAAAGTCTTGGAATTACCTCATCAATAAGCTACACCTGTGATGTTCCAATTGCTGTTCCAATTGGAGAACCCTTCAGGAGGCATAGCTGTTTTACATTTACATTAAGGCATATTATCCTAGAGAACTGGTATGATGACCATATCCATCTTGCAACATGGTGCTGCCCAGGCACTTATACTAACAGGTAAGTGACGGGTTTGTGTTTGGGATGTGTGTGTGTGTGTGTGTGTGTGCGCGCGCGTGTGCGTGCTTATTTTTATTTATTTATTTATTTTTCTTTGGCCCCGCCCACGACATCATGACGTCAGCTCCGCCCACACTGTGATGACATCACGGTGGGCTATTAAAATTTTTGACAACCCACCACCGAATAGGCCCCAATTTATTGTATGCTTTGTTACAATGTTTAAAGTAGAAATATGCTTCATAAGGTCATATAATTCAGTTATAGGTTTACTTTCCTGTTGGGCACATTTGTATATTTTCTATAAGCCTTTGCGCCATACTAGAAAAGATCTATCATACACAGTCCGTTTCTGTTTTTAATTACTGTTTACATATTGCACTGATGTCTTAATTCCCTTTTATCATCTGTAAAATATCAAGAAAGAAGCAATCCATTCAAATATAGACCAGGGAGACTTACTGACTTTCATTATGTAGAAATTGTGCTGCCTTACCTCTGAGCAAGAAGCTGCAATTTTATTCCTAGGAGCTATTTCTCACTGGCTCCAGTTATTTTACTAATTAAGTGGTGCTTATAATGTAGAGGTCAGAAGTTTCTTTCACTTGCTGCTCACATTTGTGTTAGCCATTGCAAGAGATTACCTCTCAGAACAGACATAAGAGTTTGCCCTTGAAACCACACATGTACATACACTCATATTCAGACACATGTGAATTTTAGCAACAAGAAACCTGATAGTGGATATGTATATGACATAAGATAGGCAGGATGGTGGAGAGCCTTAATGGTTCTAGGCGGTCTACCATCCAAAGACTAACAAGGATAAATCCTGCTTAATTTCAAACTAAAACGAAACTGCACATTCTAAGTGGTACAGTGGATTTATTAAACCTTTAGCCATGGGCTTTTCCCATCAGCAGTACAGCTTCTAAGTCATGAATTCCCAACCTAAGGCCAGATCTGACCCGTGGCACCATTTTATGTGACCACCCATCCCCTCCAAGGGCATTCAAGAAACAAAATGGCCACCCCTTTGAAGCTGTTCAGACAAAACAGCCATCCCATTGTGCAGGCAGGGCAAAATGGTTGTCCAGCCTTCGAAGCTGACTAAGAGAGTGTGACCCAGCCCCTGGCTTGAAAAGGTTGGGAACCCCTGTTCTAAGTCATTGGTAATTTTTGGTTCCTAGTCTATATTTGAATGGATAGTTTCTTTCTTGATTTGTTATTGATGATAGAGTGAAAGTGACTGCATGCATTATGAAAATAAACATTGAATCATATAGGAACTGTGTAACATAGGTCCCATCTATTATGGCACAATGGCTCACAGAAATTATGGTCATGTACCCAACATTAAACACACAGATTAAACACAATCTGAATTGCCCACAATCCAAAGGCAACAATTTTCCAGTTCTTTGTTCAATAGAGGCAGCATAAAGTGATTGGAACGAAGAATTTAGTGACTAATCTTTATATCTCAACCAGGAAGGTATGAAGTGGACATTTCTAAAAGGAAACGTGAGCCCACCAAATTGTTATTTCATCTTTAGACCACAAAGCTGCTGTGAGAGCAATAGCAAATACACACACATACACATACAGTAAAACACCGGATAACGCTAAAACTTGGTTCAACAAGTCTTGGTGTTATCCGATTTTTAGTGTTATCCGATCCATGTTAAAATCCTATGAGATGGATCAGATAACGTTAAAGCTCCATAGAGATACATTGTAACCGCACAGGCTTTAGCGGTTGTTATCCGATCCATCCCATAGGACCTTAACGTTATTCGATCCAATTCTCCTGCCCAGATTACTTAACGTTATGCGATTTTATTGCTATCCAATTGAATCGTTATCCGGTGTTTGCATATTCTGTCCATTTGAAAGAGTCATACGAGAACATGAACATTTTGTTGGATGCTATTAATTTTAAGACACACCAGTGGAACATCTGTGGTGATTGAAAAGCTATTGGCATGTTTGGAGTTACCATTGTGCAGTAAAATTGCCTTCAAGCTTCTTTTTGAAGAATCAATGAACAAACGCCATTCAGATGTGCAGTGCACTTGTGACAAACCATTGAAGAGTCCATTGATATCATGGAAATAGCACAATGAGCCATCAAGAGTAAAGAATGAAGACAAGTTATGATTTCTTTGCCTATAGTGAGTTATTTTCACACCATGTGCAAGCAAGTACTTCTGTTTAAGTCTGGAGGCAAGAAGCTCAGCTTGATCTTTAGATAGCTTTAAATCACATACAAGATCATTCAGTTCAGCTTGGGTAAAAGTCTTTGGTTCTGTGTATTCATCCAACAAGTACTCTAGGTCTGATGTTTCTAGAACATGGCATGATTCCACCTGAATATAGAGGTAAGCAGATTTAATTAAGCACAGTAATACAATATTTCACAACACCGGGCTGACATTGTACAATACCTTCTAGCCGGGTCTAACTGTGCAATACCCCATAGGGCAACACTGACTGTTGCAGAAGCAACCACTTACATGGTCAGTGCTGAGCACAAACTCACACAGCAAGGCTTATAATAAAGCCATCAAAATATATAATTGCTGATAAAACAAAAACTTGACGTGCTGGAGAAAAATGGTTTACAGATTTGAAATCAGTGTGGAAAATGCTATAAGACCCATATGAAATGGTCTACGATACAAATTTTGTGTTGCCTTGTGATCATTAATATAGTCTGGCACATAAATATTTAGATAGAGGGTGGGAAATCTCTAGATGTCCAGAAGTTGCAAACACCCATACAAGAACCTTTGAGGATTGCTTCCTTGCCATGACTTTTACTCCTGAATTGTTTTCTTTTTGAAAAGTTAACTAAAAAGACCTTTTGTATCCTCTACTGAGCATTAAAAAAAAACCAGGTTTGGTAACATGGAAGATTTTTTAAAGGAAAAACTAGGGGTGCAAGTGTGTTAGAAAATTCCTATTTTTGTTCTTTTGAGGATTCATGCATCCTAGAGGCTGTATGTTGTCCACGCCAATCTAGATAGATGTCTTAGTCTTCTTCATTCTCAGATGACATTATCTTTAATTCTACCTGAATTGCAAAAATAGTTTTTTGCATATGGTTTAGCTTAATTCATAGCATTTTAAAATCTATTTGAAGGAAGTACTGTACAGTATATCCCTTTTTTGTGTGATATATAAGTGGCCACTTCAGACACCAAATTTAAAGGCCTGGGTCTAACATTCAAACAGAAAGTGTCCATAAAAATGAAGTTGCTAAATCCCTCTAAATTAACTAATATTGGGTGTAGATGTGGAAGAAAATAATAATAATAATTCGATACAGAAACAACAGGGTATATGCATCAATATTTTTCCCTTCTCTTTGTTACTCATTATTTTTAAAATGAGAATATCTACTTTTCTGCATGATCTAATACATACTAAATGAAATGCTGAACTATTTCCCCTAAGTATCCTTCTATTTAGTAGATAGGCTGGTTGTGATGGATGGCGGTTTTTAAAATTCTCTCCTAACATTTTTTTATCAACAGCAGGATATAGTTTAGCAAACGTAAAAGAAGGGCATACTTTTGCCAAAACACTATCAACATTCAGCTCATCAACTCAAGAACTGCTACCGAGATTCTAGGGTTATTGAGTAGACAGTGAAGAAATGAAAATAAATAAATTTTGTTTAACATTGAAATGATATAGCTTGACATTTCTTGCATCCTAGAACAGCTGAGGCCCTGAATTCCTTTCTGTTCTGAACGCTTTTATGGCTGTGTTTCTGATTGGTTCTGGCAAACAGTTTTTTCTAGAGAGAAAGCACATTTGGGATTGTAGCACTAGGAAACAAAATTTCTGATTGACTGAATTTCAGCAGAGTAGGCCATAACTTGTAAAGACATTTGATTTATACGCTTTTCACTCTGCATGAATATTAGCGACCTTGGAGGCAAAAGTAGAACAATTCTTTTATGGGCAAATTGTTTTTCTTCATTAACTAATAGGCAGTTTCATAACTCTTTGTAGGCACTGATTGCTTTTGGCAGGAGATACTATCTAAAACCTCTACTCAGTAAAGAAAAAAAATAGGATTAGAGCAATGAATCATTACAAGAATTTGTGTGTGAGGCTTTTGCTAGATCTGTTTACTATGTTTTAGTGCAGGAGTTCTCAACCGTTTTAAGCCAGGGGCTGGGTCACACTCCCTCAAACAGCTTCAGGGGCCTGACAGCCATTTTGCCCTTCCTCCACCACACTGTCACTGGTGGAGACAGTGGGGGCCACATGAAATGGTGCCACAGGCTGCATCTGGCCCACAGACTGCAGGTTGAGAATCCCTGTTTTAGTGAATAGAATGATAGATTGGGAAACAGGAGACTTGGGTTCTAATCCCCACTTGGCAATTGAAAAATCAGAAGGAGGAGACTAATAAAAATCACTCCTTAAATATTTTACTTGCCTTGAAAGTCTTATTAGGCTCAATATACATCAGTTTTGGCTTGGCAGCAAACAACACATGAATTGAGCAGAAGATAAGATGCAGTCAAGCAGTGCTACTTTTAAGCATGGGTCCAAAATACTAGGCATTTGTTTACTAGTGAAGACTGTGGTGGCTCAAGTGGTTAAGGCACTGAACTTGAAGACTGGAAGGTTGGAGTTTGATACCTGAGTACTGCACAATGGAATGAGCTCCCATCTCTGTCCTAGCTCCTGCCAACCTAGCAATTAGAAAGCAAGAAATTGTAAATAGATAAATAGATACCACTTTCATGGGAAGATAACCAGCATTCTGTATACTCCAGTGTCTAGGCATGCTTGCCACATGTCCATGGAAATGTCTCCAAATGCAGACAGCGCTGGCTCTTTGGCTATAAACAGAGATGAGCACTGAGCCCTAGAGTCAGATATGACTAGCTTTTGAGCAAGGGTGACCTTTACCTTTACCTTAATAGTGAAAGGAAAAATGACACAAATAGGATCTGCTCATTCCAGTTTGCAAACAGTCAGAAGAAAAAATAGACATGAAACTTTGTTGGGGTCTCATTCTTTCAACTTGATGGCACCTAATAATTCTTCTTCTTGCTCATATGTTTACTTTTGAGGCAGAGGGCTTACTTTTCTTGTGGTAAGAAGATATCATCAGTTACTCCTGGCAAACATGAATTCTCCCCAGCCCACAACACAGCATAGTTCTTGTGCTTCATTTGCATCATGGTAAACTATGGTTTAGTGTGACATATGACCCAAATCACTGAGAAGTAGGGAAGGCAGTGCTAAGTGAATTAAAGTGAAAGGATTTAGAGTCACAACTAGCCCTTAAATTGCATGCTTTTACAACTGGGTCTTTGGTGTCATTGTGACATTTTATAGACTACTTCATGGTATGAATAAAAGCCTATCATTATCAATAATCAAGCAATATGTATTATCAATTTGATTCTCACATGCATTAAGATACCATTGGAGAAATGAAAGGGATTACTCAACCATTTTGTATATTTAGTTTCTACAAAACAAAGGCACTACTGTTCTGAATACAACCACCTTGGCTGACATATCATCTCATTTGCAAGTGTCAACTCATATCATGAGCAATTAGGCTGAACTTATATACATACCATCTGTTTCAAGTATGCAAAGTTCCCTATGAAGTATTATATAATCTTTTACCATTATAATCCTTAAATAGCTTTGTAAAGTAATCTTTTATTATAGAATTGCAGTTGGGAAATGAAGTTCACACAAAATGATTTATTTAAGGCCACACAATAAATTGACTTTCACAGTGTAGATCATGAGAAACTATGGGTGGTTCTTAAAAAAAATGGGTCTGTGCATGCATGCTTTGATACTTGATTGTCCTGATGTGTAACCTATATTGTGGACAAGAAGCTACTGTTAGGACAGCATACAGAGATTCGGAATGGTTTCCTGTAGACAAAGATGTCAAACAAGGATTTACTTTATTCCCTTATCTGTTGAAGCTGTATGCAGAACATACTATATGGAAAGCCCAGCTAGATTTAGATGAAGGAGAAATGAAAATTGGTAAAAGACACATCAATAATTTAAAAAAATGCAGATGACACCATCTTTCCAGAAAACAGCAATGACTAGAAATGAGTTTTAGTGAAAGATAAATAAGAACATGCCAAAAAGGGGGTTGTGGTGAACATTAAGAAAACAAAAATAGTAACTATATAAGAGCTACACAACTTTAAACCAGACAATGAAGGAATTGAGACAGTGAAATATTTTGTATACTTTGGTTCAACCTTCAATCCAAACAAGGACTGCAGCCAAGAAATAAGAAGATGACTGAGACTTGGAAAGGTAGCAATTAATAAACATCTCTAGTAAAACATCAAGGGTAGGGTTGTTTTGCTGGAGACCAAGATCATTCACACTGTTTTGTTCCTGACAACCATGTATGGATGTGAAAGCTGGACAGTAACCAAAGCTGATAGGGAAAAAATTAAATTCATTTGAAATATAATGCTAAAGAGAGCTCTGCAGATACTCTGGACTTGCCAGAAAGATGAACAAGTGGGTCCTAGAGCAAATCAATGTAGAACTGTCTCTAGCGGCACAAATGATGAGGCTGAGAATATTTTAATTCAGGCACATCTTGAGAAAGCAAAGCTCTGGAAAAGACAATATTGCTGAAAAATAGGGAAGGTACCAAAAAAAGAATATTATACTTTCCTTCCTTGGTGACTGGTATACCACCCACTAGGAAGCTACTCTGGGTGGTGTACAAAAATAATTAAAATGAAAAACAATCATGTATAAATAAGCAACCACATTAAAGATATACAAATCCCAATGATGGTGGTAGGTTAGACATAATTTACAAAACAATTTCCTCAATTTTTAAATAAAGAAAGCAAAAATACACATGACTCAGAATCAAACTAATCTAAACACAGCTCCCCAAAGTCACCCGTGAATAGTGCTGTTTTTCAGTTGTTGTTTTTGAAACTCTTCAGGGTAGGGGCCAGCTGCAGTTCAGAAGGAAGATATTCTAAAGAGAGGGACCTGATGCAGAAAGGGCTGTATCCCAAATCTTTTCTGGGGATGTGAATTATCAAGTCATGGGTTAAACAGGATCAAGTAAGGCAGGCAGATGCACTTGGAAGCAAACAGTTCAAGACGTAGCAAGATCCCAAACCATATATGATTTTATAAGACAAAACCAATACCTTGACCAGAAGAGTAGCGTGCCTTGGCGGGCCCCCGTATAAAAATTTGTTTGGGGGCCCTTAGGAAGGGTAAAGATTTGTTTTGCTTACGCACGTTGGGGGCCCCCGTGGCCCGGGGCCCCCGTATAATTGATACGGCAGATACGGCGGTAGCTACGCCTCTGACCTTGACCCTAGTACTAGGTTCAAGGGACACCCCATGTATATAGTAAATCAGCAGTCAGTCTTTCAGATTACCAGTGCATGGATCAGTGTCATTAGGAATATGCTATCAAGGTAAAATGGGACTGTGGTGGCTTAGTGGTTAAGATACTGAACTGGATGACTGGAAGGTCAGCAGTTCAGCAGTTTGAGACCCAAGTGCTGCACAATGGAGTGTAAGCCTGTCTCTGTTCCAACTCTTGCCAACCTAGCAGTTTGAAAGCAGGAAATTGCAAGTAGGTAAATAGGTACCACTTCAGTGGAAAGGTAAACAGGCTAACTGAACCACAGCAGCTACCTGAGAATCAACAGATAGTGCCGTGTCCAGAGCAATACCCAAATTACACATCTGATTCTTGATAGGAAAAGAAACCTCTGTGAGTTAAGTGGTAGATGAATAACCTAATAACAAGGCTGTCATCTTCTCTGGGTTTAGCTTCAACCTGTTAAGCCTCATGCAATCCATTACTGCCATCAGGCAATGTTCAAGGTCAGGAATAGCCTCCACTACAGAAGGTGAGTAGGAGAAAAATTGTTGTATATCATCAGTGTACTGATAAAACAATATCCTCTCTCAGGAGCCTCACTTAGATGTTGAACTGCATAAGAGAGATGAGTGATTCCTGAGGAACCCCATTTCTCCCAGCTGAACTATCTAAGAATATTCCCCCAGAAAGGACCATGGCTTGCACAAGGTCAAGCCCCCAATCTCTAGTCCTTTCAGTTGGTCAACAATATCAAAGGGTGCTGAAATATTAAGAAGAACTGGCAAGGAGATTTCCCCTTCACTCAGCCTTTCACAAAAGGCCATCATGTAGCCTGACAAGGGCGGAATGCTTTCCATATTGCAGGCAAAACCCACATTAAAAATGGACCTGAGTATATATACTCAGATCTGTAAGAGGCTATGTTATTGATATGAAGGTACTCCAATGAATATTTTGAAAAGGCAATAAGGAAGCCATAACTGAAAGATGGGTTGACTTTAGTCCCAGAAAAGGGATGATCTGCTGTTGGCCCCTCTCCGCCAGTTGAGGCATAAGGTGGCTGCAGACTGACATTTGTGGGCCTACGCACCCAGCTGCAAGATATGCTTTTTAGGCTATGATGAGGAAAATTTTCATGGCATTTAGGTACATGTCATGCTTGATGCTGAGCCTGACGACTGGAAAGTCAGCAGTTTGAGACCCAAGTGCAGCATGACAGAGTGAGTGCCCGTCGTCTGTCTCAGCAACTGCTATCCTAGCAAGTTGAAAGCAAGAAATTGCAAGTAGATAAATAGGTACTGCTTCAGTGGTAAAGATAATAGTGTTCTGTGCACTCTGGTGACTAGTCATGCCTGCCACATGACCATGGAAATGACTGCAGATACAGACAGTGCTGGCTCTTTGGCTGTGAATAGAAATAAACACTGCATGCACATGGGGGAGGTGTGTGTTCCAGCTGTAGCGCTTCCCAGGGAGCTCAGACAAAGGTCAGAACTGAGCAGACAAGGTCCCCAGACTCTTCCGCGGCCAGTAGGGGTGGTGGATTGTCTAGAAATAGCAGCAGAAATGACAGCAGCAGCAGCAGCAATCTGCAGTGATAAGCAATGAATTGTGACTTCCGTCAGAGGGGGCTGGTGCCATTTTGAACTCTAAAATGATGCCGGCCACCATTTTAGAGTTTTAAAAATGCAATTTTCTGTCGCATACTGGGGGAAAATTGTAAATGGGGGCATTATTTTAATAAAATTTGCCATCATAGACCACGGCAAGCGTAAACCACGACAATTGTAACCTGGAGTTTTACTGTACAGTGGACCCTTGCTTAACAAATTTAATGCGTTCCCTGGGACCTTTTGTACTATGAAAAATTTGTAAAGCAAATTTCCCATAGGAATGCATTGAAGACAATTTCCCATAGGAATGCATTGGAAACCAAAATTTGTTAACCGAAACATGGTTTCAAATGGGAATGCACTGAAAACCAATTAACCTATTCCGAAAAAAAATTGTCACTATTTTCTATGAATTTCCTTTTATTATGCAATTTTTTGTGTTTAGTGAGCCACTTGTTAAGCGAGGGTCCACTCTATATAAAATATCAGATTAAAAAATTAGATTAAAATCATAGAGTGATAACTATTACAATCACACAAGAAACAAAACCAGATGGCATCAGAAATCTTAAAACAATAACAATATTCATAATAAACACTATCAGCAGCAGTAAGTGGAGGGTAATTATAACAATAATAAATCCAGGGCCAACACTATGCAGGGCTCCTCAGTCTTTTAAAATTATGTGAATTTGTTTCAGTGATGGGATGTCACCGGTTCCAGACGGATCTCTGGAACCGGTAAGACCAATCCCGGAGGGTTCTCCGTGAGGGGAAGTCCACTTTTGGGGCGTCCGGTTCCGGACGCCTGACCGAAAGAAAAAAAAAAATTAAAATCGGAGCGAAAATGGCTCTAATTGACTGCGCATGCGCAGAAACTCAATCTGACGCATTGCACATGCGTCAGATTGAGTTTCTGCGCATGCGCAGTCAATTAGAGCCATTTTCGCTCCGATTTTCAAAACATTTAGAACTTTCAGGGCAGCGGCGGCAGCAGCAGCCCTCTGAGGGGGGCGCCTCCCCGCGGCACGTTGAGGGCTGCCTCGGCCGTCCGCTGCTGACAAGCCCCATGCCCTAGGGAAGGCCGGCAGGGTACACCGCTGCCACCGCCTCCGCCGGGCGCCTGTGGGCCGGGTGCCTGCACCCGCCGTCCACAGCCGCCGCCCGCCGCCGCCGGAGCTGCCGCTGCCTGAATCCCTGTGGACTCCTTCTTGGGTCGGTCCCTTTTGAGCTCGGCTGCCGCGCGCTGCGGAGGAGGAAGCTGTAGGCGGCGGCGGTGCGGCATGGGGACGGCCCAGGGAGGCGCGGCAGCCGCGGCTGCCCGTCGCCCCTCGCCATGGCCGGAGCCGGGCTAAAAAGGTACCGGCCCAAGGAGGACGCCACAGGGGTGCAGGCAGCTCCGGCGGCGGCGGCGGCTGTGGACAGCAATCGGGGTGCCGGGTCCCAAGAAAGGTAAGCGAGGGGTTTTTATTTGGGGTGGGTGGGTAATTTATTTGTGTTTTGGGTGGGTGGTTGTTTTTATTTTATTTATTTATTTGTGTCTGGGTGGGTGGGCTGAGAGGGAGGGGTGTGTGTGTATGTTTATTTTTATTTTTTATTTATTTTTATTTTGGCCCCGCCCACAACGTCATGACGTCATGACGTCGGCCGTGACGTCATGACGTCATGCCATTGGCCACGCCCATGACGTCCGTGACGTCATGGCGTGGTAGTAGAATTTTTGTCATCCCATCACTGATTTGTTTGTATAATGATGTTTTAAACATATTTAGTTTTAATCATGTTTTAATATTAATAATATATTGTGTTTTTAAACACAATTTGTGTAGCTATTGTGTTCTGCCTTTAGTTCCTTACATGAGCGAAAGGCAGAAATATAAATAAAGTAAATACATATATAAATAAAACAATTTTATGTACTGCTACTTTTTGCATACTTTCAGTAGTATAATATGGACCTAGCATTTAAAAGAAGGCAAGTTTTAGTATGACTGGGATAACTGATTTTTTTATAGTTAAAAAAAAACAGTATTCTGTTTGTACAAGGTGAGGTTTGCTTAAGTTGTCAACTGGATTATAAAAATTGTTTAGTTATATGCTGCAAGATGAAATGATTCTGCTTCCAGGCTAGGAAAATCAAATATATCATTAACCTGGTGGAATTTCTGACAGATTCAACAGAAAATCAGCACCACTTTTCTGGTTACAGGAAGGACCCAATCAACTTGAAATAACAATAATTCTCTTTAGATTAGTTTGCTTTCATCAAAACAGACTTCTGAGAAGACCTGTGTGAAAGCTAGTGGCTCTAGTAATCTTATATTGAAGTCTGGCCAGGTTATTCTGCTATGATAATAGAGTAGACCATACTGCCAGCAATGCCAAGTGTCAGAAGGTGGTTAACTAACCTGACAACCCTGAGGACTAATGGCTTGGGTGCCAAAGTCCACAGGGAAGGGTGATGGTCCCCAAGTGGATTAAATCCCACTTGAATCCTTCTTGATGGAGGGCAGCAGCTTCATCAATACTTGCCTGGGGCTGAGGCGTGCCAAAAGGGCTCAGGACCAGAAAGTGACTCGCAGAGCTGGATCAGTGGTACATGCGTCATGCTGCAATGCAGAAGGCAGATGAAAGGCCACAGCACTATATTATCAGGACAGTCTTCATGGCTAATCAGCATGATGATCACCAATATTTGGAATCAGATACGGCACAAAAAGAAGAACAATAGCAATTTTCCATGCACATATCAGAGCAGTAGGCAGATGAAAGGATGCTACATTATACTCTCAGGACAGTCTTCATGGCAGGTCACCATGAGAATCACCAATATTCGGATTCAGATACGGAAGAAGAAGAAGAAGAAGAAGAAGAATGACAATGACAGTGACAACGACGACAACGACAATGACAACGACAACGACAACTTTCAGAATTAATTTCCAGGAAAAAAATCTATAGAACATAAACATACAGTTGAAAAGACAAACATGCTAGAACTGTGATTCTTGGGCTTGCTTGGCGATTATCATCTACAGACACAGAACTCTAGCACTGTACACCTTTGCCTAACAAAAGAAGAAACCAATTTCACTCTATTTCACTATAGAGAAGACAAATTCCAGATATGCAGATAAATAATTTGAAGATATATATGCTAAAAACACTTATTTTCATCTCTCTGCCTTACTTGTGCTATAATTCCACAAACTAAGTAGTGAAAGTGACTCTTCTAGACAGTGTTTCATTTAGATGAAAGCGGTTCCTATCTTTTGACTGCGAGAGTGGAATATGTTGTTTGGAAATGCTCAGATAAATGACATAAAACAGGAGATTACAGAAGTGCTGTTAAAATAAGGAATTATGACAAAAATGGTTTGATCTGTTCGTAAATTATTTGATCCTCCCACACACACAGAAACACACAAACAAAGATCATATTTTCAGGTTGTCAATCATCATTTGAATGACAGACCTGAGAAATACATGTGCTCAAAGAAAAAGAGAGATGGTTGCAGGACTACAGCTAGTTTTTAATTCTTAATTATAAATGTAGTTTTATGCATTATTCTCATTTTCAGATTTTAATTTTGTATTTTTCTATTAGCTTAATTGTTAGCACTTCGTTTGAACCAACTTTTTAATCATTAGATGGCTACGTGATCATAACAAAATAACTTTTAATGATTACTAACTACTATGAAAAAAATTCTCTTCAGGAAATCCTTCCACGGAATAGTGTTTACTGCAGCAAAATCCTGTTTAAATATTTAGCTTAGGATGCCTAATCAGCCCACTCCTCTATCCAAAAATGAATTGAGCTCCCTCAAACATTCCACTTGAACCTCAAAGCCCTCTGGGATGGGAATTTGAGGTTCATAAGAATATTTGATGAGGCCCAAATTCCAGTGGGCTGGCAGAGAAAAGGTATAGTGGTTTTCTTAAACAGACCACTGATGTGTTTAGTCTTCCCTTCAATGCTCACATAGAACCAAACACATTTACTTTCTGCTGGTTCATGTACAAAGTGATTCTCTGTGGCTATAACTACAATTGAGGTGAGTGTCCCGTTCTGGTCAGGGTGCTATGTGGTTTACTGCTCTCTACGGATGGGGCTGCAATGGCTCAGTGGTTAAGAAGCTTGCCTTGTTAGCTGGAAGGCTGCCAAGTCAGCAGTTTGAGATCTGGGTAGTGTATGACGGATTGAATGCCTACCTCTGTCCCAGCTCCTGCCAGCCTAGCAGATTGAAAGCAAGAAATTGCAAGTAGATAAATAGGGACCACTTGGTGGGAAAAGATCTTGGGGACATGAAAGGAGCCTCATGCATGCATCCCCTGAGCAGAGTTTCTCCAGCAAATATCCTTTCAACCCAGAATAATTTTTGACACAAAATTATTATTATGCTCTCTATGGAAGCCACCTTTTATTTCATGCAGAATAGCAGAAGTCAAAGTATGTGAGAATCCAACTAGATCCCAGCCTATGGCCTGAGGGCCAGACCCATCCCATGGCAACAATTTCATGTGGCCTCTGCCACCACCGCCACACCCAGAAGTGGAAGCAGACACATTTACGTCAGCCCTAAAATGTGCCCACCATCCATAAATGCACCCACGATTGTCATAAATGCACCCATGACTGTCAGCTATTCAGGGTGTGTGGTCAGGACTATGGCATAAAAAGGTTGGGAACTCCTGAACTAGATGATACAATTAACATTCTGAAAGAATCAGGTCTTCCTCACACACTCAAAGGTGTTTGTCACAGCCCAAGCTTTCCTCACTTCATGCATCTTGCAAATTAGCGTATACTGTTTTGTGATTGGTTTTGGAAGTTAAACACAAACTTAATTTGACTAATGCACTGTCTCTTTACATCTTTTTTGTAGCTTTTTTAAAGCAATG
This sequence comes from Furcifer pardalis, assembly GCA_030440675.1. Taxonomy (NCBI): domain Eukaryota; kingdom Metazoa; phylum Chordata; class Lepidosauria; order Squamata; family Chamaeleonidae; genus Furcifer; species Furcifer pardalis. The sequence goes on along the minus strand of CP126891.1, from coordinate 86,840,661 downwards.
GGTTATCTGTTGTTGGCTTGCTGGATCTGTTACAACGTCACCAGAGTCCCTTTGGCTAGGTTTTTTCAGGGTAATCCAGGATGGCCTTCATGCAGTGGTGGGATGTCAAATATTTTACTACCCCACCATGACATCAACACAGTGTGGGTGGAGCCAACATCATGATGTCATGATGTCATGGGCGGGGCCAAAGGAAAAACATAAAAACATAAATAAAAATAAAATAAAAATAAGCACATACACACACACCCCTCAACCACACACCCACAACACAAACCCGTAAATAAATAAATAAATAAATAAATAAAAATACATTAAAATACACCCACCCACCCACCCCACACACAAATCAACCAGAGCTTTTAAACCAGAGCTTAAAGCTTATTCTGGCTAATCTTTCTCACACTAGGTCAGATGAAAGGGACTACAGAATGAACTCACCACAAGATGGCTTCATTTTGGCACTTTTCAACTTTTCAACAGTTAAAGAAGTTAGGTACTAAGTCTTTGCCTAACCAGTTTTCTAGGATAATATGCCTTAATGTAAATGTAAAACCGCTGTACCTCCTTAAGAGTTCTCCAATTGGAACAGAAATTGGAATAGCACAGGTGTAGCTTATTGATGAGGTAACTCCAAGACTTTGCTTAAAAACCCCAAGCCACACCGCCAGGCCTGCCAGCCACCAGGCCTTTTTAGGAACTGTGGTAGTACGTCAATATAGGTAAAGGTATTAAATACACATTAAAATGCACACAGACACCCCACACCCAAAGGTGAGTCACTTACCCTGGGAGCAGGCTATAGGGAGCTTTAGGCTAGCAGCTTCTCTTCCTCCCTGCTTGGGAAGACAGCAAAGAGGACATGCATACGCGCCAAGCACTGTAGGTGTGCATGCACACCAAGTGCTTGGTGGCATGCGCAGTGGGGTAACTAGTGAAAAGGTGAGCTCTGAAGGTGGTTCCCCCAAAAGCTGCTACCGGTTCTCTGGGAAATTGGGAAAAGTTACTACTGGTTCTGACGACTGGTGAGAACCTGTTACATTCCATCACTGCCTTCATGGCTACCATAGCGGTCTTATGGCACAATTCCATGCCATACTTTGCTCAGTCCTAACAATCCCTTTATTGGACCTGTTACCACCGCTCAAAACGTAGACATGGGGTTGAACTTTGAGAAGAAAGTTGCATCTCCCTCAACACCTGATGGAGTAAAAGGAAAAGCAAAGAAGAAGAAAAAGACGAGAAACGAATTACATTTGTATGTAGAGGCTTGACTGTACTTCAAACAGGGCCTCTCTCTAAGATTATGCTGCATCTCATTATCAAAGTACATGATACATTCCATTTACATTTACAATGTGACAGTCTTTTTCTTCTTCTTTGCTTCTTCTTTAACTCCATCAGGTGTTGAGGGAGATGCAAGGTTGGTTGTACATTGAAAAATTATTCTTGGATTTCCCATAGGAATGCATTGAATGCAATTTCCCATAGGAATACATTGAATTTAGTATCTTAAAAAAAAATCCTATTATAAATTTGCATCTCGCACTGATTTTTTATGAGATTTCCGGATGTATCTCAGGTTTTTCTTAAGTTGAGCCATTCTTATCTTGAAGTTTGACTGTACAGTAATTCATGTGTTCTTGGTTCCTTGAGATGTTCCTAATTCAGAAATGACTATTAAGAGTCAGTATTTCCTTCTGAAGATTTTCCCCAAACTCTATACTGTTCAAACTAATAGTTTCAATTCAAAAATTAAATTAAATTAAATTAAATTACTGAAATTATATTTATTTTGTTTTGAACCATCAGGGCTGACAAAGTGCATATATTGTGAAGTACTTAAGAAACAGAAGTAAAAATCTACTAAAACTTTTAAATTGTTCTTTCAGCTGATGATCAATAACCTTTCTAAATTGAGGATCTGATTCCCCTGTTTGTATTAGGAATGGGGTATACCAGTCTACAGCCTTCTCTTTGTCAACATCTGTCTTTTGACATAAATGTTTTTAGTTCAGATTGCAGATCTGATCATATTACTCAAAATACAAATATTTTCCCCTTCAAATCCCTGACCTTTACTGTGTTTTTTGAAAAGATAAATATGCTTTCTCCCATTTGCAGTGTTCTAGCAAACACTTTGTTTGACAATCCATATGAAAGTTAACATGTTCTTTCTGAAACAAATATGTAATACAATATCTCAAACTTTCATTTGTTGTGATAAGAAAAGCTACACATTCACTTGCTAATACAAAGAAATTGTATTCCACATCATGCCAGTCATTGTCACAAAGTTGTCATTAAGGACCTTTCCACATTCCAACCCCACAATTTCTGGGTGACTTCTAGACCTCATTCTACTTTGCTCTTCTCCTCACATTGGTGTATTCAGTATAACAGTGGCAAAATTCAAATTACAATCTTGTTGCCTCTTAATTTAAATGAACACAAGCAACATGTTTTATCAAACTCATTGGAGGCTGACCACCATGTGTTTTCTATAAAACTTCAGCCTTTGGATTTATTCTCCACAAACTATTGGTACTTCAGTTGATTTATTTATAATCCACTGTCATGTTCCTAGCCTGGGCCTGCAGTAGATTTCTCTAATCTGAGGGAAGGGATGGCAAATCTGGCATTTGGTTTCTCCTTGAAGGAAAGAACATGATTAAAGCACTGTTTTTGAATCCTGCATGCTGCACATTTCTAGTAGGCTGACTTCAGCTTGCTGGGTCACTATCACAACTTATGCAGGCTTATATCAGATAAGGTAAATACCATTCCCTTTTGTATCTGACTAGGAGCTGACATTTTGGCAGTTCGGTAGTCTATCCAAGAGCCCATGTTTCAACGTCCCCCTGCCCCATCCACACTACATTTGCAATATCAAGTTGAGCACCAGTCTTAGTTAACCACTCAATTCATTCTTGGATTCAAAATTCAAAATGACTGCCGTGTGACTGTATGCCTGTGGGGAAGCTAAAATAGGGTTTCTACTTGGAGAGATGAAATGATTGAGTTCTGTGCCTGAGGGCACAAACCTCATTTTTGTGTGTGACTGTTAATATGTTGAACTTGCTGAAAGCCAGCTTGTGAACTGCTACATGTGTTTTCTTTTCCTATAAAACCTAGCATTACACATTGTTCTCTGGAAGCTTGTTTTCTTTTGCAGCACAAAGTGCCAAACTGACAATTGAAGCCTGCAGTGTGTCACACAATCAAGGGAAAAAATACTTACATAGGATGGAATAGTAGTCATATTCTGAAATTTTAACTGCACAATCCTTCATGGTGCTGTAAATAATTGGCATGTTATTTAAGTGTTCTGACACTCCTCTTTGCTGACTCTTTCTTTGTGTCAGAGGGTTGCATAATTTAAATTATGGATGAAGATGAAATATAGATAAAATTAAAATCAAATTAATACTAGACTATTTTTGACCAGAAGTGGGTTACTTCAACAGCATTATTGTAGCTATTTGCTAGATCTTTGATACACGTGGTGGAGCATAATTTACATGTACATAAATGCTGCATGAATTTCTCCATGTTCCCGAATGTAACCTATAGCCAAATATCTCCATTTACTTGATTATTATCATTTACTGGTTTGCCAATTACTGCCAATTACTGAGAAAACAAACAAAGTGGCTTCATTTTGGCAGTCCAGGGTTTGACCGGGACACAAAAGAAGAACTTGATTACCTTATATACTCGAGTATAAGCTGAGTTTTTTAGCCCCAAAAATATGCCCCCAAAAGGGGACTCGGCTTATCGTTGAGTCATTGACCCCAAGGGTCCCAAGACCCTGCCAGATTGAGATGTTCCAACAATTTAATTAATTTTACCATATTTTCATGTAAAGGGGTACCTCATACAATGATTGTAATCCATTCCAAGGGGCTCATTGTTGTACAAAACAATTACTATATGATACATGCATCTTATTGTGATTTTCCCTATGGGATGCATCATACAATGATTTTTTTTTTTTTTTTGCTAAGTGGTTTTTCCCATTGAAAAATTGTTGTACGATTTTTTCCCATAGGGAAAATTGTTATGTGCGATGCCATTTCCCCCAAAAACCTAATTGTTATGTGATTTCATTGTTATGCGGGGCGATTGTTGTATGAGGTTCCACTGTATTTTGATTATTGAAACTCACTAGCAGCTGCTGCATTTCTTACCCTCAGCTTATACTTGGGTCAAACTATTTTCCTGGGTTTTCAGGTAAAAATTCGCTACCTCAGCTTATATTTGAGTTGGCTTATACTTGAGTGCATATGGGTATTCTTTGATCTTCCTACTTCACTTCAACTGACTGCACTAATTCCTATACTAGAATACAGCAAAACCTTGGATAACACTAAAACTTGGTTCCACAAGTCTTGCTGTTATCCGATTTTTAGTGTTATCCGATCCATGTTAAAATCCTATGGGATGGATCGGATAATGTTAAAGCTCCATAGAGATACATTGTAACCGCACAGGCTTTAGTGGTTGTTATCCGATCCATCCCATAGGACCTTAACATTATTCGATCCAATTCTCCTGCCCAGATTACTTAACATTATGCGATTTTAGCATTATCCGAGGTAAACGTTATCCGAGGTATTACTGTATAATCAGTGATGGGATGTCACCGGTTCTAGACGGATCTCTGGAACCGGTAAGACCAATCCCGGAGGGTTCTCCGTGAGGGGAGTCCACTTTTGGGGCGTCCGGTTCCGGACGCCTGACCGAAAGAAAAAAAAAATTAAAATCGGAGCGAAAATGGCTCCAATTGACTGCGCATGCGCAGAAACTCAATCTGACGCATTGCACATGCGTCAGATTGAGTTTCTGCGCATGCGCAGTCAATTGGAGCCATTTTGCTCCGATTTTTAAAACATTTAGAACTTTCAGGGCAGCGGCGGCGGCAGCAGCCCTCTGAGGGGGGCGCCTCCCCGCGGCACGTTGAGGGCTGCCTCGGCCGTCCGCTGCTGACAAGCCCCATGCCCTGGGGACGCCCGGCGGGGTACACCGCTGCCGCCGCCTCCGCCGGGCGCCTGTGGGCCGGGTGCCTGCACCCGCCGTCCACAGCCGCCGCCCGCCGCCGCCGGAGCTGCCGCTGCCTGAATCCCTGTGGACTCCTTCTTGGGTCGGTCCCTTTTGAGCTCGGCTGCCGCGCGCTGCGGAGGAGGAAGCTGTAGGCGGCGGCGGTGCGGCATGGGGACGGCCCAGGGAGGCGCGGCAGCCGCGGCTGCCTGTCGCCCCTCGCCATGGCCGGAGCCGGGCTAAAAAGGTACCGGCCCAAGGAGGACGCCACAGGGGTGCAGGCAGCTCCGGCGGCGGCGGCGGCTGTGGACAGCAATCGGGGTGCCGGGTCCCAAGAAAGGTAAGCGAGGGGTTTTTATTTGGGGTGGGTGGGTAATTTATTTGTGTTTTGGGTGGGTGGTTGTTTTTATTTTATTTATTTATTTGTGTCTGGGTGGGTGGGCTGAGAGGGAGGGGTGTGTGTGTATGTTTATTTTTATTTTTTATTTATTTTTATTTTGGCCCCGCCCACAACGTCATGACGTCATGACGTCGGCCGTGACGACATGACGTCATGCCATTGGCCACGCCCATGACGTCCGTGACGTCATGGCGTGGTAGTAGATTTTTTGTCATCCCATCACTGTGTATAATGTGCTGAATTTCTGCAGAGGTCGCTGTGTACGTCTGTTTGAAGAGAAAACAAATAGCATTCTAAAGACTGAACAGATTCATTATATGATAAGATTTCATGGACCCCAGTCCTTTTCATCAGAAGCATGGGATGACATACTGCGCTTCTATATAGCTATCTGTGAATTGAACAGAAATTTAAAAACAAAACAAATACCTACACTGATTATTAATATAAAATACATGGGTGCTTAAACTGATGATAAAAAAAATCTGTAGTTTCTGTTTAAGCTGTGGATAAAAGAACTGAAATGCCTGATAAATTTTAATGCAGCACTTTCACTCTGACATCAGAATGGGAAATATACAGAAGCTAGTAAGGTAATAGTTTCACAAGTCTGTCCTACTGATCTTTGTTTATTTATTTATTTATTTATTTATCACCTTTCTTCCTACACAAAAGACTCAAGACAGCTAACAACATTTTAAAACAAGCATAATAAATAAATAATTTAAAATTATTAAACAAGCAAAAACAAATTAGAACCTTACTACTCTCCTTCAGTAAAATATCTGAATTTAGATGCTTGAACCAGAACGTTTTTGCCTGGTGTAGAAAGATAGGAAGTTGAGAAGACTTACCTCTCAGAGGTGGCTATTTACAAATAGAGATGGAAGAGACAGAATTCAGTATGAAACTGCTGAAATAAAATACATATGAAAGAGTTCAGTCTCATTTCCTATGACTGGAATTGAAATTACACTTTTTAGATTTTAATTAACACATCAATGCTATAATGTTTACAAAAACTGCTTTCTGAATGCTCAGTTTAATAATGTTACATGCGTCCAAGTTGAACTTTGTTGTTTTACCAATTTTTGAGAACAGTCTAAGCCAGGGGTTTCCAACCTAAGATCTGTGGGCCGGATGCAGCCAATGGCACCATTTCATGTGGCCCCCATTGCCTCTGCCACACCCAGAGGTGCCATGTGTAGTTCCTTTTAAATGTACAGGCCTTTTTAATGTACATCGTGCAGGCAGGGATAAATGGCTGTCTGGCCCCCAAAGCTGTCTAAGGGAGTGTGACCTGGCCCTTGACTTGAAAAGGTTGGAAACCCCTGGTCTAAGCTTATGTCAGATTGAATTATATTTTTGTCACACATATTAAAGAATATGATTATACAGTATATTCAAAGACTGAATGAGGAATGTTTCAAAAATTTGATAATCCCAAATTCCTATGAAAAATGACATAACCATCTTTTTTCAGACTAAAGTGTAGATTAGAATGCAGCTGTCCACTAGATTTCACTTTGTTTTGTTCTTTAAACTGCCAGCATATCAGAATATGTTGTTGTTCAGTCGCACAGTTGATGCCAGCCACATGTCTGGTCATGTGCCTGATTGCAAGCAGTCATGTGCCCAGGGATGCAACCCTTTGCGACACTATGGACCATTGTCCTCCAGGCACCTCTGTCATCCACCATTCTCCACAACCCGCCCAGCTCTGTGCCCATTGTGTCTACAGTACCATCAAACCATCTCATTTTCTGGTTCCCACTACTTCTTTTGCCCTCCACCTTTCCCAGCATCAAGGCTTTCTCAAGTGAATCCTCTCTTCTCATTTGATGTCCAAAGTACTTTAGCTTCATCTTTATTATTTGACCTTCTAGTGAGCAGTCAGGGTTGATTTCCTCTAAGACCGACCTATTTGTTCTCCTCATTGTCCAGGGTATTCTCAAAACTCTCCTCCAACACCACATTTCAAAGACATATATTCTTTAAATATGTATTTTGTGATAAAATATATATTTAAATATGTATTAAATATCTATTTACAAATTTATTAAGTGCAGATTTGGATATGCTTTTAAATTGCCCACAGAATTGTTTTTTTAAAATAAATAAATAAAATAACAGTAGAATAATGGAGGGTTGGAATAACATTAAAGACACATTAAAGAGATGCTGACCAGTAACAGACCTGTGATTTCTTAATGTTGCCTCTTACTAGCCAGAAAATGGGATAAATCCATAAATGGCAGCTAATTATCAAAATACTAGTTGCATCCCTGGGCACATGACTGCTTGCAATCAGGCACATGACCAGACATGTGGCTGGCATCTCGTTAATTAGCTGAAATTTGATACCAAATTCACTTACTTCAGAGTAAAAAAACCAATTCAATTCTAGCAATTGTATATGTCTGAACACGAGTGTGTTGGATCAGTCATGCACATTGCTCTGAATCTGCTAATTAATGATGGGTATAACAAGGGAGCATGAGAGAGTGATATCATATCTTGTTCTGTATTGTCTTTTGTAGGAAAAGATTGTGTAGGAAAACATAGTTAGCCTGAGTTCAAAAGATTTGATTCCAAATGGGATACAAGGCCATTTTTCTTGTCCTCAGAATATGAAGGATTCCATCCTTATTATAAAAATACCTTAGTGCTTCTCTTCTAGTTTATGCCAGAAGGTTGCATTTTAAGTGATGAAAGTGAAATACCCATCCCAAAAGAGCAGTCCTAATTTTCATGTATGTGCAGCAGTCATTTGTTTTAACTCACATTCAGCCATCAAATTTTGTGGTGGGCTATAAACTTGTTGAGTCATTAGTCTGCTTGCTTAATGGAGGAAAACTAAATTCCTGTTCCTGCATAATGACACTTATTCACTGTAGATATTTGCATCACTAGGAAACGATAAAACCTCATCCTTCATAATGAAGTTCTGAGCTGACAAAGAAGAAAATATAGTGTGGTGGGACAACTATGAATATAAAACAAGCTTAATAAAGAAATAGTGACAAATTATATTATGCAAAATACAATGCAATAAAAAAGCATTACTAACTCATTGGAAATGTCATAAATAATCTAAATAGCTTTTGACTGTCAGAGAAATGAAAAATATATTTGCAAAAATTGAGGTGCAGAATACATGCCACTTTAATTGCTATCCCATTTTGACAAGCATGGAGACCTTGTCTTAGTAGATTTGCTAATTTTGGCTTGCTTGTACGTCAGGAAATAATGGAAAGAGCACTTTTACACATCTCAGAGCCCCCCCCCCCCTTCTATCCTTTTCGGTGTTCCTGTTCCTGATCTTTCTTTTTTGTGGATTTAAAAAGTTGCCATTTAACCAGCAGACAATAATTATTTATCCAGGGTTAGCAAAGGGTTTCTATATGACAGCATTCACTCAAGCAAGAACATCTTCCCAAATCTGCATGCAAAGACTGGTAATCTGATTGTCTATCTTTTTCTTTCAATTAATACACACACAGATAAAGAAATAAGTCCTCTCTTTATCAGTATAGGTCAGTAGTGGCGAACCTATGGCATGTATGCCAGAGGTGGCACTTGGAGCCCTCTCTGTGGATACTCTGTGGGTACCTCTCTGTGGGTACAGTCACCCCAGCACAGAGTTTGCCCTGCCCCTCTGCCCAGCAGCCCAATGGGAGCACTTCTTCCCTCCCCCAAAACAGAGTTCATCCCATCCCTCTGCCCAGCAGCCCAATGGGAGCGTTTCCTTCTTTCCCTGTTGCTGTGTTGGCACTTAGCAATAAATAAGTGTGTTTTGGGTTGCAGTTTGGGCACCAGGTCTCTAAAAGGTTTGCCATCACTGGTATAGGTTAAACAAGAAGAGTGTGGAAAAAGAGGTTATTTTTTGTCCTTAGTACACCTTAGCAGGCTTTTTGAACCTTGGCCCTCCAGGTGTTCTTGGACTTCAATTACCAGAGGCCTAACTCAGCGATACTGCTATCAGGACTTCTGGGAATTAAAGTTCAAGAACGGCTGGAGGACCAAGGTTGAGGAAGTCTGCCTTAATGGTAACTTCTCCACTGGAAGGAGTTGCTTTTGAAAGTAGCTGCACCTCCCTGCCAAGTTGAAGATGTGCTCAGTTTAAGGTTGCTGTCTATAGAGGAAGTACTGTATATTTACAAGTGGGAGGGCAATGAGGAGAAGTAGGGCCTGGCCACGAGAAATAACATTAAGGTCCTATGGGATGGATCAGATAACAACCGCTAAAGCCTGTGCGGTTACAATGTATCTCTATGGAGCTTTAATGTTATCTGAGCCATCCCATAGGATTTTAACATGGATCGGATAACACTAAAAATCGGATAACACCAAGACTTGTGGAACAAAGTTTTGGCGTTATCTGAGGTTTTACTGTATTTTATATTATATTGTATTATTGAAATTATATCATGTATATGTAATTAGAATTGTTGTGTGTTGGTTTGTTTGTTTGTTTTTTTGGTAATTTTTGTAACTTTGTTTTGCGGGGTGGGTTTGTCCTATTGCACTGCTGTATTATATTATTTATTTATTGTATTATCTTGTATTATTTTTCATTATGTTATATTACTTTTGGTTATGCTACATGTATGGCTCTGTGAGCTGCCCTGAGTCAGTTTTTATTGAGTAGGGCAGTATACAAATCGAATAAACATAAACATATAAGACAGGGTGAGATATAAAGGAAAATGGCAACTATGCAATAACACAAAAGGGGAAGGTAGCAGGGTGTTGGCTTCACTGAACTCCAGACAAATAGTCTGGATATTTTTGATGTCAGGTTTCTGTTTAGAAATGTTAATTACTTGATCCCAGAAGCCAGTACTGAGCTGGTCTGCTTTACAGAGAGTTGGCTGGGTGGATCTGGGAATGCTGTACTCACCTGGGCTCTTTGGGTAGCACTCATCAAGACCTGGGGGGTGGGGAGAGAGTTGCAATGGCCAATCACAGTGATGGAGAACCTTTTAGAGACTGAGGGCCCAAACTGCAACCCCAAACCCACACTTTGTGCTGGGGGAGAGAAGAAGTGCTCCCATTGGGCTGCTGGGCAGAGGAGTAGAATGAACTCTGTATTGGTGCAACCACATGGGTGCCCACAGAGAGGGCTCCGAGTGCCACTTCTGGCATGCGCGCCATAGGTTCGCCACTATTGGCCTATCATGAATCCATCATCCTCACAGGTATACATCCCACAATCTGCAGAGTTAGTGTGTATGTATCTGAAAGCACCTATAAAAGAGTAGGTATTTTGTTGGTGTACAGCCTATCTCAAAGAAAAGCAGTCTTGCTTCTTGAGCTAGTCAAGTTGAGCTATAGTCCCTTGGCTTATTGTGATGGTGCATTTTAATATACATGCTGAGATAGCCTTGTCTGTGAAGTGGCTGTGGACTTAATGCATTCTGTGACAACCACGAGTCTGTCCCAAGAAGTATCTAGCTCCACTCACGTTATAGTGTTCAACATTCAATATGAGGGTGAAGTCAAAATGGCGAGTGAATCTAAACAGACCTCTCTTTTTGTACTGGGCAGCAGTCTTGCTGGTGATCTTGGTATGGAAGAATTTTCCATGGATCTATTGTCATGGATATATCAGTGCCTGGTGATATGAACTTGTTCCGGATATCTCTATAAAAAGTGCAAATGCACAGAACGTGTTCTATGGTTTCAATTTCTCCAGTGTCACAGGGGCACGGTCTCTCTGACATTGGTGTCCTTTGGAACTTTCCCCCAAGAACCACAGAAGGTAGGGCCTGGCAAACAAAATATCATCATAACACGTGTGAAGTTCCCTGGATAGTTGACTTTAACCATCTTTTTTTCTTTCTCCACAGATTTTATAACAATTACCACAAGACAGCTGGAAGAATTTCCAGCCATAATACTCTTATTTTCTGACAAAATCAGACATTTATAATGTTTCAATTATTTCTTGTTATATTGGCTGGTAATATTTTCTTGCTCTTTTTCAACTTTCCAAAGATTAATTTAGAAGTTTTAAAAAAGTACCATTTTAGAACCGCTCAAAATAGCTAATCTTTCTTTCAGCTGGCCTTAGTTATGTGGTTTTTGGCATAAAAGAGGCAATGTCTCTGATTCAGATTCTCTGCAAAGCTATGTGAAATAAAAGAAGCTTATAATGATTTATAAGCCTAAAAAATTCATATAGACTGATTAAGGCAGAATCATGAGCCAAACGTAAAACCCAATTAGTACAAAACTGATATCCTTCTGACTGCCTAGGCTTCTGTGCACTCATAGAACTCCACAGCTCCTTGTCTATAGGGGTCTTGCATTTAGAAATAAATCTTTATGTAGGCTGAAAAGATAGGGAGAATCTGATTATGGATTTCTGTCTTTATACAATCAAGTCTGTTTATGAATAGGGTAGGAGGCAACACTTATTATGGGGGTGCAGAAGTAAACATGGTGAGTAAATCACAACAGTTGTGTGACTGGTTCTGCTTCTCCAAGACAATTTTGGAGTCCTGTCCCATCAGTATCATATGGCAACTTTGGGAATTAGCGAGGGTGAGGTCAGTAATTCCTACTAAATAGATAAACAAACCCCACATTTTAAGTTCTTAAGTGTGCCTATGGTAATTTTTGACAAGCTTGCCACTATATATTATAGTGCTTTAAGACCCTTAAATATTCTCAGTCTGTATTTTCTCCAACCAGCCCTCTAAGCCAGGGGTTCTCAACCTACAGCTCATGGGCTGGATTTGTCCCATGGTGCCAAATAATCCAGCCCCTGCCTTTGCTTCAGCTGTTGCCGCTGTGTGTTTTTATGTGTATTTTGATTTGTATTTTAATGTGCTTTATGTGTATTTTAATGTGTTTTATGTATATTTTATGTGTGTATTTAATTTGTATTTTTATGTGTTTTTATGTTTATTTTTATGTGTACTGTATTTTTATTTTATTTTTTTACTTTGGCTCCGCCCATGTCATTGGTTCCACCCATGATGTCATGAAGTTGGCTCCACTCATGATGTCATGACATTGGCTCCGCCCATGATGTCAGCACCACCCACAGTGTGGTAGCAGAAATTTTGGCTACCCATCACTGTGTATACTTAGTTGGTTTTGGCAAAGTGAAAAAGGGAATATTTATTCACTGTATATTCCAAATGCACTTCAAAATGAAGTTTAAAAAATGACTTGCCCCAAATCTTACTAGTAGTTTTCTGTAAGGTACAGTAATATCTCAGATAACGTTTGCATCAGATAACGCTAAAATCGCATGACGTTAAGCAATCGGGGTGTGTGTGTGTGTGTGTGCATCGAATAAAGTTAAGTTCCTATGGGATGCATCGGAAAACAACTGCTAAACCCTGTACAGTTACAATGTATCTCTATGGATCTTTAACGTTATCTGATGCATCCCATAGGATTTTAACATGCATCGGATAACACTAAAAACCAGATAACACCAAGACTTGTGGAACCAAGTTTTAGCGTTATCCGAGGTTTTACTGTATTCTAATTTGTCATAACTAATTACAGTTAACAGGCAAGGTGCTGGAATGTATCTTGGTCACATGCCTGATTATGTACTCTGGTGAATTATTAACTAGCCATTATCACCTTGGACCATTGACACAAATTCATATGTGAACATAAATGAGATCCCAGTTGTTGTTTCCAAACCCTTCACTGACTACTGGTCTACTGGTTTGTGTTTTCATCTGCAGTTTATACCTGATCCTCCTCATGGACAGAAATGCATAGCCTTGTCAAGGCAAAGAAAGATGAGGAAGATAAACTCTTCTTCAATAACCAGAAAGGAGATGTTCTAACATGTTGTGCCTTGTTTATCAAATCCCCTCCCATAAGCGTCTGAAGAAGTGGGCCATGTCCAGAGTTTGGAATACTAGATCTGAAAATTAATTAATTATTATAAAAGTTGGGATTAAGGACTTTGTTTAGTGGGTTTAAAAGTGAATGTATTATTTAATTGTGCATTATTATAGAATAAGTCCTATTTTACTCATCGGGAGTTTCTACTGAGAGTAGGCGATTCAGCTCCTACGCTTTCTTCCAACTAGCAAAATGTTTTTCCCTCTCCTTTCAAGGATCTCCTCTTGCATCTTGTCTCTTACAGCTGAAGGAAGAAATATTATTATTGGTAGCCACACACCACCTTCTCTAAACAAGTCACAGTTCTTTACAGAGTAACTGAAGAATGTAAGAATCAACATTGGGATGATATTGTAAAAGAAACAAATGAGAGAGAGAGAGAGAGAGAGAGAAGATCATTACCGGTATTTTTCCTGTGAAGGCGGTATTTTTCTTTGCACATACAAAGGTTTAAGTCCTGTTGAAATGAAGACACCTAAATAATGTTGACTAAGTCTGCAGTGTGTTGTCTAGAATGGCATGTTATAACTGTTCTGCTTTTTTAAAGAACAATTTTGTGTACAATAAGGTGAGAATTATGAGAGCAGAACATTTCAACACTGCAACTCTGTCCACTAATGAATGCACTGGCTGTCTCTCAGACAATTATTTAATTAGAAGTGGCTAGATGAAAAACAATATTGTTTTTGAAGAAGTATACTGACATCTGAAATAATGAGACAGTGGCCCAGAAAAGTGAAGCTTCATATCTTGCACGGCAAATTCCTGCAAGGATATTTTTCAGATTACATTTGCATTAAACATTTAAAACAGAGATCTTGGTTTAAGATATTTGGTTCAATTTTGTGCAGGGGCAATTTTTAAAATTAGACTCAGATTTTGCTTGTATTCACTTCTGCAATTCTGCAACAATCAAGAACAATTATAGTGGAGCAGTAGCCACAAAACCTATGTATATTTCAGAATAGTTTTGCTAATAACATGATGCCTTTCTGTATACCTATAGTGTAACCAGAGTTGGAACACTGGCACAGTATTAATTTCTGCATCTTAAAAAAAAGAAAAGATACTGAAGAACTGGAAAAGAGATGAAAAAGAGCAACCAAAATGATCAACTCCAGAGAGGAAAGATTGCAATCTCTTGAGGGCAGAAAAACAAAGGGAATGCACTATTTAATTACACACACAGTAGATTGAAGATATTTTCTCCCTGTACTTGAACCAGGTAATGAAGCTGAATGGAGGAACATTCAGAGCAAATTACTTCAAAGAATTTTCTATGCAAGGTGTAGCAACTGTTAGAGATGTAAATGCAACCCATTAGGACAAGGGTACCCAAACTACAGTCCATGGGCTGGATCTGGCCTGCAGCACCAAATAATCCAGCCTGCGCTGCTCCCGCTGCTCCTGAAAGTGGAAGTTAAACGTGCCCACGCATATGCAAAACGCCACCAAAAAATCCACCATGGCTGTCGTAAATGTGGTTCCTTCCACTGGAAGCAGAAACAAAATGTGCATGTGCATAATGCTGCCATAAATCACCCACATTTATGACAGCTGTGGTGCATTTATGGCAGTATTATGTGCATGTGCATGCATGTTTTACTTCTGCTTCCAGTGGGAGGAACCACGTGACTGGCCCGCTCAACCACGTGATCGGCCCACAGCACAAAAGTTTGGGCATCCCTACATTAGGAGAACTAACAGAATTAGTCATGTGACAGGAAATAGTCTCCTTTCTAGGTAAAAACTAACTTGTTTGTTTATAGTTAATCAGTCAATCAGAAAAGTACCTGTCTTCCTGCCTTGGGTTTTTTAACCCTAATTTGCATCTCTTCTAACTGTTCTTCACTCTGCCTACTACTTTTCTTTTTACTTTTGCCTCAGTATCACCTTCTTGGCTATTTGGCTGAAAAAGAAGGAGCCATTACACTCTTGTAACTATAGTGTGTGAATTTTCCTTGCCTGCATTACTAATCTAATTTTGTTGTTGTTCAGTCGCACAGTCAATTCCGACCCAATGGACCACTGTCCACCAGGCACTTCTGTCCACCATCCTTTAATCTAATCTAATCTAATCTAATCTAATCTAATACTGTAGAGTAAAACCTCTACTTACATAACAAGTCTGTTCCATAGGCTTTTATGTAAATCAGATTTTTACAGAACTTGAAGCAAACCCATAGGAAAAATGATTTTTTTACATAACTCAAAGCAAACCCATAGGAAAATGTGTTATGTAAATTGGGACATTTATGTAAATCGGGATATGGTTTTAGTGCAAAAATCATTATGTAAGTTGAATTTTATGTAACTCAAGGCATATGTATGTTGGGGTTTTACTGTACTACTGTATCAAGACCTCTGAGCACATATTTCTTCTGAGTGCACAGTTTTGTTTGTAAACATTATTATTTTTTTACCAGAAGACTTCGCCTGAGTGATTATCATCACTTGTTTAAGTTGGAGAGGAAGAACTGTAAAAAGAGGAACTTGCTTTAAAACTAAGCCTAGCTCTGCTATGCTCACTTACTGTGCAATTACCAAAAGTTAATAATACCCAACAGCAGCACCCAGTAATTTGAATGGGTTTAAAAGTATCTGCATAAATTATGAAGGATTGGACTAATAGTGGCTGTTGGTAAGGATGGATATATATTCCCTATCAAAGCACTATGCCATTGAACATAATTTAATGTGAAGCGCATGCATAGGGGTGCTATTGCGTTCATGATCCCCTAAATTAGGGAGACAATTTTACTCTGCATATGTGTTTGTTGTTAAGAATTGTTTTTCATGCATCTGACAGTGATATGTAGGGTGTATGTCAGGAGAAAGATAGTTAAGACCTTTGGAAAGTGTGAAAAATGTTTATGAATGGAACTGTGAGTTGTTTTGTTTGCCTGATTTCTTGCTGGATAGCTTTTCTTGTGTATATAAGGAAGTACGAGTAAGAAGGGGACAATAACAATTGTTAGGGTTACTGCAGTTAGTTAAAGCTGTACATGGTCTGTTTTTGAGGGGGAAACTCAAAACTTTGAATGATAGTGTGGTCTTGTTAGTTTTGTGTTTAAAGGTGTTTACATTTATGAAGAACAGTAAAAGTTTATTTATTTATTTATTTATTTATTTATTTATTTATTAGATTTATATCACCACCCCATTCGTTGTGGCGACTCTGGGCGGTTTACAACACATATTACAAACCCAACATAAAAACAACCCCATAGAAATAAGTATAAAAAGTCACAGGTTAAAATCACTAAAACCTTAAAAAGTCCTTTAAAAGTCCTCTACCTCCAGTTCCCCATTAAAGGTAGCTAGAATGGAGCTAGGTAGACCACAAGTGGGAGGGAAGTGTATACTTTATTACCTTTGGAAGATTTGCATAAGTCAACAGCATACTGGTTTTACTTTTAAAGTAATTTATGTAAACCTTATAAAGTGAATGAAGGAGCAGCATAGATAAATTTTAACAGAATTAAATAACTACATTCATTCATTCATTTATAGTTGCAGGATCAATATAGGCCATCTATTGTCTTCCTGCATAAATTTCTGTTAGGTTGTTCAAAGCATACTTGTATGTATTTCTATATATGCATAATCTATATATGCAAGATACAAAAACATGTTTAGTCTCTTCTCTTCCATCACTTTGAGCTTGGTTAGAGCTTGGGCAGGACTCCTCAACAACAACAGAAACAGCAGCAGCAGCAACAACAACAACCACATACAAGTGTGAACATTAAATTAAATTAAATTAAATTAAACAAATATGTTGATGCTGGAATTGTAGTAATAATAATTCTGCTCAAGGGATGCCCAAATGAGGCTCCTTTCACGTCCCCAAGTGCAGCCCTCTGGTCTTGAAATCTGGCCTTCTCGTCTCCAAGGTCAGCGTCTTAACCACTAAGGCAGGAGCTGCTGGTGGAGAAAGATATACTTCACAAATTTATTTTATTTAGTATCATTTATAAGCTGCTTTTCTCCCTATGAAATGAGTCAAAGTGACTCACAAGATTAAAAGTAAGATTAAAAACATAATAAATAGCACATTAAAATCTGTTAAACTCTCATGATAATTAACATTCTTCCCTATATTATTTTCATCCTGCATGCTAGGATGTATGGTAAGGGAGGTGGACTCTTTGCAGGGAGAACAGGTTAGTAAGAAGAAGAAATCAGATATAAGAAGAAAACCAATTTGGATGGGTGCGCTCCCAACTTGTAGTTGTGCTGTAGTGTAAATGAACCTTTTATTCTCATTGTAGCTCATCTCTTCCTTACTGACACACTGTGCTCTCCCAGTGTGAATACTTTTTGACAGCTAGGTAAAGTACATTTGGACACTCAGAAAGAAACATCCAAATTAAATGTTAGTGGAAAGAATCAATATTAATGCATCACAGAGATGGATGCCACTTTTGTCTAGCTTTTTCTAATATCATTGGTGAAATAGTTAAAAGCAAAAGCTTTAGTGCACAACTCAGAACTTGTGTCTGTAGAGCTAAATATTGGGAATAAACATACACATAAACACACATATACCTTTCCATCCATCTGCATATGTAAAACAAATAGATTTGTAATCAAGGAAGCTTAATGAAATAATTGACTTTTAGCTCATTTACTCCTTCATGGGATTGGGTTTACTTTGTTCTATTATTTCCTATAATGTGAGTTTACAAAAATACCACGTTGACAACATTGACTGATTTGGGTAATTCAGAATTGCATATAAATCTTTGTTGTTCATAAGTTAATGTGCAGAAGAGTAAAACCCTTTGTACTTGCCCCAAATTTCAGGCTTTCAAACAAGGCAATTATTCTATTACTCAACATTAAACGTTTAAATTTCATAATGTCATTGAGATATACAATAGGATTATATATATTTTTAAAATCTATAATATTCTAAGGTGGCTTTCTCTCTCTCTCTCTCTCTGGGTAACCCTTCCTGTAAGAATGCATTCCTATACATGTCTATTTAAGTATCAGACCCTGTGAACTAAGCAGGACTTACTCTGGTGTGTCAGCAAGATTAAGGGCTTGATATTTATGCCTCCAATAATGTCAATACTAAAATTTCAGGAATTCATTCATGGAAACCGTTTATGAGTTCTGTTGCATCGATCTGTTATGCTGACCCAAAGATGTGAATGTACTCATATATAAAACAAAGGCTGTTTCTATTCATGGACTGTCATTAATGTTAATGGCACAAACCATTCTATGTAGGAATTACTTTTTGTGCACCGATTGTTGCTCAACCAGAAAAGCTTCATGTATGCATCAGCACTTAAAACAGATGGACTGGATCTATTGACTAAGAGAGAAAGTACAATGAATTGGAGGGTTCCTATGTCCCTTCCAAGGGCCAAACAATATGCAATAGATAACACAATTTCATTCCCCCTGGTTCTTATCCTACCAGAGGTTGGATGTCATCATGATTACTCTGATTTTGGACTCAGTCATATTAAACAATGATACTGTGTTACATTCAAACTAGTGTTAAGACAGAAAAGGGGGGAGGTGGTCCTGCATGAGCTGTTCTTGCCTTTAGTCAATAGATTCTTTTTCTTCCTGCCCTCCCTCCCAATTATTTTGCCTTGAATTAGCAGTTTTAATTATCTGTCCTTTCTGCTTACATAAGTATTCTACCTTTCTGCCTTTTATAAATTTATTTTGTGATTTCTTGATCTTTGTTCCTTGGTATTTCTTCATTGGTCACTGTCTTCATGGAGGAAATTCTTAGTATCCGGTGATAAATCTGCTTTCAGGTAGCTGGAGTTACAATATAGTAATCCATCCCATATAGAAGAGCCAAGAATACATGGAACCATACAATGTTCATTCTCCAAGATCATTTGGGGTTTGATTATTAGCAGAGAAAACTAATTTGGGAGCATGGAGGTAGCGCTATGTATGAAGGATATATTTTCTTTCGGTGCTCTGTGTTGGCTTGGAATGTGAAAAAGAAAATGCATTCCATTTGACACACACACACACATCCTGCAAGAAACATGTGTTCTAAAGAATGTGTAAACTAGCTCTTTTTGTCATGAATGATTGTAAAAAAAAAAAAAAAAAACAACTTAGTGTTTATAAAAATAATGACAATCCTGCTCAGCTTCACTCAGATAACTTGAAAACTACAGACTATGGTTAAGATTCTGTTATTTATCCCACTGTTTCCTGTATTGATGTCTTTGACAATAAAAGAAACCAAAACACAACATCTCGGGAAATGAGCCAAATAGACTGTAGGTGACTGTTTTATTATTACTGTATTATCAAAACTGGAGATTCAAAGTGCAGGCTTCGAAGAGCTTTTGCTTGCGGCAGTGCCTAAAACTATACAAAGGAAGCAGGCAGGTAAGCTTAGATACTAATTAGTTGACACTGGTAATAATTACTAAGAATAAAACTATCTCTTTAGAATAACACAATTCACTGTTCATTTAACATGGGAGGAAATTACAAAAGAAAGGATGACTTTTTAAACATGGTTGAAAAAAAATCAATTATGAGCTCATAGTGTGATATGTACACACATGCACACAAACGCACACACACAAATGCCCAAGGAACTAGATGGTTTTAGTGGGATATTTCACCTTTAAGCCACAGGTTTTCTATAGGACACAACAAACTGCCTTTCAGCTTACATACATTTTGAAAGAGGCTTGCCATGTAGGTGGAGGGAGCAGTGCTGGTTGCAAACTGAGGTTGGCATGTAGAATAATCACTTTTTTTTTTTGCTTTCTCCAGGCTTATTCCTTATTTCTGATTATGCCTTTATAAAAATCAATAACCCTGATTTCTGGTATACTTGGTGGCTTAGTGGTTAAGACTTGAAGGTTGGCAGGTCAGCAGTTCAAGACCTGAGTGCTGAATAATGGAATGAGCTCCCATCTTTGTCCCAGCTCCTGTCAACCTAGCAGTTCAAAAGCAAGAAATTGCAAGTAGATAAATAGGTAATGCATTGGTGGGAAGATAACAATGTTCCATGCACTCTGGCATCTAGTCATGCCTGCCACATGTCCACGCAAATGTCTGCAGATGCAGACAGTGCTGGCTCTTTGGCTGTAATGTAAATGGAGAGGAACAGCAACCACTAGAATCAAATACAACTGGCTTTCAAGCAAGGGCAGCCTTTACTTTTACTATACAGTTGTACCTCGCTTAAAGAGCATAATGCGTTCCACAGGATTGCACTTTAAGTGGGTTTGCTGTTTAAGTGAAACACCATTGTAAGTGACCAATTGTGACTTCTGGTGGGGGAGATTGCATACCCCGATTTATTTGTTAAGTGAATTTTTGGTTGGTTTTATTTGTTAAGTAAAGCGAACATTCAGAGAAAATTCTGCTCTTTTAACGAGTTACTCTAATCGAGGCGCTCTTTATGCGAGATTTGACTGTATAAAAATATATTAACCTATATGTTTCCATCACATTCTAGTGATCCAAGAAACAAAACAGTGCAGGTCATAGGAAGAGATATAGCAATTTTTGTAGCTTGCATTGACCAAAATCCTGTTAATGTCCACATCAAATTTTCTGTGGCTAAGTGTAGTAATTGATAAGATACAAGGGTGCACTACTAGGCACATAAGTAGGCATCATCCAAGACATATTGCAGCACTTCATTAATTATCTGCAATTAACCATGACAAGTAATGAAAACCTCACACAAATACCAACAGAATCATGTCAATTATTGAATGCAGAACAAGATAACTGGAAGAGAAGAGGCAGAACTCAGGGCACAGGGCTCAGAAAGAGCAAGATATCTCTTGACCTCGTCTGTAAAGGTAACCAAGAAATACTTACATCTCAGTGACATCCTGGACTGCAACCCTGAACAGTTGTACATTTTAAAGTCTGCTGGAAGTGAAACAACCTACACACTTTAGAATAAATGAGGGCAAAATTTTTCTACCATTTGTGATACTACGTTGTCTAGTCTCATTGATGGGCAACTCTGTCATCTGTGTGGCATTTTCTCTTTTTGTTAAGATGTGAAGTAATTCTTTGACTTGTGTGAACAACGATGTATCAGATGGCAATATGTTCTATGTGTCAGAAGTCACCTGTTACCAACAGAAGGATATGCTTGGGAAATTGGTATAAAATCCTCAAGGAAGTTTCTTCACAACAAGAAAGTTGAACAGATAGAGTAATCTTCACTGTCTTGTACAAGATGTTCTGAGCATAGATGAGTATCAGATCCTGGCAAAAGACACATTTATTTTCACACCCATCTTGCCCTGTTCTCAGGAACTGTGACTGACAGTGTGCTGTCTTCACAGAGGCAGGCTATGCCTATCACCATGCTAGTTCTTTTTATCATATATATAAAATGAATGTCTATGTTCTGTCTCTTGTTCCCATGGGAAGGGGTGTATGTGTCATAACAGATGAAAAGCTTAGTTTGGTTTTCAAATAGGATTCTCTTGTTATTCAAAGGACATGATTTACTTCACCTATGCATCTGTTATGTGGCATGCTGGGGTTTTTGAAGGTAAACACAAGCTTAGTCTGCATGCACTGTGCAGTGATATGCTAGAGGAAATCATGTTCCAGAATGGAAAAAGAGTTTATCACGGAGAATATATATGTTTCCCTGAACATCTAGATTCAGCTATAATCTCTCATGATGACCAAGAAATAATTAATCCAGGAAGTGGCTAAGCAGACCTAGCCCAGGAGTCTGTGAGTGGGAGCTGCTTAATTATAGTAGAGATGCAGAAAATTAGGTTTGTGGCCTGTAATCAGTACTCAGCCATTTAGATTGCTATAGGATTTGTAAGAGGCTAGATGGATCAATGAGTTAGGTATCTAGCTCCATAGCTAGAGGTTGAGAATTTGATTCCTCACTGCACCTCCTAGAAGAGTCAGCCTATGAGGCATTGATCAAGCTGCACAATCCCAAGATAATTCCAGAAGAAGGGAAGTGCTTCTGAGTACTCTCTGCTTAGAAAATATTGAAAAAGGTTGCCATAAGTGAAAAATAACTTGACAACACATAGAATTAAGGTTGTTGTTTTTAATTACCTAAGGACTACTTCCACACAGCTGTCTTTTTAATACTTAGTGTGGTATAGTGGATAAAATGATGGAGGTCTGAGTTTTAATCTTAGTTAGCGATAAAAGTTCACTGAGGGAATAGAACTTGGAAAACTGCTCCTTAAATATCTGGCTTAACTTGAAAACCCTCTCAGGGTTGGTATAAATTGGTTCTGGCTTGGTGGTAAAACAGTAAGGAGTTGTGAGTCAAAATGTCTGCCTTCTTCTGGATTGTAGTTTGGATAGGCTTGGTTTTCACTGGGTTACATGGAGTTTTATGGGAAGACATTCATGATCTGAAATCTGAGACATGCCTGGCGAATGTAGAAGGAAATCTGATATATGTTCTAGTGTTTTGATATTCGTATCATATATCACCACAAACTCTTAGATTCAAGATTGCAAAATAAGTGTCTATGGCTAGATCTTGAGCAAAATTACCTTTTTGGATTATAAATCCCAGAATCTCTAGCCAGCCTATCCAGATTATTAGGATTATAGTTGATAATGTAGCTTCCCCAAAGTCAGGTTTTGGGATACTCTGGGTAGAAATTTGTGCTTTCAAAAATGCAGAAGTGTGGCATGGTTTGCAGACAATGTTTAGGTTGGGTGGAAGCCACAGAAAATATTTATTGTACAATAGATTGGCTGACGGATAACTGGGAGCCACAGTACCAGACACATTTATGAAAAATCATGCATTTTCACTAGCTGAACCTGGTGTTCCAGTTTTGTATGGTTTCTTTCTTTGTGGATCACGTGCTTACTTTGGCAGAAATAAACACTTAGCAGAGGATAAAATAGACTAAATTGTTTCAGACAGACAAGGAATTACTCAATTCACTACACAGGAATGAGTCAACCTGGACATGCTTCATATCACTAAAACAACTGCTGTGGCATTTGTTTTCTTTATACATGGTAAGAGATAATAATATTCTTTAGCTTTCTCATACTGGAACATAATAGTAATAGCTTCTAAATACACGCTGCTATTTTCAGTGGTTCTATTTTAGTTCTGTACTTGATGTTACTTCTTTCTTTTCTGCAAACCAAATCTTCTTGTGCTGCAGCCTGCTATACGTAGCTTTACTTAATGTTGTGAGGATCTGTATAGAGTACTGGTGACCTTTCTGCACTAAATAATTGGCAATCTGAATATATATTTTTCTTCTGGTTGATGTTCTTCTACACCATCAAGTCATCTTCAGATTATGGAGAATTTATGAATTAATAACTTCTAAAAGGTGTTGTAATTAATAGAACAGGTCTTGCAAGCTAACAGGTCTTGTGGACTCCTCTTTTGAGTCACTCCAACTCAGATCTGGTCTTTCTCTTTTCCTGTTGCCTTCAACTTTTATTGCACAAAATATAGTCGCCTTGGTTTAGATGCATTTTATCCCCTTATCTTTGATTAGCCAGTGACAATCACCATTGCCACTGTTGCCCAGGGGATGCCCAATTGTTGAAAATAACAATCTTCGGGGATACTCCTAAATAAACAGCCAGGTGTAAGCACGGTAAAACAGCCAGTATGGATGAGATTTGGTTTGAACAGATCAAACATTTTGAATCAATAACAAGAAAATGGCTACTTAGTCTGTACAATAATTGCTTGAATGTAGTTCAGATACCAAAGATATGGAGGAAGACTTGGGTGATAGCTATACTTAAACCAGGCAAGTCACCAGAAGACCCAAAAAGCTACAGGTCCATATCCCTTTTCAGCCACCTATACAAGATGATTAATTCTGAACAGATTGTCTACAATAGTAGAGCCCCTGCTTATACCACAGCAAGCTGGTTTTAGACCCAGAAAAGATTGTACAGTACAAATTCATAACTTAACATAGTATATAGAAGATGGTTTTGAACTAAAGGAAATCACAGGGTTAGTGTTTATAGATTTTACTACAGCTTATGATTCAGCCCTGCTGAATAAAGTCTCCCAAATCACAAAGGATTTTAAATTTACAAAAATTATAGGCTGTTTACTGGAAAACCGCAGATTTTTTGTCAATTTCCAAGGACAACACAGCCATTGGAGAAATCAAAGAAATGGCCTCCCCCAGGTCAACATGCTACCCCCCCACACTGTTTAACATATATACTAATGACCAACCATTGCCAGAAGCCATTAAGAGTTTTTTCTATTCCAACAACCTTGCAATTGCCACACAGTGCATAACCTTCAAGGCTGTTGAGAAAAAACTGACTGAAGCTTTGAGTTTAATGGCTATATATTATAGGGATAACCAACTGAAGCCAAACTTTCTAAAACTCAACTCTGTGCTTTTCCTCTGAAAAACCGTGATATATCAATAAGGTTGCAGGTTATCTGGAATGGCACCAGGCTTGAATACTGCAACACACACACACACAATATCTGAGAGTTACCCTAGATTAGGGGCGTCAAAACCTTTTGGGCTGTGGGCCAGTCACATGGTTGAGTTGGCTGGTTACATGATTCCTCCCACCAGAAGTGGAAGTAAAATGTGCTTACACATGTGCAAAATGCTGCTGTAAATGCACCCATGGATGTCATAAATGTGGTGTGGGTGGTGTGGGCTGGATTATTAGGTGGCATGGACCGGATCTGGCCCACAGGCCATAGTTTGGGAACCCCTGCCCTAGATTGAACTCTCACCTTCAAAACCCACTGCCTAAATACCAAATAGAAGGTTTTTGCCACGAACAATATTCTTAGGAAAATAACAGGCACAATTTGGGATGCCGAATCACATACGTTAAGAACTTCTGTGCTAGCTTTATGTTATTCTGCAGGAGAGTATGCTAGTCCATTGGGGTGCAGATCAAAGCATGTAGGGCAGGTGGATGTGGCCCTAAATGAAATAGCAAGATTGGTCAAATGATACCTAAAATCAACCCCAATACAAAAAGTGCATTACAGTACTTAGCTGGCATCCCTCTACCAACATTTCATTGAGAAAGTGCTGCTCAGAAAGAGTGGGTAAGAGCAAGATCCTCAGAAACACACCTGCTATTTGATCACCAATCACTAGAGACTGAAATCAAGGTATAGCTTCCTCATAACTTCTGCCCCACCCCCCAACAACCAGTTCCCATAAGACTGCCTTAGAACTCTGGAAGGCAAGCAAGAAACTACCAGATAACTGGGCAGAACTACATGACTCTACCGCCAGGCCAAGAGCAACCATGGAAAGCTTTAAATAGACTGCATGCAGGGGTAGGAAGATCAAGGGCTAATCTGAGAAAGAGGGGTTTCCCTGTATATAGTAGCTTGTGTGAATGCAGAGAAGAACAAACTATTGCCCATATGCAGTGATGGGATGTAACAGGTTCTCACCAGTTCGCCAGAATCGGTAGTAACTTTTCCCAGTGTCCTGGAGAACTGGTAGCAGCTTTTGGGGGGAAACACCTTCGGGGCTTACCTTTTCACTGGTTTCCCCACAGTGCTTGGCACGTATGCACAGCCTTCTTGCTGTCCTCCCAAGCAGGGAGGAGGGAGAAAAGCTGCTAGCCTCAAGCTCTCTATAGCCTTTTCCCCAGGGTAAGTGACTCACCTTTGGATGTGGTATGTCTGTGTGTATTTTAATGTGTGTTTAATAATTTACCTATATTGACGTACTACCACAGTTCTTAAAAAGGCCTGGCAGCCAGCAGGCCTGATTTGGGTTTTTTAGCAAAGTCTTGGAGTTACCTCATCAATAAGCTACACCTGTGCTGTTCCAATTGCTGTTCCAACTGGAGAACCCTTAAGGAGGTATAGCTGTTTTACATTTACATTAAGGCATATTATCCTAGATAACTGGTAAGATGACCATATCCATCTTGCAAAATGGTGCTGTCCAGGCACTTATACTAACGGGTAAGTGACGGGTTTGTGTTTGGGGTGGGTGGGTTTATTTATGTTTGAGGTGGGTGGGTGGGTGTATTTTAATGTAATTTTTATTTTATTTATTTTATTTATTTATGGGCTTGTGTTGTGGGTGGGTGGGTTGAGGTGTGTGTGTGTGTGTGTGCGTGCTTATTTTTATTTTATTATTATTTTTCTTTGGCCCCGCCCACATCATGACATCATGTTAGCTCCGCCCACACTGTGGTGACATCACGGTGGGGTAGTAAAATTTTTGACATCCCACCACTGCCCATATGATACAATGCACACAATGCCCCCCAACATGGACTGAGGAGGACCTTATGTTGGCAAGAGGAAATGCTATTGATGTGGCCTGATATTGGGCATATGTCATCTTGCCCTTTTAATTTCTTTTTGTTTTAGATATGTTAATTTTAAGCTTTGTATGTTGTTATATGCAGGTGGTGCCTCTGACACAAATAAAGAAAGATCCCCTTATCTGTTCAAACCTTACACAGACCATATCATACAGAAAGCCAGACTAGAATCAGATGAAGGAGGAATGAAAACTAGTTACAGGAAGGCAGCAGGAATCAGCAAATGTCACCTAAAACCTATTCCTCCATTGGATCTAACACATTCTGTAGATGTTTTATGTGTGGCACAATTTGGGTCAAATCCTGTTGAAGATTAAAATGAATACAGGACAGAGATTCCTTTTCATCTCCTTGGAAACATAGCAAGCCATTTGGTGGTTGTCTTGTTTATTTAGCTGACTGGACATGGAAAATTTACTTTTTGGGGATCACGATTCCTAGAATCATCCCAAGTGCTAAATTCTGGGTATTATATTCCAAAAGCTTGTCATAGCTTAGTCCACCTAGACTCCTACAGCCTATTCTCTGATTGAAAGCAGCTCTACTATGGCTTGGGCAGACGTCTGTGCCAGTTCTGCTGACTGAAAGATTTTTACTTAAAATGATAAGGATCAGAATGGAAATCTGTAAACAAAGCATACACTCCAACTGAGGGGCTCTCCCTGCAGTCTTAACATTTCATTTTTCATGTAGCAGAATTCAGTTCTTTTAAATGTTGAACTGAGGTCTTCATACAGAATGTTTGACGACTATTACAGAACCCTTAGTGGATTCTATCCATTACTCCTTCCAGCCACGGCAGTCCTATGAACCACTCCGCTATATGTACATGTTAATTTGCCATTTTCATGTCTACTTTATATGGGAGTAGCAATTGGATTTTAACTTAGCTCTCCCAATCCATCTTCAGTTACTTATTAGTTACATTGATAGAGTTTTAATTAACTGCAGCAAATTTGCCTGACTTTGAATACCTCCTATGTATGACCACATCTTGTCCAATTTGGATACAAATCTTACAGATCCTTCCTTCCTTCCTACTGCATATTTGTTTGGGATACAGGAAGGATCATCTGTCTTGCAACAAGCTATTCTAGTGAGTGGGAGTTTGGGACTCTTTTAACTCAATGATATTTATTGTTATTTCAGGTCCATTAAAAAGCTTCCCTTTTTGTTCTTTTCCCCTTTAAAAATGTTTGGAAATGTTCGTCTTTAAAGTCATCCCTCAAGAATTATTAGAATGATTGAAAAATCAAATGCCCCCATTACCCATTTTATTGATGTGCAGCTACTGGGAGATAGGATTTGAAGAGGTGTACTACTCTGAGACCTTTGGGTTGATAGAGGTTGAATGGTATTGGCCCTTGTTTTTATGGAAATAAATAGCCCCTGGGTTGGATCTCTACAGCCAGCTAAAAAGCAGTGGATGGTTATAAGAAAGATTATTTGAAAGTCTTTCATTTTTTAACCTTTCCATTTTCCCCTTAAAAGCACTTGTTATGTAGTTTCTTTCAGAAGCAAGGGTTCTCATGGCTCCTGTGTAGGAAGGAATTATTTATTCTTCATTTGGCTCCAGCAGTTTTTCCAAGTAGAAGATACTTTTCCGTTGTTTAAAAATGAAGAAAAAAACAATGTTGTCAGTATCAATAAATCAGCAGCCAGAGAGAGTCACTTCCTATCATGGTTTCAAAAGTGCTTCATGGTTTTCCGATCTCCTGTCTCTACTAATCATCAGTGATGTTTCACGTATGCCCAGTAAATGAGGCTGGCTTTTAGAAAGACCTCTTTACTACATGGTTTAAATTTAAAAAAATAAAGAGAACAAAAGAAACCATGTACCATTCTCTTGCAGATGCATATAAACAGAATTTTTGTACCATCAGCTCACACCAGTCACAGAGGAGTGCCAAAAAGGAATAGTGTCTTTATTCAATGACAGAACATTGAAAGGAGATGGATTCATTTTCTGTTTACAAAACAGACCCATATTTCTTACTCTGTAAATGTATCTCCACAAATTAAATAGTTCTACCGTCCAAATTAACCAGAAGTGTTATATCACATCAACAACCTGCATAACAACCTAGGTTATTGCAGATTGAATTTTAAAAAGCACCTAGACAAAATTTTGCACTTGTTTTGACTGCGAGCTCTTGACTGTGTAGGAATGGCCTATCCCTAGCAGCTGCATTGACTGTATCCAAGATTCTGGCCCTTGGGCATCTGTTATTGATTTATCAAAAAGTAGAGAAGTACAAAAGGGAATCACAGTGTGCTAGAGTTGTTCTTGTAATATACAGCAGTTACTTAAAGAGTCTGTAATAAGAGGTGTTACACAAATAGCAATGGCCTCAAACTACATAGCTTATACTTGAAGCCCAGATCATGAATAATATATGGTGTTGTTGCCATGTGTCATTCATTGTTCAGTTCTTCTAAAAAGGCACCATGGATCTGGTGAGGAACAGCTTGTTATCAGGTCCTACTGAATTAATTTGCACATACCTTAATTTGCAGAGGCTGAAATAAGAAAAGGCATTGTACAAGGCTATCATAACCTCATTAGAAGCATACTGAGAATGCATAATAGTTTCTAACACATAGCTTCACTTGCCTCCTTTACTGAGATCTTTCCTCAATACAGTTGTACCTTGCTAAAAGAGCATAATGCGTTCCACAGGATTGTTCTTTAAGCGAGTTTGCTCTTTAAGCGAAACACCATTGTAAATGACCAACTGTGGGGGAGGGATTCCAAACCCTGATTTATTTGTTAAGTGAGTTTTTGGTTGATTTCATTTGTTAAGCGAAGCGAACATTCAGAGAAAATTCTGCTCTTTAAGCGAGTTACTCTTTAAGCGAGGCGTTCTTTATGTGAGGTGTGACTGTATGTTTATAGCAGTACATTTCTTGCAAATGTCGGAACTCTACTTTTATTCACACATATATGAAGATCAGAGGTATTTCTAAATAAGTGGACACATTTTAACATGAAGTCAACATGGCATTAATGCTATGAGGACAGGTCATACAGTTATGTATTGCTTCGTTTTCTTCTTTTGTGTCTAGGTCAGACTTTAAACTGCCAAAACAAAGCCACCTATGGGTGGATTTATTCCGTGTCTTTTTGATATGCCAAATGATTTCTATTACTTTGATTTCTATTACTTTTCTTGTCTTTGTCACTATCCTCATCCACATTTAGAAGGTTTGTGTATAAAGAAATGGACAAAATGCTGCATCTAGTTAATCCAGTTTTTTTGTTGAGAGCTCAATTTTGATAATCAAACAGCGTAATAGACCTGTGCTGATTTAAGTGCGTTTGAGTGACAAACATGAAACTCTCAGGATCAATCATTGTACCCCAAAGGATCTTGACTTTCTACATTGTTCTCTTTATTAAAATTTCAAAGTGTCTGATAGATGTCTAGTATCTATCAGAAAGCATAGTACAAGCATCAATTTTGCCTTTTTTTTTACCAATACATGTCTCAAGATTTATTATAACTAATACAGACATGGAGCCCTTTGATTTTAAAGTAATATCTGCTGAATAATACACTGATCCTGTCCATGGTGCCCATGATGAATTCCTATATTACAGTATTGCCTTTTTTAAAAAAAATCATGGCAGAAACACACAAAGGTGCTTTTTGGGTTGAAAGGATTTTTGCTGGATAAACTCCACTCAGGGGATGCACAAATGAGGCTCCTTTCATGTCCCCAAATCTTTTCCCACCAAAGTGGTCCCTGTTGAATTGGCAATTACAACAAAACATACTTTCAATTATACATAACCAAACAAAATCAAAATGACATTTAATACTAATAGATATCAATGAGAGCTATCACAGATTAAAATCCATTCCCCCAGTCAGAAAAATGGATTTTAATCCATGAAAACTCACGTAGAACAAAAATCTTTAGAGTTTTAGCTTTAGACATGTTGCGATAAGAGGTATCACCATACTTTGCTTTTGAATTTAGTTCTTGATTTATTAGGCATGCTAAAGCAGACTGATAAGGTTAACTCTCTGAAAAGATCTAAAATCCATATCTCATCTTACTGTGTTGATAAACAGTACATTGATGATAAACTCAACACAATGGAGAAATACAGGTCTGAACTTCCACATGTTTTTACCTGGTAACCACTTCCATTGGACACAGTAGGAGTTAGTTTTGAGCAAATATGGGTAAAATCAGGTTAAATGTCTCTGCTACATGGAAAGCCTCTTACTAGTTTCATATATCTCTGTGTTGAAATACATTGACAGCTCTTTGAATCAGGACTACCTTCCAGTGGTCTTAATGCAAGCCTTCATCAAATACACCATAAGCTGCAAATACAAGCAACTATTTCACACAAACTAGTGAGTTGGAGACACATAAAATTTTTGTGAACTGGGCTGTAAAATTTCTGATGCCATACTCTTTATCTAACTTGACAGCTGGTATCTGATCTGAAAATAGCATATTTTCCCTCAAATACTAGTCACCCTGTCACTTTGCATTGCATGGATGCAAACAAATACATGGATGAGGGATGGGAAAACAGCAAAGGGGAGGGGGAAACTTGTCCTTACACATTTCAAAAAGGAGAGATTTGTTTATATTACAATGTTCTAAACATAGAAATAAAATGTTGTGGTTGATCCACCAAAAACATCAAACCTTGAGTCCTTGAGAAAATAAGGAAAGCTGCAGAACCTGAAGGTCATTTGTTTGAACTCTCAGTGATGGTCTAGTAACAAGCAGAGGTTGACAACGTTACTTTTATTTTTACTATAAATCTCAGAGAATCCTAGCCAGAAATGTTATTGGCCATTTTGGATGGAAGACAGGAATCCTGGGTGTTATAGTAAAAGAAAGAAAGAAACCCAGATGTTTCCAAATTCTCATAATGAAGGGATCTCTTAAGAGCAACCTCCTCTCTTTTGGTGAAAATCCTTTCTCCTATCAGGAATTGGTGTGGCCCACGTCATTTTGCTGTACCTATCATGTGCTTAAAAGTAAATTGATTTGCAGCTGAATTCTTACTGAATCCTCCACTGGGACTGCACCTGACAGCAGTGGGCCAATTTAAGATGTACAGGCCAGTCAAGTTGACACACACAGCCCTCTCTTCCAAAAAAGAGGACTGCCGAAAGATCTCAGGAACAGTAGCTGCTGCTGCTGGTAGTGGGGTGTCCCAACTGCTGCCAGCAACTGAGGCATTGACTCATGCTGCTTAATGGTAAGGTTTGCTGGGTCTGTGATTATGTATTGCATTGCCAAGAAGTTAAGTGGTTTGGAATTGCGTTCACTTAAGCTGATTCTGGCAAACTGAAGAGAAACTGCTGGATGTGTTAATTACTAGCAGAAAGATTTCTATAAGCAGTATGAAAGAAGAGGGAAGCTGAGAATATGACATTAGGGAGTGTACATGAAAAAGCCCAGGTAGATCACCCACTTCATTTGAATTAAGAACGGGACATTCACTCTAGTGTTTATGCCTGTGCATGCTATGTTACAATCTTCTTTGGGCATTTCATTTGAATGTGTACGAGCCAAGTGGGAGTGCATGAAACTAGCTTAGCACATACAATTCCATAAAACTGCTTGGTAGCTCAGGGGTTTAGGTAGCTCCTATTATTATTATTATTATTATTATTATTATTATTATTATTATTATTATTATTATTATTATTATTATTATTATTATTATTATTATTATTATTATTAAATTAGACTGATATGCTGCTCTACTCGCCTCACTGAGCCGACTCAGAGCGGCTCACATAACATAAGCAACACATACAGTATCACAATCACAAATATAAACACAGCATCATATAAAAATATAACAACAGATGCAGCACAGATAATGAAATCAATAAATTTTACATAAAAAGAAAAAACAATACAATAAAATACAGTGTAAAAATACAGTACAGTCAAAAGAAACAGCAGTCTTCGGCCAGCTGGCCAGTACACACAGCTGGCCCTCATTCCAATCCCCCACTATGCCTCCTTGACTCAGTAGGGCTGGAATCCATGATCCATGGGGTCCATTCCAGCTCTGTAGTTCTACGATGATTGCTATGATGGTGATGATTAAATACACAAAACCTAGTCCTTCCAGAAAGGTGCATAATTAGAAGACTTCCTTGAGCATTTGACTGGACTGGATTTTCATCTGCACCCACATGCTCACCATAAATTTATCATTTAATGTATTCGAGCAAATATCTAAATAAGACTTCTGTCAGCCCGTTTTGTCAATTGCGTGGGAAAAATTCAAAGTGCTGTTTTTGACCTGTGAAAACCTACGCATCTTGGGCCCAAGCTGTCTGAATGTTCACAATCCCTTTATTTGCTGTGTGGGTTTAAACATCATTAAGGGTGCCTTTCTCTAGATTGCACCACTCTCACAGGAGCTTTAGGTTCAGCCACGAGAGAGAGAGAGAGAGAGAGAGAGAGAGAGAGAGAGAGAGAGAGAGAGAGAGAGAGAGAGAGAGAGTGCTTTCTCTGTCCCTGCTCTTAGATGCTGGAAGTCCTTCTCATGAGAGGCCAGTCTGGTCTCCTCTTTAGTGTGCTTCTGCAAGCAGACAATGCCATTTCTCTTCAGGCAGCCTTTCCCTCCGTAACTGGCTACCTAAGAGGGAATTCTTTAAAATAAGGCTGCTGTCTATGTGTGCATGAACACACTTTTAGAATGGTTTAAAATTTTAGAGTTCCCCAATTCTTTTTAAATATTGTTTTTCTAGTTTTGAATATCATGTGTTTTAAATTTTGTATCCTCTTGAGGAGAAAGGCAAGATATAATAGTAAAGGTAATGGTTGCCCTTGCTCGAAAACCAGTCGTATCCAGCTCTAGGATTCAGTGCTCATCTCTGTATATAGCTAAAGAGCCAGCACTGTCTGAGTCTGCAGACGTTTCTGTGGACATGTGGCAGGCATGACTAGACACTGGAGTGCACAGAACGCTGTTTACCTTCCCAGCGAAGTGGTCCCTATTTATCTGCTTGCAATTTCTTGCTTTTGAATTGCTAGGTTGGCAGGAGCTGGGACAGAGACGGGAGCTCACTCCATCATGCAGTACCCGGAATCGAACTCCAACCTTCCAGTCAGCAAGTTCAGTGTCTTAACCACTTGAGCCACCACAGTCCCATGGTATAATAAATAAATGTATATTGGCAAAAGGATTCTTGTCAATAAGGCACAAGTAATGTGTTTCTCTGCACAAGAACTGATCTGCAAATGTATACACATACACACACTGGTACTTTTAAGTCTGAGAATTTTAGCAGGACAATTGTCAGCGGTGCTATAGTAGAAGATGACAGACCATTATTTACCCACAAAGTTCCTTTCTAGAGCAGTATTTTCATGTAAGCTATCATAATATCTCTGTGAATCATACGTGTGCAGTGGAAGAATGTATTGCAGACTAAATTACCAAAGTGGGAAGTTGTCACTAGCCTGATAGGAAAAGCTTCTCCGAGTCATTGTCAACTGACAAGAAATTGGCAGTTTTCCCTTTTAAAAAGTTGCTTTTTAAAAAGATACTGTAGCTGGATGAAATGCAGCAAAGTAATTTTCAACTTGAGTTTGATTTGGAGCATCATAATTACAAGCCTTCTGCTATATACTGTCACAGTTGCCTTCATGTAAATCACAGGGAAGAAACCAGCTATTATATTTTCTGCCTTCCCACTGTTTTTATTTATTTATTTGTTCATCCCTACCTCCATAATTACACAAAAGATGAAACTAGGATGCAAGCTTACAAGGATTGCTATCTTTAGCATGGTTGCAGATTAGGGTACCCTTTCTGAATTGTATTGGATGTATGTACAGTAATTGTTTTCTCTGCAAAGATGATTAAATAATGTCTTTCAGTAGAATGTGTTATCACTGAAGGAAACAATAATTTGTTTGTAACAAAATAGTTCTTCTGGGATCTAAGAAAATACTACCTCCTTTAAGCTTCTCGTGCTCATATGTCTTTCTCAAAAATGTTGTTATGAATTTGGTAGCTCATTTTTCTGTGTTCTTCCTTATGAAAAAGATTCACGCAGTGTTATTTTCAGGCTTGTCTTGGTAACCCTGTCACATTACAACTCCTTACCTCAAAATAACTTGGTTTATTTAGCTTTCTCCTAATTAGCTTCCTTTGTGAGGGGTTTTGGGGATAATTTAATGTTGATTTAAATAAAGAGCATACAAACAAAATGAAGCTTAGAAAAATATCCTTTTAGCCAGATTCTAACAACATCACATTAAAATAAATAGAACTTCCATGTGGTATATTTGCTTAGAATCTATAAAGGCAGTCACAGTCAGATTGCAACAGCGGGATTTCAGTAGCCTATATGTTAAAAGATAGCTAAGACAGGATCTAATGTTTCTCCAGAATTAATGTTTCCTGAGCAGCAAATATCTTTGTTTTCAATGGGGGCTTTATCCCTTCAAGAGTGTTTGCGAGGGCAGGCTACTAAATAAAAAAGAAAATAATATTAATTTGCGACTACCAGCAAATCATGGTCTGAACAAGTTAGCCTCCCAGCCTACCTATGCCTCCCCCAGATGTTTTTGGACATCAATTACCAGAAGCCTTGATCGATAGGTGTACTGACTTGGGCTTCTGAGAACTGTAGTACAAGAACACCTGAGGGGCCAAGTTTGAGAAACTTTGCCCTAGAACAGTGGTTTCCAATGTGGGACCCATCCCCCACAGGAGAACTTCAATTCCCAGAAGCCGAAGTCAATATATTAGCTAATCATTGCTTTGGGGAATTGACTTAGGCTTCTGGGAAATGAAGTCCAAAAACAAAAGGTTGGGAAACACTACCCTAGATTATTTTTGGATTCCCACCTACACTCTTATTTTGGAAGAGGTTGGTTTCTATTTGGTATATTACACTAATGTAAAGCATAACTGGCCTAATTGTGTTTATGGCACTCAGTCAACTCGGTGTTGTTCTGACAGGCATTTTTGGGGTGTCTCAGAGCAGATAGAATATTAACACACTAATGCCATGCCTGAGTATTATTTTTGCAGTCCT